>JAPKLX010000192.1:424616-450395 GCA_026898415.1 Leonotis leonurus | reverse complement strand
TTTTTTTTTTGGGAATGGCGACTGAATCGTAAGGCAAGCAATTGAGTCGCCGAGCATAGATAGACGAATACCCAGATTAATCAGGCGAAAGCCGTGAAATTGACGGCAAAAATATAATGAGTGTATGCGTATCTCTAAAACGGTGGAAAGGTGTAACTAGGGTAACAAAGGACCTCTGATACCATTTAGAATAGTAAAATACAGAGACATATTTGAGAAGAGAATAATAGAATATTATTGAGTGTGTGTATACAAGAGAACCTACATTTATTTATAGGGAAAACTAGGGTTACTCAATATAAGGAAACTAGGGTTACAGAATATAAGGAAAATTAAAACATTATAATAATACTAAAATATTCTAATACTATAACAGTTAAGAAGTGCAGTTTTTTAACAAGGTAATTACGTAGCTAAGGCAGAGCCAGAGCTAAAGATTATATTTCGTGATGCTTATCATTGATTGAACTTCATACCTTTACTTTATCATGTAGGTAGTGGAGAAGCTTGTTGACATAGTCACATTCATTCATCAGGAAATACCAGCAGTTTTTGGAGATAATGGTTAGTATCATCATATATTGTTAGTCATGACTAATTATTTTAGTAATTTGTATTTATTACTTTGTGTGGATGATTTTTGTTGTGCATCTTGGTCTTTCTTTGGGCTACTTCATCAAGTCCAGAACTTTCATGGTGTTGGCATTACTGCTCTAAACGTTGCAAATTGCAAACCAATTTATCTATTTAGGCTTTTGGTAGTTGCATCTTGATGATTCTTAAGCTCTCACATAAACTGTAGATTTTTTATTGCCAAAAAGAATAGTTCACTCCTTTTGAGTTGGTGAAAATGTAGTTTATTTTGCATGTCATTATTCAGATATAGTGGTTTGTCTGATGGTAGGAAGACCATTTTGAGCTCTTTTCCTCCGATCACCTTTCTGTTATTGAGCTAATTTTACATTGGATTAATAAAAAACCGTTCCAAAAAACTCCTTCCTAACTTACCACCTTTCTGTGAGGGGATATTTTCATTTTCTGGATAAGAATCAGTTTCCAGGAATCAAAATACAGTGCCTTTGACCTTTGGATTGAATAGATAGTTAATTGTTCATAAATCTCACAATTTATTTCCATCTTTTAGTGCATGCTCCATTCATTTGACTTTATCCAAATTATGACATTGGAGAAGTGGACATGATATAAATAACATAAGTATCCAAGAATCAGTTGTGCTTCTGATAGGAATGGACTTTCTATGTATCTCTTACTTTTTATTCCTCAATATACAGGACTGTCCCAAACTGGAAAGGTGTCTAGCAATAGAGAGAGACTAGGTGTTGCTGGTCTTGCCTTACATTATGCTAACATGATTACTCAGATTGACAACGTTGTGAGTTTAATTTTCAGCTCTTTCATATCTAGTATATGCAAATTTACTTATAATACTGATACATATCTTGAATTGAATTCAAAAGGCAGCACGGCCGACTTCTCTTCCCCCAAATACGAGAGATACATTGTATAATGGATTGCCACCAACTGTAAAGGCCGCTCTCTGCACACGGCTACAGACTGACATTAAGGAAGAGGTTTGTTCTTTGGATTAACAATTTTTCCTGAGGAAATGTTGAAGGGGGAATTTTCTTTCCCTGGTGTAGAGAGAAATATGAAATATAACTCAACATCTTTAAAGGGCTATTTGATCCTTTTCTTTTTCTTCGTTCTGCCAATTTCTTTCAATAATCTAATGATTCAACTTTTCTTGCATACTTGAAGTTTTAGAGGTTTGCAATTCATCAATTAATCATATATGGAAGATAACCCTCCTATACTTCAATTCCCCATACGCTATTCACAATACACTCCCAAGTTTGAAGCTAGTTTTTCTTTGTATACCGAATTGAATCTCTGTTGCTTGTTTTGTTGTATATTTACTTATTTTAATTATTCTTTTTATTTCTTGGCGTGTAAAGCTCTCATAGATGTCAAGAAAGGCATTTCTATGTGTTCAAATTTCCCAGCTCCTTTCTACATGTGTCTTAATGGTGTTACATATACTTGTAATGTTTCTTCCACCCCACCCCACCCCACCCTACCCCATCTCTCCCTTTATTTTTTTTCTAAATTTCAACGTCTCCGTCATATTCAATCTTCATGATTATTACAGTTTTATGCTTTTCTGTTTATTTCTGGTCTCTGATTTGAATTATTCATGATGCCTAATTGCAGCTCACTGTTCCTCAAATCAAAGCCGAGATGGAAAAATCCCTACAGTGGCTTGTTCCCTTAGCAACAGATACTACCAAGTATGATAACTCTCGTGATAGTGAACTTCATCTCATCTTCATCTAAGATTTTCGCTTTTCCAACATGTGAGTGTGCTGATGAAATTAACACAACTCCTTTTCAACTGTTGTCAATTCTTATCAGGGCGCATCAGGGTTTCGGATGGGTTGGAGAATGGGCCAACAACGGGTCAGTCTTTACCCATGAACTACCGATATTAATACACATTTCTCGAATCACATCTTTGTTGAAAGATCTGATATTTGCTTGTTGCTTGTGACAGTAATGAATTTGGAAAGAAAACCACCACGCCCGGCAACGTGATTCGCATCCAGACCCTGTACCATGCCGACAAAAGTAATGTGGATTCTTGCATCCTTGAGCTAGTGACATGGCTTCATCGTCTGGTGAGTCTCATGAGGTATAGGGATAACGGAGTCAAGGCTCTGCCACTGCGCTCTCCAACCCGGAAAGGATCAAAATTCAACATTGAGAAACAATGCCAGGGTGCCAAAAGTCATAGACCTCAACTGTCTTTGGAGGATAGAAATTTATTAGAAGATGTAACCAAGAGACGGAGCTTGGTGCCTGGATTGAGCAAAAGCCAGGAATTCACAGTGGTGAAGAGTAGGAAGAATAAGGTATGGGCATTGAGTAGGAGCATGGGGAGCTCGCCTCGAAGAGGAATCAAGCGTCATTCATCGAATGCTTTGGATGTATTAGATGGCTTAGATGAATCCTTTTCAGTTCCAAGGGGAGACTTATCAGGTGAACATAATAAACCATCCATTCTTTTATTTCATTAAGCTCATATATATATATATATATATATATATAGAAATATGATATTGGGCCATATTGTATATAGGCGTACCGTGAGTAATAAGTTATAGCGTGGTATTGATATATTATATATATCTATCTAAATTTTTTGTGCTCCAAAATGAATTGGGAGAAATGATTCGAAATTCTGATGCTTAGTGGAGGGCCAGATGTAGTGTTTCCTTGAGCAGCCTTAGTTCTTTAATTATGTTCTTGTTCTTTATTTTATTTTTTTGGAAGAGTAGCAAAAACAATCCAAATATTGATGTTCATATCTCGATCACAAGCCCAAGGAAAATCGAGGTAATAGTGCCACAACTCCGAATGCTTGCTTGGGTTTTTAATCGTGATAATTTACTGCTATTGAATTTCTGACGTCATATTTAACACTAAAGGTGATTGGTTCATTTTAATCATGTTTCATTAATACCTAGGCGTGTTACTCTATCCAGTGGCGGTTAATCGCTTAGTCGGAACCAGAAAGCATAAAATTTTTAGGAATCGGAACCGGTAGAATCGGTTTTTCTATTTTTTTTAAATGCTTTTTGTAATTTTTTATTTTTACAATATTAATTTATTCCATGAATATTTAAATATAAATATAATTAAATATAATTTGTAAATATTTTTTAATGTATAAAATATTTTTAAAATAATATAAAATATATATTTTTTAATATTTAATTTTATAAACCGGTACCCGGTTCGATACCGGTTACCCAGATACCGGTATTTAAAAAAAATAGGAACCGGTAACCGATATATTTACCAAAAATCAGTACTTGGTAATCGATTCCCGGTTCGATACCTGTACAGATAAAATAAAATCGTAATTGGTATATATAAATAATACGTGTAGAATGAAATCTTCAAACTTTTTTCATAATTTTGTTACCATATTACTATGTGTATTAGAGTACATGTATACACAAGAGAGAGGAGAAATTCATTTAAAAAATTTGTTTTATTTTGATGTCATAATACAATACCGTAAAAAAAAGGGAGAATGATACTAAATGTGGAAATATGGATCCGTTTCTTTTCAGACAAATCAATTACAGTAAGACCTGTTGAAATATGTATGATTTGGGAAAATGATTTCCTAAATATTGTGTAGTTGTAATTAAATCGGGGCAAATAGTCAAATACTATATGAGATTAGTGGAGTAATCGAAAATATAGCTAAAAGAGCTAATTTAACAACATCCAAAATTTCTATACGAACTCAATTTATTATTTCGGGATAAATAAAAAGGAGAAAAAGTAAAGTAAAAGTGAATGTTAATTGTATTAAAGATAAAATAGGTTAAAAAAAATCAAAAAATATATTAGGGCTATTATACCATAATAGCCATTTTTCAAACAAATTAGTAAATAATAGCCACTTAAATTAAAACATGTCAATTATAGCCACTTTTCTATAAATTTACTAATTTAACCTTAATGACAATAATTAAACTATTTTAACAAACATTTACATTTCGATGCCAAAACCATTACAAAAAACGACTGTCACCACGTCGCTGTCGCCGCAGTCATTACCACCATTGTTGCCCTTGCTGTTCGTAATTGCACGAATACACGAATTACATGAGCACGATGAGTTTTGGTTATGTTCGTGTAATAACATGACCATGATGATAACATACTAAAGAAATTATACGAGCATGATGAGTTTTGATTATGTTCGTGTAATAACGTGACTAAGATGATATCATACTAAAGAAATTGCACGAGCATGACAAGTTTTGATTCTGTTCATGTAATCACAAAACCAAAATTTTAGGATAATAATGTAATTACACAATCAAGACGAGACTTTATTATGTTCGTATAATCACACGACAAAGATGATAGCATACTAAAGAAATTACACGAACACGATAAATTTTGCTCGTGTAATCATACGACCAAATTTTCGTGTAAATACGTGATTAAGCTTAAGTAAATAGAGAATAATTTTGTAAGTGTGACTAATATTTACTTTTTTCTTTTAAGTGATTGTTATTTACTTTTCTTTTTGAAAAGTGGCTAGGATGACCCTGTACAATGATAATATTATGTTGATTCCAAATGAAGCAGTGATTTTAATCATGTGTGGTGTAATCACATGCTAAACCAAATAAAGAAATGAAACGGAGTTAATATTGACCATTCAATTTTCTCTTTCATTGTATCGTACTCTTTCCATCCCACTAAACTTACACAATTTTCTTATTTGGACGTTTCACTAAGCTTGATATATTCCTAAAATAGTAAAAGTTATCCCTTTAAAAAGGTATGTACTCTACCACATTTATCACTTTTACACTATTTTATACACTCTTCTTAATAACCGTGTCCAAAAATTTTATGTCATGCTTATTGGGACGGAGGGAGTACCAATGAACATGGGCTTGGGCTTATTCTAAAATTCACTTCATATCTTTATTACTATATTTTAATTGATTTGATTAAACTTAAGCTAAATCCTAAATTACATTTAATGGATTTAAATTGAAAATCAACAACTCAAATTTGAGATTAATAAATCCTATGAATGTTGACTCTTCTTAATTTATTGGAACTTAAGCTCGGGTTTACACAGATTTATGTCTGTTATTAATTATTTTTATGTCTAGTCGTTCTATTTCCTTATTCGTTTCTTTGTTTTTCCCTTTTATTTTATCTGTCAAATTAGGTTTAGTTTCCATTATATAATAGTACAAATATAAAAATAAAGTATTAATAACAATATACGAATTTTATTTAGCTAAAAAATTATATTTTATATTGATTACTTTGTTTAAGAACATGATGCATAAATCGATTGGGTTTTACAATTTTTTACATTTATTTAATTTTTAATTTTGTTATTTTAGAGAATTATATTGTTATGTAATTTTATATTAAATGATTGATGAAAATATGTTTAACTTTGAATGACTGTTATTTTGAATAGTTTTAATAATCTGTGATTAAAACTATTATAATGTTTATTTAATTTTAACAATTATTGACTAAAATTGATTATGCTTATATTAGATACCATACGTTAGACCTGAGCTTGTGGACTCGACTATAATGGTGAGCACCTACTATAAGGAAATCATGTTAGATCAAACTGCTCAAACATTGAGGATTGTAGGAAGTGGGCCGCTATTGCAGCGACTTAAAGATGGATGCTTTGGCCATTTTATTGGCTGGAGGTCGGGTCAGAGAGTTCGAATCGCTATCGTACTTGGTGGCGTGTACGATTGAGGGGAACGATGTTGATCAACAAATTGTATACATCGTTATAAATGGGGGACTTAATCATTTTGGTCTTGGAGAATTCTGCTTGATTATGACATACGACACATGGAGGTTTATATCGCGTTATGCGATAGACCCACCATGACATCTGTTATTGTGCTTAAGAGGTTCACGAACATGAGCCAGTTGATTTAGGATCCAGACGATGAATTATACCTGAAGGCGGCACACGTGCTCATTGCTTTTTTATTTTTATATGGTGTTGATGCGAGTATGAGAATCGAATCCTGGATTTGGATGTTTGTAGGTGACCTGGATGCGTTTAGTCTATTCCTATGTGGGCTATATCATTTCTTTGGATGAAACACTACTTGTTCAACATCAGTTGGAATGATGTTAAGTACAACTTATATGGTCCATCATGAGCATTTTATGTGTGGATGCTTGACGTCTTCCCATTGATGAACCCAAGACTAGGAAGTTGCGTGATACCGATATCCGACCCAAATGTTGCTACTAGAGGTTTACCTCCAGGATTGGTGAGAATGTTATACATCATTTCTTTCATCTTGAAAAGGTAAATTTTAATATTTAATAATCAATAAGATTATTTTTATTAACAATTTTAAATTAATGTTTAAATTATTTTATGATTGCATATATATCGATCGTGACGTATACGCGTTTCGGGTTTCGAAGGAGTACGTAAAAGACAAATAAGATGTGGAAAAAAATATTTTTTAATGAATGTGATTATGTGTTCTACGACAATCTAAAGGATTGATGACGATGGTAGATCGAAAATCCTTTAACTCCAATCTCGATCTCAAAGCCTAAAAGGTAAGACACGATAAGAAAACCATATAAATTTAATTTGATTCTTTAATTGAATATATAGACAACTTAAGTATAATTTTACAATTTAAATGTTTTGAACTTATAAATAAACTCAAGTACTTCCTTTTTTTTTAATTACAACTTGTTTTTATCTCTAATTGTAACTTGTAATATGATTAGTAACAAAATATTATGTTACTAAATGATTTTTAGTATTAGTAACGGAAATTTCCTTGACTATTCCATTACTAAATTTTTATAATAATTTAATTCTTTGAACCCTCTAACTCTTACTAGCCCCAACTTCATTTGTGTGGAGAGAAGTGAGATAGAAGCGCAGAGCCGTTGTGTAATCTCAAGGGTTTCTTTAATCACTTCTTTGCTGATGATAATCCGCCTATTAATGCTAAACTTGGATTAATTGCCCCAACTCCTTTTATTTTGTGTTGATTGGATTTTTATTCTGTGTGAGAACTAGTTCCGAGCACACATAAAGTCTATTGACAGGAGAGCGTGGTTTTCGGTAGAACAAGGATGGTCAGTCCTAAAAACTACAGAAGCTTAAGGAGATGTTGTCCCAACACCAACAGAGCAATGAACTAAAGAACAAGTTGATGCGGCCACATTTGATGATAGAGAACTAAATGCAATTTATGCCTTTGTGGACATAAACTTCTTTAATCTCATAAAGAACTGTTCATGTGCTAAAGAGGCGTGAGATATTCTCCAAAGACACTGTGAATGAGACACTAGTATCAAGCAATCACGGCTGCGCATTACCACATCAAAATTTGAAAGCATGAGAATGGAAGAAGATGAGAACATAAGCAGCTATACAAAGCGAATTCTTGCGCTAGTGGACACGGGGAGGGAGCAGGCGAAGCGTGTCGTTTGTAATGGAAAGAAAGATACCACTACTGCGCCTCTTAACGGCCCTATTGTTCCGATGGAGAGAAGAACCTATGATTAGCTTTTCGGGAAATTTCCAAACGAACAATTTCAACGAAATCTTTCAATTTATTATTTTACTATGTTCAACTCTATGTATTCCTCTATCTGTAGAGTACATTGAATGTACAGAAATGGCTATAACAGAGTTTCTCTTATTCGTATTAACGGAGGAATGTTTTTATGTGGTGCTAACGATTTAATAACTATCTTTGATCAATAATTCCAAAAGCTCTATTTTATTTCTCTCGTCACCTCTCCCAGGAGGAGATGCAGTTCTGTCTCTCAACTACAGGCTTGACTCCCCGTAAATTACCACATTGCAAATGAGTGTCAAGACCTTGGTGATCCCCTTAGCAACAAGATACTAGTGTCCAAGGCGCTGAGAACCTTACCCTCAAGGTTCGACGTGAAGATGATTACCATCGAAACATCTGAGAATGTTGTTGCCATCGAATTCATGGATCTTATGAATGCTTTGAAAATATTTGAGATCAACATGGAAGAAAAAATACCTGCTAGCAAAAAGAAAGCCACGACTTCGTCCTAGAAGCTACTACTTCCGCCTCTCTAGGCATGAGCCACGACTTAGTTTAGTATAGTCTATTTTTGCCGCCAACGTACGCTACTAGGAGTTAGCACTCATAGTTGGTCCTTCAAACTCAAATCAGAGCAAAATCGTTAAAATCAATAAAATCAATGATGAGGAAGAAATTGAGGAAATCCATGAAGGTAACGATGTTGTACTAATCACAAGTAAATTCAACAAAATGGTGAGAAATCTCAATCGAGGAAAGCAACAAACGAAGCCTAAAGAACAAGAGCCTCCAAGGATTGAGTACCAAACACTAAGAAACAAAGAATTCACTCCACCGAGACCCATGAGGAAAGCCTTCTCGAATGAAACCTTCGAGTATGACTATTCTAACATTGATAATGTGCAGTGTTAAGAGTGCAAAGGGTATGGACATTATGCCAACCAATGCGCGAAAACACTTCGGAAATGAAGGAAATCATATTGGGTATCTTGGAGTGATGAGGATGCTGAATTCTTCCCAAATGTTGACCAAACAAGTGAGAGTGAGGAAAATGATACTACGGTAGCACTGCACAACACTCTACAAAAGATGATGTCCGATGAGGAGGACGATAAACTTTTGGATTTTGACCCCTTGCAAAGATCAATCTGATAGTGATGATGATGAAGCTCCAGTGATTGATCACATATCAAACAGGTATGGTTTAGATTATGGCTTAAACATACAGTGTCTCACTGCACTTGAGTGTGTTGCAGAAACAGAAGGATTACAAGAACAACCAGATCGAAACAACTTTGAGGATAACACAATGCAGGTGATCCAAGAGATGAAAGGCCTATATGATGAGCTCTTGCAAAAGTGGAAAAGGCAAGCCAAGGAGTTAGAAGAGGCTATGAACAAGAACTCAAGGCTTAAGAGTTCTTTAACAAGCGTGAAATTCTACTCACTCAAAAGAAGTTGAACTACATAACATAACCTTGCAGCTCGAAGATGCACAATTAACTATCCGAAAGTGGAATACGGGGACGTATACTCTGAGTGAGATCTTAAGCAGGGGACATAGTGACACCAAAGGAATTGGATATCAAGCTGAACCAAGCAGTAAACCTTATGTGAAGCCAACAATGACTCCAACAACTCCTAATCCACCAAGCGAAAACAAAAGGCCACTGGTAAGTAGAGTAAGAGACGTAGAACATACATATGTCATTATTGTCTTACTCCTGGTCATATAAAATCATTCTGCTTTAAAAGGTTAAGTGATGTGGAACAAGTTGACATGTTTTATCAACAGTCAACGCATTCCAGAAGAACCAACAAAGCTCCTAAACAAGTTTGGGTTAGAAAAGATAAGCTGAAATGTTTAGTGGTATATACCGCACTAAAAACAAATACGTTAGGATCATGGTATTTCGATAGTGGATGTTCCTGCCACATGATAGGTAACAAAGTATGTCTATCTAACTATGGAATCTATGATGGTGGAAATGTCTTGTTTGGAGGAGGAGCAAAAGATAAAATTGTTGGTAAGGGTTGCTAAATGTGCCTCGACTGCCTACTTTAAAGAATGTTCTTCATGTTCGAGGACTTATGGCTAATTTAATTAGTATAAGCCAATTATGTGATGACAACTAAAAACGAATAAATGAGAAATCCTAAACACTCTAAATCAAGATAAAGCAGTAGAGCATAAAATAAATAAACACATAAATAATAAAAAGGTGGGATTCTGAATTTAAGGGCCTAAGTTCAAAAAAGCTATAATTAATCAAATCAATCTCCTATCAATCATACAATTATTTATTATCGAGGGCTTCTTAAAAGTTAGTCTAGTTATTAACTTACGTATTCATAAATATACGACAATCATGACTCACGTATTAGATTACCCTAATAAAAATTTCTCAATTATAAACAACGATTCAAAATTAATAAATGTCTTCCTAGAGTTGCTTAATTTTCGACCAAAAACGTATCTCAAGTTAATTAAACTGAAGTTGTAATACGTGTTAGCCGACCCGAATGTCAAATCTCGTGGAAGGCTTAGCAGGGCTTCCTAATTCAAGTGCTAAATAATAAATATTTATAAAGTCCTAAACACTCTATCAAAAGGCAATTCAAAAGACTATCTAAGCTAACTAATCAACAATAATTTAAATAATGGAAATCCGGAATAAGTATCTAGGAGCTGAACACTCACTTCGATCATCACATAATATTATTAAAACACACATTCACATGCTCATCTAGAATTCTTAAGAGCTATCTAATTTCGAACCTTCGTATGTGATAATTAGATCGTGACTGTGACTTTCACATTTAGTGACACTATTAAGAATCCTAGTTAACAAGCGAATACTCGATTAACATGTTTCTAATTATAATTGAAGTTGATTGGATCTTGATCTGACACAAAGATCATCTCGTGATCTCACTCCACGTCTAACAAATTGTAACGGTGATCAATCGGCACAATTCAATAAGCACGAATCCAAACAATAAACATGATTTAATAATAACATAAACGATTGAATAAGAAGTTCAACAATTAGTGGAGATCGACTACTCAGCCCAATACATAATCAAGAAGCAAGAACTCAAGAAACAAGAACTCACTAATGGTTACACTATGGGAAGAAGCAATCAATCTCCACCTTAATCCGTCTCTCCAAGTCGAAATACAAGTGAAAGCGCTAAAACAAAGTTCTAGATTACAAGAGTTGAGTTCTATCTATGAGAGATAAGGTGGTTCTTCCTCAAATGGCCTAGAACAGGCTTTTAAAACCCACCAGCAACCGTCAGCCAGCGGCGTTAGGAAGCCAGCGGTCGCTGGCTTTGCCTCTTTGGCGCACGAAGTATGCAGGGCCAGCGGCCGCTGGCCTCTGCTCTCTGAAAATCTCTGCAGCATTGCCCCAACGGGCGATGGGGTCCATGATAGCTCATTCTCCTCGGTTTCTCTCCTTGTGCATTCTTCGACTCTTCCCGATTCACTCGGCTTTGCACGTGCGGCGCAGAAGACACCACTTCTAGCTCCAATCTTTCCTCATTCTACCATCCTACATCAAAATATGAAAACAAACAAAACACGCCATAAACACGAACTAAAAGACACTAACTCAACTCGAGCTAAAAGCTAGACACGACCAAAATGAACAATAAGCACACACAAAAACGAGCTAAACAACTCCCCCACACTTAATCAGTTGCTTGTCCTCAAGCAAAATAAGATTACAATGCATTGATTCTAATCAAAGATTAACACGCAAGCCCAACCTCCATGCATACCTTCACTTCAAGACTTAGACTAGACTCGATTCTCAATCGTATTCGGTCACTCAATCAAAACGTAGTGTTTCCCGTTACTAAGTTCATCAACATGCACACGATCATGATGTACACACATCTCACACCTCCCTATCATTCATATATTCGGTTCCCCCTTTATTACGCCCTTCTAGCATTTATTACTTTTTTTTGAAGAGTTAAAACTATTTATTCATTTTTCATTTCATTTTTTTCTTTTTTTTATTCAAGGGGAACCGAACACATAAACACTAGGGAGTGGTCACTCATAATCCGAATAATGATCGGTACATGCTAACTAGCAAAGCAACATGCCCCACTTAAATATCTTAACCACACAACCTAGCCTAATCAAGAACCGAAATCAATCTAAGCCTACAACCATACATGCTCATACCCAGGCTCACATGCTAATAATCGATAGTCGTCAACACAAGGTAATCGAATAAGCAAGACAACGTGCATCTGATCAAGATTGGGAAAGTACACGACATCACAAAATAACAATCACGAACAACGATATCACAACTCACATGCACAAACAGATCACAAACATAACAAATCAACACAACTCACAAACACTACAAAATGTAACATAGAAACGTTACAATATGACAACAGACAAACACATAAACACATGTAAACAGATAGCACGATATCACACGGAAATCTAAATCCCCCCATAGTGATACAATGTCCCCATTGTATAAAAGCCAAGAGGAAAATAGAAGACTTCCCTGTAGGATGACGAATTGTAGCATACAGTTGTGAAAACCCAAGATACTACGTAAGAGTGATACGGCCAGTCCATATTTCCACTTATCCTCCTCTTGACTCCATATCTAGTTGAATTCACCTGCATTCTGAACTTCCATTCTCTCTCTATTACATATATATATATATATAAAATAGAAATAACTAAGTCTAAACTAGAAATAACAAGAACCTAAACTACGGATACGATTTAACTTGGGTTGCCTCCCACGAAGCGCTCGTTTATCTTCATGAGCTTGACACTACTTTCTCCTCCTTGAGTTACTTGACCTGGCTAGGAATCTTGTCCTTCTTATTGAGTTGAACGAGCTCTCCCACTATCTCGGCCAGTTGACCAACTTGAGTTTCAATCCTCCTCATCGAAGCCTCCACAGTTTCGAACCTTTTGTTGTTCACTTCAATGACTCTGTCAAGAGTTTCCTCGACTGTAGCCTTTTGAGGGGCCTGATGATGTGGCTGCTGTGGTGGAACGAATTGTTGGAACCCATGCTGAAGTGGCACTTGTTGCCCTTGCTGCACCTGTGGTCTCCACGAAAGGTTGGGGTGATACCGGTATCCAGGATTGTATGTGTTCGAGTAGGGATCGAACTTAGATTGAGGTTGAAAACCTTGAAGAGCATTAACCTGCTCCTCATACTCCATACCAGAATCAACTGCACGTGTACACAAGTTTGCACCGTGCACAAACTCCCCACAGATCCCACACGTCTCCTTCATAGGGATCTACCTCGGTTGCTCATCTGCAGTCCTAATAGCTTGGACTTGCCTCGTGAGCTCTGCCTACTGCCTCACCATATCAGTGCTAGATGTAGCCTCATTACTTTCTTCTTTTGGCCTCTCGAGCTTCTCTGTTGTGAATTTCCAGTCATATTCTCGAATATCTCAGTAAGCTCTTCTGTAGTCCTATTTCCAATGTCCCCTCCGGCTGCATTGTCCACCATATACTGAAAGTTTTGGTGAAGACACTCATAGAAGAACTGATTGAGCAGCTCCAGAGATAGGTTGTGATGAGGACATTGCATCTGGAGGCCCTTGAATCTTTCACAGGCCTCGTGAAGGGGCTCACCCTCCATCTGTGTGAAAGTCACCAGTTGTGACCTCACTTCTTGAGTCTTCTGATTCGGGTACCACTTGGACATGAACTTCTCAGAAATTTGATTCCAATTTTGCAGTGAATTGGGCGCCAACGAAATGAACCAAGTCTTGGATCTGTCCTTTAATGTGTAGGGAAAACAACGCATCTTCAGCTGATCCTCGTTCAAACCTCCAAGAGGGAAGGTTTGAACAATAGCATAGAACTCCCGGATGAAGTTCAATTCATCCTCCACCGGCATGCCGTAGAAGGAAGGTAGTTGGTTGAAATGAATATTCTTCAGCTCATAATTTCGAGCGACTTCTCCCAATATAATTGGTGAAGCCGAATGATTACTCTTGAATAAGAGTTATTGTTTGGTTCCTTTTATTTCTTATTTCCTCCCTTTGTGTGGTGTCTTGTTATTTTATTTATTTGAGTATTTTTTTTTTTGCTCTTGTATTTTTGAGAAGAGGTAACTTTATTATCCAACATGTTTTGGTGTAGGAAAATGGAGTAATTTGGCCTATTATTGTTGACTAGACAAAAGAAGTGAGGTGGAAAAGAGTGGTCCCAAATTGGAAGTCAAAGGAGGAGTCAAAAGTCACAAAGGGACAAAAAGGAGGGCATACAAGTCATTTTGGATGCTAAATGAGGAAACCTATATGCCTAAAAGTGAGAGCTGCAGCCGTAATAAAAAAGAGGGAGAGCTGAGAGAATGTCTCATATTCTACAATAGAGAGAAAAAACACAAGAAGAGGGAAGAAATGGAGAGTTGGGCAGCGGCAGCTTGAGGGGTTGAGGAATCATCTCACAGCGGCAACAACTCGGAGGAAGGATTGGGAAATCACCTCCACACTCTTGTTCTTTCTTTTCTCTATCTTAAAATCTGTAGAAGAATGGTTATATTGTGGAGAAATATTAGTTTATTTTCAGTGTCTGTTTTCAGAATGAACTAAATCTGTAGAGACTTGGGTTTGGGATGACTTTTGCCTAATTTAATGAGAATCAAACTCTGATTTCTGATGCTCTTTAGTTCTTTTCATTTAATAGCACTTAATCTATCTTATGTTATGATTGGCCAACATATTATGAGGATTTCGACATTGATAATTCTGGAAAGGTTATTAATGTTGGAAAATATTAAATGAGCACTAGTTTTGATTGTATAGGGATATACATTAATTTGGTGTGGCTTTGGTAATTGGTGATGAACTGTTATTTAATTCAATTTAGATTGGTATATGAATATATGAGCTTTGTTGATTTAATTTTATGCATAGGTGTTGGAAAATTCGTATGCTAACTCTGAGAATTACGCCACTGTAACTAATTGCTGATGAAATGCTGTAGCAAAGTTTGTGCAATTGTGAACAGGCAGAAGGATTCCGAACCTGAGTCCATTTTAAAATCTGTTGGTTATCTGATTATTTTCCTTTGCTTTGGTTCCTGATCTTGTTAATTTTCACGTTGCAGTATTTAGTTTCCTTAATTATGATCTTAGGTCTTGTTTATTTTTGTTTGCATTGTTGGAATATAGTGAAGAAAAATCCATATTATTGATTTAAATTCCCGTCGTGTTATTTCTTTTTAGTTGAACGTGTACAAGTACATATTTTCATTCCCCGTGGATATGAATCTGGAATAATTCCTTATATTAGTTGATTGCGTGCACTTGCGCATTATAAATTGTGTATAAATTGTGTATATCCTTCAGTGTGTAGGGAAAACAACGCATCTTCAGCTGATCCTCGTTCAAACCTCCAAGAGAGAAGGTTTGAACAATAGCATAGAACTCCCGGATGAAGTTCAATGCATCCTCCGCCGGCATGCCGTAGAAGGAAGGTAGCTGGTTGAAATGAATATTCTTCAGCTCATAATTCTGAGCTGCTTCTCCCAAAACAATTGGTGACGCCGAAGCTCCAATAACTGGCCTAGTTAGCTCTCGCACCTGCCTTGCTGCCATAATTGTCCTCGAGCTTGTTGCATTGTAGTTTGTATCCGATTCTTCCGAGTAGTGTGACTGATACCCCAAATCCAGGAGAAGTCCGTTCTTGTAATTCCCGTCCAGGTTGACGACTTGCAACTCCCTCCTGCGATGTACACTATCCAACACCGGTGCCAATCTTCGATTCAAGCTTCAGCGACCGTACATAAATAACCTATCACCACATTAGACACGTGAAACGCAACTTGCGAGAGGTAGAATTTCTAAAATACAGAAAATAAGAACTATTACAACAAACACTACACAACCTGAAGAAACACTAAACAATAGAACAAGAAACAAAAGAAGAATATCACAATTACATAAAGAAATAAACACAACAACAATAACACGTGAACTAAGAACGCCTAAAGCCTTCCCCGAAAACGGCGCCAAATTTTTGTTCGACCAAAAATGTATCTCAAGTTAATTAAACTGAAGTTGTAATACGTGTAAGCCCACCCGAATGTCGAATCTTGTGGAAGGCTTAGTAGGACTTCCTAATTCAAGTGCTACAGAATAAATATTTATAAAGTTCTAAACACTCTATCAAAAGGTAATTCAAAAGACTATCTAAGCTAACTAATAAACAGTAATTTAAATAATGGAAATCCGGAATAAGGCTCTAAGAGCTGAACACTCACTTCGATCATCACATAATATTATTAAAACACACATTCACATGCTCATCTAGAATTCTTAAGAGCTATCTAATTTCGAACCTTCGTATGTGATAATTAGATCGTGACTGTGACTTTCACATTTAGCGACACTATTAAGAATCCTAGTTAACAAGCGAATACTCGATTAACATGTTTCTAATTATAATTGAAGTTGATTGGATCTTGATCTGACACAAAGATCATCTCGTGATCTCACTCCACGTCTAACAAATTGTAACGGTGATCAATCGGCACAATTCAATAAGCACGAATCCAAACAATAAACATGATTTAATAATAACATAAACGATCGAATAAGAAGTTCAACAACTAGTGGAGATCGACTACTCAGCCCAATACATAATCAAGAAGCAAGAACTCAAGAAACAAGAACTCACTAATGGTTACGCTATGGGAAGAAGCAATCAATCTCCACCTTAATCCGTCTCTCCAAGTCGAAATACAAGTGAAAGCACTAAAACAATGTTCTAGATTACAAGAGTCGAGTTCTGTCTATGAGAGATAAGGTGGTTCTTCCTCAAATGGCTTGGAACTGGCTTTTAAAACCCGTCAGTAACCGTCAGCTAGTGGTCGCTGTGAAGCCAGCGGTCGCTGGTTTTGTCTCTTTGGCGCACGAATTTGGAATTGCCAGATGTCGCTGGCCTCTGCTCTCTGAAAATCTCTGCAGCATTGCCCCAACGGGCACTGGGGACCTAGCGGCTGCTGGGGTGCGTGATAGGTCATTCTCCTCGATTTCTCTCCTTGTGCATTCTTCGACTCTTCCCGTTTCACTCGGCTTTGCACGTGCGGCGCATAAGACACCACTTCTAGCTCCAATCCTTCCTCATTCTATCATCCTACATTAAAATACGAAAACAAACAAAACACGCCATAAACACAAATTAAAAGACACTAAGTCAACTCGAACTTAAAGCTAGACACGACCAAAATGAACAATAAACACACACAAAAACGAGCTAAACACTTAATCATCTAACTCGTGTATTCGATAAATAAGCGGTAATTATAACTCACGTATTCAAATTACATAATAGGAAGATCATAAATAACAACGAATTTAATTCTTACATTTCTGATTTGGAAGTATTGTTTGATTTAACCCTAGGTCTATATTGCAATCATCTCTCGGTATCAACCAATAAACAATAAATTAAAATAGTGGACAATCGCTTCAATTAAACAAGTATAAATTAAATCAATAGAACACGAATCAAAGAACAATCAATAAGAAATTAAAGAGATTCATAAACTTAGGTAGAGAAAAACAAATAATTCCATTCAATATTCAAGAATAAGGGACACTTACCAAGAATAAATCTTGAATTGAACATTAATCTCACCCTCAATCCTTCTTCCTGATGCAAATTTTCAAAGAAAATTAAATACTCAAAGTGTTCTAGGGTTTTGAAAGAGAGAAAATATGAAAAGGGGATAAAAAGAACGCCCACAATTCACGTCCAAAAATCGCGCCCAGCGGGCGCTGGGCCCCGCTCTCTGTCTGTCGAGCCACGCCTAACCAGCGGGCGCTGCCTTCCGCGCGCTGGGCACCCCCGCAGGCGCTGCTCGCGCGGAGCTCGCTAGGTGGCTCGTGCCACGTCCCGAGCCTGCTTAGCACCCTTGACTCGTCCTCAGCTCGTCTTCGACTCGTCCGTTATGCTTCCTCGTGCAAAAAATCATCTCCACGACTCCATTTTGCGACAATTCTAATCATCAAGCCACCTACTACAAAACATCGACATTCGGCGTAAAAACGAACAAAACATAAAATAAAATTGACTAAAACACTATGAAATCAGACTCGAAAATATTACTAAAATGTACCAAACAACATCAATGACTAGGACATACAAACTTCTAAAATCTTGACAGGTTGACACAGATGGAGACAGTACAAGGGCTACCGAAGCTCAAAAAGGCTGACAAGATTGTGTGTGAGGATTGCCAAAATGAAAAACAAATACATGCATCACACCATGTTGTACAACATCGTGAACAACATGTCGGCACAACACGTTGCTTCAAACTAGTGCACATGGATCTAGTAGGGCCAATGGAAGTAGAAAGCTTTGGTGGTAAACAATTTGTTCTTATAACAGTCGATGATTACTCAAGGTATACCTGAACCTTTTTACTTAGAGAAAAATCCAAAACTTTCAATAACTTTAAACACCTATTTGCACGTGTTGTTAACTTGTTTGATGTTGAGTGCAAAGAAGATCTCAAAATGTTTTTGGGCAGAAGCAGTTAACACTGCATGTCACATCAACAATCGTGTCAACATCATACTAGAAACCTTCAAAACACCATATGAAATATTGAAAGGGAGAAAGCCAAATCTAAAATTCTTTCATATTTTTGGGTGTGCTTGTTATATTCTAAACGACATAGAATATCTCACAAAGCTTGATGAAAAAAGTGATAAAAGGATATTTGTCAGATATTCTCAGAATAGTACTACATATAGAGTATATAATTTAAAATTACATACTATTCAAGAATATGTATATGTGGTGTTTGATGATTCTGCTGATGTTTCAGGAACAAAAAAAGCAGAAAATATCCAGATAAAAATTGGAGAACCAACAAGGGAAATGGAACAAGAAAGGATGCCAGATGTTGCCGTCACAGACCCCCAACATCAGGAAGACCTTGAGGAAAACTACTTTGGACATGAAGTTCATGAGGGTAGTGAGAGAAGAGAACCTCCAGGCAGGATAAGAGCAAATCATCTAATTTCTCAAGTCATAGGTAATGTGCGTAACGGGATATACATAAGAGGTAAGGCTCCCGTGAACAAAAGGGAAATGATATGCATGTTCGCTAAGTGTGGCACAGTTTTTGGTGTAAGTTGCTTTGTGTCAAAAATAGAACCAAAAAATGTGAAAGAAGCCTTAAAAGATGAGTCTTGGATAAATGCAATGAATGGAGAACTAAACCGGTTTGTTCATAATGACGTATGATATTTGGTTCCTAGATCCAATGAAAAGAATGTCAACAAGGGAAATGGAACAAAAAGGGACGCCAGATGTTGTCGTCACAGACCCCCAACATCAGGAAGACCTTGAGGAAAACTACTCTGAGCATGAAGTTCATGGGGGTAGTGAGATAAGAGAACCTCTAGGAAGGATAAGAGCAAATCATTTGATTTCTCAAGTCATAGGTAATGTGTGTGACGGGATACACACAAGAGGTAAGGCTCCTGTGAACTATAGGGAAATGATATACATGTTCACTAACTGTGCCACACTTTTTGGTGTAAGTTGCTTTGTGTCAAAAATAGAACAAAAAAATGTGAAAGAAGCCTTAAAAGATGAGTCTTGGATAAATGTAATGCATGAAGAACTAAACCAGTTTATTCATAATGATGTATGGTATTTGGTTCTTAGACCCAATGACATGAATGTTATATGAACAAAATGTATATTTAAGAACAAATCTGATGAACACAGTACCATTGTACGCAACAAGGCGAGGTTGGTGGCACAAGGGTACACTTAGGTAGAATGAGTTGACTTTGATGATACTTTTGCTCCGGTCGCAAGAATTGAATACATTCGACTGCTTCTAGCAGTAGCATGTTGCCTCAACATCAAGCTCTATCAAATGGATGTAAAATGAGCTTTCTTGAATGGTGAGTTGAAAAAAGAAGTATATGTTGAGCAACCAAAAGGATTTGAAAATCCACACAAACCTGAATATGTTTTTAGGCTGAAAAATGCATGTATGGCCTTAAACAAGCTCTGCGCGCATGGTATGAACATCTAACCAAATTTCTTCTCATATACAGATTTGTTCGTGGATGGGTTGACATAACACTCTTTATCAAAAGGGAAGACACTCACTTACTGATTACTCAAATTTATGTTGATGACATGATTGTTGGCTCAACATCATCTAAAATTTTAAATGATTTTTCAGGAGCAATGTCCAAAAAGTTCGAGATGAGCATGGTGGGAGAGCTAACCTACTTCTTGGGCCTTCAAGTAAAGCAAGAAGAAGGAGGAATATTCATCTCTCAGAGAAAATATGCCAAGAAAATGATAAAGAAGTTCAGCCTTGAAGGAGCAAAACACATGCGAACACCTATAGGGTCAAGTGACAAGATTACAAAAGATGAGGCAGGAGAAGATGTTGACCCAACATTGTATTGCTCAATGTTAGGGAGTCTTCTATATCTCACATCTACTTGTCCAGACCTAATATATAGTGTGTGTGTGCGCCAGGTACAAAGCTAAGCCCAAAGTATCACATCTTAAAGCAGTAAAAATGATCATTAGGTATGTTGCAGGTTCAATCCAGCTAGGAATCTTCTTCTCAAAAGATACCAACCAAAATCTCGTAAGGTTCAGTGATTCTGATTGGGTTGGGGATCTGATAGAAAGAGCACAAGTGGGGGTTGCTTCTTTCTAGGAAATAACTTTGTTTCATGGCACAGTAGGAAAGAGAATTGTGTATCTCTTTCTATGACGGAGTCGAAGTATGTTGCAGCAGGTAGACGTTGTACCCAACTATAACAGATGTTGAGTGACTATGGAGTAGAGAGTAAGAGTCTAGTCGTATACCGTGACAACATTAGTGCCATTAATATATCCAAATACCCTGTCCAAACTCTAGAACACAACATATTGACATTAGGCACCACTTTATTAGAGATTTGGTTGAACAAGAGGTTCTTAGACTCGAGTATGTAAAAACTAAAAAACAAATTGCTGATATTTTTACAAAATCACTAAACCAAGAGAAATTTATAAATTTGCGAAAATCACTTGTCTATGTATTTTCGAGTAAAATCATAAAGGGTCCCTATTTTTTGCATTGTTGTTCAAATAGATGCTATCTTATTGTTGACAATTGTATGAGTGACTTTAAGTGTTATCTTGGCAAGTTCCCCCATAGCGGTTTGACATTGCATGTTTATATATATATATATATATATATATATATATATATATACTTATTTAAAAAGTGTGGTAACAACCAAAGTAGTTTGGGGGGCACGACGTTCGTTGCGACGATGCTACGTTACAAAATGGTTATAACTGCGACTGCTTTCAGGAGTTGAGACGAGGGGCACGGTGTTTGCGGCGACAATGCACTCTTGTAAAAAATACTCTTGAATTCTTGTAGTTCTGCACTAATGCATGAATTATTCTGATAAGTCAAGACATGTTGGATGGATGCTAACATAACGTGTGAGTTCTGAAAAAGGGAAATATAAATGGGGGATTCTTTATTTTTATTTACGTACCGTATTCTTTTATCTCTCATCAAATCTCTTCTCTATTTTAGTGGGTGCCACACATGATATATCCAATTTTTGATTTCTTCTCGCCTTGCACCCACTAAAATAGAGAAGAGATTTGATGAGAGATAAAAGAATATGTACGTAAATAAAAATAAAGAATTCTTTATGTTTTAACTGGAGAATTGGATATAACTGCATCGAAGAGAGAATCACTTTTCCACATCAACAATTAACCCTCTTTCACCCTCACCTCACGTCGCCAGCTTTCTCGGGGAATGTAACTGCCTAACCTCTCACATCCCTCATCTCTTTTTAGACTCCATCACCCTCACTCATCATAACCCACCTTCTTCTTCCCCCAAACACTCAACCTCCATTACACCCCCTCTCTCCCAAAACACTCTCACACACTTTCTCACTCCATCATCCACAGAAAATTGCCATGGAAGCACCAAGTGCAGCAGCTCTTCTTGAGATGATGAGACAATACATAGCCGCTAATCCATCGGCACTGGAGAAGCTGCAAGGCACGTCGACGAAGAATATGTCAAAATAAACCAGTGAAGAAATGCCAGCCATGGAGGAAACCACAAAAGACAAAGCTGAAGAAAACCCAACCCCAACTGAGAAGAAAGATACAAAGGTTGATGAAGCGGAATAAACGACTGCCATTGAAGGGGCGTCAATCCAGTAGAACAAAACTCTGGCAGAAACTCAAAGCGTAGAAGGTGCCCCAGAAAACTCACACATGAGCCCTACAAGAAAGAAGAGAACCAAGAAGGCTACTTGAAAAGAGAAAGATACACCTCCAAGAAAATCCAGACGGACACAGTTCAAGCAGAACCCTAAAGCCCCAGTCTATCTGAACTTGATAGATAAGGAAGAAGAAGATGAGCCCACAGAAAAGTAATCTGCTACAAAGGAAAACCTAGAGAAAGGAGATGTGGTGGAGTCTCAAATGAAATAGGGAAAAAATGAAGAAGATATAGAACAACCAGAGGGGGGAAAAAAAACCCAGAGGAAACAATGAAGAGTCCACACAACGAAGATGAGGAAGAAGCAGAAATGGAAGAACAACCTCAAGCAATTAGTGAAAACACAAAAGAGGATGAGGATGCATCCTCCTTCAGTGATTTGGCAGTGAGTGCAAGGCGAGAAGAAATCAAAAAGGGAAAAACTCCAGTGAAAGAGAGACATGCAAATTCCCTTGATGTTGCTGCAACAACAAAGCCAACCAAACCCCAATCTTCAGAGGATGACGACCCTGATTATGATACTGGAAAGGCCCATTCCAAGGATCTGTACGACTCAAATGCAGAAAAGCGGTGGAAAATTTTCAAAATTGTCTCCTGTGCGAGTGAGAGACATGGACAAGGTGTTCTCCAAGTTTAATCTGATGAATTTCTTTATGAGTAGGAATATTTTCTCCACTGTTTCCGACCTCACACCATATACTAAGGCAACAGTGATAAATTTATATGCTAACCTAACACCTAAGTTTGGAGAACCTACTTCAAAAAGATTTGGAAAAGTGTATTGTCAAGGGAACCAGATTGAGGTAACTACCACCACAATCAATGACCTACTAGGGCTCCCGGATGAGGACGTGGACCTAGATATGGTGGCTCGGGTGATTACAGGAGGATTACAACAAATGTGGACTCAACCTATGAAAACATCAAACTTATCTTTTCAGAACTCGGTCCTGCACAAAGTGATGCTTTTCAAATGGGTGGTATGTTCGAATGTTACAGTGGTGAGACAACATCACTATTTGCTATACAGACTCGGGCTTAATAAACTTGTCAACCTGGGCAAGATCATTTTTGATCAAATAGCTAATGTGGCATTGAAACCTCAAATAGATGCTCTGCCATTTCCTTCATTGTTGTGTAGGTTGTTGACCAAACAGGTTATGTCCGTTTCCTCCAAGCAAAAAGAGGTGTTTCCCACTTACTCCATTAACAACAGTTTGATCTGTTGGAACAAAATTCCTAACATAACATGGATAGATCCCACTGTGGCAAAACTGCTGGAGGATCCTCTAAAATAGAGTAATGTAGTTCAACTACCAAGGGTGATTGTCCAAACCCTGCTCCATAAAGTCACAGAAATGTAGAAATCAGAATCCACTCGCCATCGTGAAGTGTTGACATCCCTCGCAGATGTGAAGGCGGACCTCTCATTTTTTCTTTCTTCACAAAAATGGGGAGTTGTTGGAGGTGGAAGAGCTGCTGGTGAAACAACTACTGATGTTGATGCTAACTAAACACAATTAGTAACTATTTGCTACTGGATGTGTTAAACTAACAATAACAATACTCTATCACTTGTTTTTGTGTTTATGTGGATGTTGAACTGATGTTGGATTGAATGCTTTTTTTGATGATTGAAAGTGCTTTTAACATGATGTATGCAATTTGTTATAGGATATCGTGATATAACCCTTTCTTTGACATACATGATTGTTTAGTATGTTGTATGTTTTTGCGGTTTTTTGCTTGCATGGATGCAGGGGGAGATCTGAAGTGCAGGGGGATATGTTGCAGCATCAAACATGTTTTATGAAGAAAGCAAAAAGGGGGAGATTGATAGAGTTATTAAACACTATTAATATTTTTGTGAAACTAATGTACCTAAGTGTTTTAGGGTTTTGCATTTTCTTCACTCATAGTGTAGGCATCATGGGAAAAGAAATTACAAGGGATATAGCACGTGTATATGAAGTAGTTACAAAGGTGTCAGGTGAGTGCCGCAAAGATACGGAGCAGTTACTTCAAAAGCTGAGTCAACATAGTGCATCCTGGATAATGACAACAAATCAAGAAGTGGAAGTAGTGACCAGCGGAGTGCCTCAACAAAGAGAAAGCATATATATATATATATATATATATATATATATATATATATATATATTTACAGAAGCTGGTGAACATAAGCGCGCAGTTTTTCTAGAGAGATTTTGAGAGAGTTCTGTGCATCATCTGTTTCTAAGAAAGTGTGGATCTTGTGTGGTTACTTGTCAAACGAGATTGTGTTTTCATAAAGTAGTCAATAGCTTAGTGGAGCTTTCTCTTACTGTTTATTGATACTCGTTTTTA
This sequence comes from Leonotis leonurus, assembly GCA_026898415.1. Classification (NCBI taxonomy): domain Eukaryota; kingdom Viridiplantae; phylum Streptophyta; class Magnoliopsida; order Lamiales; family Lamiaceae; genus Leonotis; species Leonotis leonurus. The sequence goes on along the minus strand of JAPKLX010000192.1, from coordinate 425,561 downwards.
ATAGTAAAGTTTTTCGTCGTGAGACCCGTGTGGGTGAATCTTAACCCACGCAAAAATTAGCCTTGATTCGAATGAAAAGTTAACTTGCTGCTTTTATTGTTGTCACAACACTACTACTGAGTTGAAATACACTTTCACAAATTATAAATTGCTGCCTTACATAGGCTTACTTTAGTTAATAGTTGTTTGTTAGGGCTTTGCTCTTTGATTTGTGTAACCTATTATTGTCATGAGAGTTGATAGAGGGAGAGAACTAGAGAGAACGCATTTCTGCTTTATGAGATTGACATTAATTCAAATTATATATAAATAAATAAAATTAAAATTAATAACCAACTCAAAAAAAAAAGAATCTCAAATTATAAATAAAACTAAAATATTTTCTCGTGTCATGCCATGCACGATTAACATTTTAATTATTAATTATTTGTTAAATGAAGTATATATAAAGTATGTCAATTTATAAAATATAATACTCCCTCTGTCCCACGAAAATTGTCTTGTTTCATTATAATAATACACTCATTTGAATATAATAGAGGACCACTTTCGTGGGACGGAGGGAGTATAATTTTATATGATTTATTGAGATCATTAATTACATATTTAATGAGATAAGTTATTTTATAAAGTATAGTGTCAAGGCTATCACACTGAGACGGATGGGTAAACTGAAGTCTTGAATTGTTGCTTAGAGACTTACTTGCGCTGCTTTGCATTGGAACGACCTAAAACATGGGGTAATTCGCTATAGTGGGTTGAATTTTTCTATAACACTGGTTTTCATTTGGGTGGCAACTCTACCCCATTTGAGGTGGTATATGGACGCCCACCACCACTGATCGTACATTTCCTTCCGGTTGAGATACGAGCCCATAGGCCGAGCCCAACCGGCCCACGGCCCACGGGCGCGGGCGCGGCGCGGCGGGCGGGCGGCGGCGGCGG
>JAPKLX010000192.1:392166-423043 GCA_026898415.1 Leonotis leonurus | reverse complement strand
ATTCCATCATTTATTACTTATTACTTAGCGACAAAATGGATTATGCAGCGACAACTGCAATAATTGTTATTGCATTGGGATGGTTTATTGTCTTACAGCGGAGGCGGCCATGGAAGCTTCCTCCAGGGCCATTTCCGCTTCCGGTGATAGGAAGCATCATCCAACTGGGGCGCCAACCGCACCGATCCCCCGCGGATCTCTCCAAAAAGTACAGCCCTTTGATGTCTCTCCGGCTGGGAAGCATCTTCACAGTTGTGGCGTCCACACCGGAATCCGCCAAGCTCGTTCTGCAAGACCACGACCAAGTGTTTTCAGGCCGGACCAACACGACGGCGTCGGAGGCGCACGGCTTCGATAAAAACTTGATACCGTTTCTGCCGGTGGGGGATAAATGGAGGAAACTGCGGAAGCTGTGCAGGGAGCAAATCTTCTCGGCTCGGCGGCTTGAGGCCGGGGAGGGGCTCCGGCAGGAGAAGCTGCGTGAAAGAGTTACACCCGGCGCACCAATTAGATTGATTGTTTCTTTTTATGTAATTTCGATGTCATTGAAATTTATATTAATAAAGGTATTTTTATATTTATCTAAATGAAAGTATTTGTTATTTAAATAACTTATATAATTTAGATAAAATCCTTAGACCGTAAAAAGTTATAAGATATGATTAGGGATGACAATCCGCCCGCGGATACCCGAAACCCGCGGGTATCTGTCCGATTATTCGCGGGTTTGGCGGCCATTTCGTACCCGCGGGTACGTTCGTGGTTTAAAAGTGCTACCCGTTTAGTTTGTGGGTACGGAAATGGTTTGGCACTATCCGTACCCGCGAAACCCGTGTACCCACGAAATATACCCGCGAAAATACCCTTATACCCGTTACCCTACCCGTATACCCATTCCCCTAATTTAATTTTTAATAATTTCATTTGAATTTGTGTTGTTGAATTTGGTATTGTTGGATATGAATTGTATGTGGATTTGAAGACGATGTTTTGTGGATTTTAATTTTGAAGATTTGTCGATTTATTGTGAATTTTTTGTATTTTCTAAAATTTCATATTTTGCGGGTTGCGGGTACCACATTTCGCGGGAGTTCGCGGGTGACGGGTGGCGGATACCCGATGGGTGGTGGGTTCACGGGTATCCGCCAATTCGCGGGTACCCGCGGGTCGCGGGTGTGGTGGGATTCTCGTACCCGCGGCGGGTGGCGGGCGGGTGTGTATTTCGCGGGTGCGGAAATGGTTTGGCACTATCCGTGCCCATCCGACCCGATTGCCATCCCTAGATATGATCACGCATATGATGGTGATTATGAAATATATCTTTGAAAGCTTTGGTCTTAAAATAGTTCCGAGTGAAATAACTATTCAAGAAAGGATATTGGAATCGTTGGAAATAACTCGCACATATGATACATTGTCATAAGATGAGAATGTTGTGTTTCATCAACATTAACATGGTTGACGTAAGTGTATATATGTGGGTGCATGTTAGAGAACATGTACACCGAACTAACCCGATAGAAATTCTTATGTGGAATTTATTTTATCGAAATAAGAATTACTATATTATGATAGTACATGATTAGTACTTAGACTTGAGACACCATAGTAATTTTATATGAGTCTAATTTCATTTTGATATATTTTCTGATTGCTAGACAATCATTTAAGAATTTATGTTGGATGAAATATATACTCGTATGAAGATTAATGTGTGATCGATAAAGAATCTATTACATGTTTAAGACAAGTGAATTCTCTAAGTGTTCATTATTCATAACTTTAAGATCTTGGTCAGGGCATAATGAATTATGGTTCATTGAAAATGTTATGGAATTAGAATGAAAATGAAAATATTGGAATATTTTGAGTCTTCGATTTAATTCCATGCTCAATATCCAATTAGGGGATTTGATAATAGAAGGACTGTACGTGTATGATGATTCATTAATCAAAATAGGTTTACTCGTTATGTCACCTAATGCTAGATAACCACTACTACAAAAACGCTAATAGACAAGGGTTTTTAACCCTTGTCGTAGCTTGTTCTCGACGCTTGTCGAAAGTCGTGTTGTCGTATATTCTCGCTCATAGACAACGGTAATATAACCGTTGTCGTAAATATTTACAACAACGACTAAGACAAGGGTTTCTGGAACCGTTGTTGCATTTAAAAAAAATTCGCTCATAGACAACGGTTCTTAAAACCGTTGTCGTAGGTCTTGTAAAAAATTCACCTATAGACAACGCTTCGTAGGTTCTTAAAACTGTTGTCGTAGGTTCTTAAAACCGTTGTCGTTGAATTACAAGACAACATTATATTTTTGAACCTATTGCTAAAACTAATAAAATAAATATTACATTGAAATGAAAACATCAAATACGTAAATATTTAAAATTAAATTACTCATATAAATAATTTAACATAAAAGCATATTGCAATATTCAAGTTTAATCCTAAAAATACCATAGCAAGCTCAAATATAATACTTCAAGTTTGAATGCCTACATGGTCCCAAACATAAATAAACATAAAATTACCAAAAGCTACAATCCAATATACTCCTGAACCAATTCAGCCCACTCCTTACGCACTTCATCAATTTCCACAGGAGAGTAATTCCCCTTTTCTTCAATAAACTGTGAAGTTAAAAATATATATTAGATAATCTTTAAAATATACTACTACATAATGTTTTGGAACGTACTAAGACAAAGCTTATTAATACATGATGTTGATCAAAGTTAGAATACAATCATAAGGACCACAATGCGTATGCAGCTATGCATGTTTTTCTCTACACTACTGTTCATACTTTAATTACATTACGTACATAGATTCATATAGCTAAATTAGGGATATATATGATATATACATACATATACTGGCAGTGATACAATTCCGCTAGGCCCATTCTTGGTCCCGCCACTTTGAATAAGCTTAAATTATGACATTAATTTTAAAGAAAACTATTACTTACCAATGATTGTAGCGAACTAATCATCACAGTCGAATCGAACTGAACTATTTCTCTCATGTATTTCATCACGTAGTAACCACACTGTAAACTGTCTGGTTGTTTAGGAGCCTACATTAAAATCAGGTAGTTAATAATTTTTAACTCTTTATCCACACTTGTTACTTATTTCAAACATACCTTAATTATTTTCCAGGTAAGTGTCTTCTTCCCTTTCCTTTGCGTCTTCGCATTGAACATCTTGAAGGCCCTTCAGATATGATCATTGATCGGCTTAATGTTAGTTTTTTTGAGGGATAATGCTCAGAAACTGAATAAAATCAAGGAAAGAAAGAAGGGAAAATAATACCTCAGGAAAGTCAAATAAAAGACCAAGTAAAGATAACAAAAAATCACATCTACTAATTACTTAGAAATCTGAAAGCATATTTTCCCAAGTTATAAAATATTCACAGAAACAGTTCAGTGAAAGAGATGCATTAACAAATAATATATGGCAACTACTTATTGTAAGTTTAGTCTCTACTTATTTATGGAAAGCCCATCCATGTTCCAGGTACTGTAAGTAGGAGGCAAAGAAACCAGAAGCAACAATATATGATGGTTGAAAACTTACAATTGAACCACTTGTTGCCAAGTATTATTTGAAATGCGAGAGTAAAGGGGATCCAACAAACCAATCTCCTCCTTGTTAGGATCGATAACCGTAAGAATCCAGTGCTCACTGCATATACATACAAGATTAGATTCAAGTACTTCTCAAGTTCAATTCAATAATAGTATTCAATGATGGCAAATTTCATACCCCACGTTACATGGAACCAACACAATTTGATTGGGCAATGTACCATCAAGCCCTATTGCCAATTCACGTGCTCTTTGTTCTATTCCATTCTGGATAGTATTCTTATCTTTTCTCGTGGTTGGCATATACCCTACATTAAAAGGATCAACAAATCGAAATTTGTCGATCTTTCCTAAACTCTCCAGCCTCTTGTATAGGTGCCTATAAATATGTTAGCAAGTTTATAGTAAAAGAAAGCATATTCCTCAACTATACAGAATTTATAAGGAAATAAACCTCAACTTTTATTTACCATATGTAGACAGCAATGCATGTATACGAAATTGGCTGTAATTGGCAAAAAGGCTCGACATCTTCAAGGTTTATGTAAAGAGTCCGTTCTTTTCCGAAGACACGTTCAGTGATGTGTATCGTTACATTACCTCTGCTTTCAAGAGCTGCTGTACAATAGCAATACACCATACGTAATGCCATCGGAAGGGTCAGGAGATCCACTGTCGCCTTTCTCTTTTCTTGTTTCTTTGACTTTTTAAGTTTCTAAAGATTGAAGGTAAAGTAACTCACATTACATACGTAAAACTTTATATTATTTTAATTTCTAAGTAATAAAATACTATTACCTCTTCCTTCAATTTCAGCAAGTGTACCGGCCATGTAACGTGAGATCCAACAGCATCACCAATATTATCATAATCACTTGAGGGAATGGGCAAAGGGGCATTTTCATCTACCGCTTCATCGATGGATACACGATAGCAGTTTTTAGGCAAGTGCTCATCTGTTCCACAAACCTTCACAATTGTACCATATGCAACAATACTCGTTCCCGACTCCAAAGTTAAGGTCACAAGTTTACCCTATGCAATAGGTAAAATGCAAGCAATTATAACTAATTATTATAACTAGAAAGTAATGAGATATGTAAAAAAATAAAATATACCAGCAATAGAGTAGCTTTGTCGAGTAACTGCACATCATTGTCTAGCATATCCATATCATCACCACCCAACTTGTCGTTTTCATCTAAGTCTTGATGTGTTTGCAGCCGTGCCTCATTCAATTTGCAACTGACTTCCAGCATTTCCAATAACCTGCCCAAACTCATTCAATTGTATATCTGTCCTCACGCCTAGAACCCTTGCGATTGCCAGACAATGCATTTTTGTTTTCCCCCTAGTGGATCGTGAAGATGAGGTACTCTTGGATGCATCAAATAAGGTATCTCCTTCAACATCATTATCAATCTCCTCCAACCGTCCTATTTTATTTAAACCATCCGATGTCTCTGTTTCTTTATTCTTTGAAAGGCGTTTTCTCCGTGTTTCCATGGATGCGAACAATCTGCATTCAACACTATAAGAAGTTAGATTGTTTTAATATAAAAAGTAAACAATAATACAATAATGCAATCACAATATAACATTATATGCATCAAGTGATATAACAAACAAATAGTCAAATAGTAAAAAAAAAAGAATACCCTAAAATTTAATTGTTCAGATTGTCAATTCACGTCCCATCACAATCATTACGAACATACGGTATCTCATTTTCATCTATTGCATTGTCATCCTTGGTAGGCACATTTTTGGAAAAACAAGGGACGTTCATTAGTTTTCATTCATTTTTTATTAACACCTCTTAAAATAACCCTTGTCGTTCTCATATTGAACCAGTGGGATTGCAGATAGTCAACAATAAAATTTTGTATAATCTGTCAGTCTTATGATACTAAAGGATACAAACTGATGACAAACATTTAATATCCTATCCCAACTTATAAAAAATTCTAATGTGTGCTTGCTTGTTAATCATCTACTACATTGTTTATTCTTAGCAGGTCTACAAAGAAATGGGAAGAGCTGCAGATTAAGGTGGATTAATTATCTAAGGCCAGGGTTGAAGAGAGGGGCGTTTACGTATGAAGAGGAGGATAATATTTTGGCCCTTCATGGAGTACTAGGAAATAAGTAAGAAACTAATTAACTTCTTCAATCATACAATTCTTACAAGAACTTGATCATTGACTTGCACCTGCCCACTTCATATTTTTATATATCTATTACCAATTTGAACTTGATCAAGAAAACACTAAGTATTTCACACCTTCTTAGCTATCATACTTTTATTCTATAGGTTGATGAAAATAAATAAATAAAATAGAACTAGGCATGTTTCTGTAGTGAGAATTTAGGATGAAATGATATACATGAGATTGTATGATCAGTATTAAGGCAAAAACTCATTGTAGAAAACTTCCACATACCTTGTTGTTTGATGTGTTACTGTAATGTCTGTATAGGACACAACTGAAGAGCTTAAAACTTACAAGAATTAACATGTATTGTTAATATAATCTGTGACGGATATATCTAATCTAACATATGATATTTTTTACCATTAGGTGGTCTCAGATAGCACATCACATACCAGGAAGAACTGATAATGAGATAAAAAAATCACTGGCATTCTTACCTAAAGAAAAGAATGCTGTCAACCCTGGCTGAAAAGGTTCAAGGCAAAAGTGAGCAGTCTTTCAAGCCGACTCCTCGAAATTGTAGCATCAATTATCGTCAACGGACACAGATCAGTCAATGCAAAAAATAGACCAGCAACCAGAAACTGGGCAATGCAGCTTACTCAAAATCATGTTTGCAGATCGAATAAACGCAGCAACAGGTCTTTCGTTTTACACAAGCTGCTTCTTTGCAAAAAAATAATATCATTAGAAAAGGCTTTCAAAAGTGGGATTATTTACTCGACTCGAATCTCCCAAATCCCAACCATTAGAATTTTAGAACAAAACAAATTAAGTAGCAACAAAAAGAAGAAGATAAATGAGTAGAAAACTAAATCACAGAACAACATTTATTATGTTAAAAGAAAATCCAACACCAATCAACAAAGTGGAAGACTACTGTTAGAAATGCTCGAGCATGCAGAATTGGCAAAAGGGTGTATTGTTACATGGATCTGAGGCAGAAAACCAGTGTCACCTTCAGTATTCTAGGAGAAGTGCTAGGATTATGTTATGGAATCTACTACGTACTCTCCGACAAGCACGCTGTCAAGAGAAGACAAGGCATGTTTGATTCTTGCTCTCTGCATTCAACTTTATAGCATATTATATTTCTTATTAAATCAGGATTCACTTCCAACCTCAGGCTAAAGCAAATGAACTGTTAGAATCTGCTTGCAAAAACTGGGAGCAGGTAATGGCCTTTGATGATCAGGAATCTCTTCAGCAGCACTTAGCTGGACACATTGAAAGCATTGGAATTTCTGAATTGTTGGGAGAATCAAGCAGCATAGATTCAAGCATTCCATCTCGTGCTTTCTACTCAACGACAAACATGTTTGGAGAAACTGGTGCATGCAGTTTACTTGACTCTATTAGAACCGTCTGCATCTGGAGACCGACACGACGCCTCCTATAACGTGGAAGCTCCTCTTGTGCAGCCCTCCATTGTAGAGGTAATATACGTATATGCTTAAAATCTCAAGTTGTTAGCATATACTGTTCTTTTGAGAAAATCTTTGGCCTGTGCGTGTTATAAACAACTACTCTTTGTAATATTTTTAAATTTATGGTATCTTTTTTAATTCTTAAAACATAATAATAATCAAGACTGGCACTATATCAATGACAGGATGACCTCCTTCAAGGTGTGATGGTGGGAGATTTCAGTATAACGGGTTGAACGATGAACATGTTGGGAGAATCTGGTGCAGATGATAGCTTTATTATGTTAAAAGAAAAGCCAACACCAATCAACAAAGTAATCGCAGGAGCTAAATTCGGCATCATTTAACCAGAAAAACATCTAAAAAATATACTCCGAATTAGCGTGTAAGAGATTTTGAGAATGAGAAATTACAAAAAATTAAACATCACATCTATCAAGAAGTGTAGAATTCAAAGTATGCCATAAAAAATGGAGAGGAGAAAGGCTTACCAAGGCAGCAGAAGAAGTTTTCTTGCAACAGCAAATCAACCTACAAATTGCGAGCTCCTAATATTCTTCTTCAGAAATATAAATCTCTTCGCAAAACCAAGAAAATCCAAGCTCACCTGCAGCTATGGCGGAAGAATTCTCTACTCTTCCATCGCCATTTCTTATCTTCTTCTCTCTCGCCCTTCTGGTTTCTCTACCCGTATGACAATCATAGTCACAATCACATCAAAGTAACCGTCTCACCCTCCAATGGGGATGGTCCGGCGTATCGTGGGTATGGTCCGGTGTATTGTGGGCGGCGACACTATCGGATGAGAAATGAGGTTAGGGCTGAGAGAATTGGGGGAAAGTTATTTATTATCTAACATAAAATAAATAATAGTGTTATAACTATTTAATGTTTGAATGTTAACAAAAAGCTTGATCTGGCCTAGTGGTAAAAACGGATTTTATTCCTCTATTGGCGCAGGTTCGATTCTCCTTAGTTACAATTTTTATTTTTTCCCCAAATGAATGAATTATAGGGTGGTAAACTAGACTACGACAATGGTTTAACGACAAGGGTTCAAAATAGTGTTGTCATTGAGTACTACAACAACGGGTATACCACAACGGCGTGAAAAAACGTTGTCGCATGAATATAAGACAACGCTATAACAACAACGGCTAAAGAATACGTTGTCATATATATACGACAACACATCTACGACAACAGTATATAAAAACCGTTGTCTATGAACGCATTTTCTCGCTCAAAGACAACGGTTTTAATTACGACAACGGTTTTTATGCCTATGACAACGCATTTTGTTAAAAACCCTTGTCGTTCCACCGTTGTCGTATGCAATTTTTGTTGTAGTGAACCATGCTACTTGCTAGATGTTCCCATGGTTTATAATTTCTTAAAATTAAAGTGTTAATTTTAAGTGAATTAATTTATTTAATAAATTAATTATGTTGTAATATGTTACAAGTTTATTACTAGCACTAGTTGTGAACCTAAGAGGGTCACACACAAATTAGTAGAACGTGTCAATTGAATCGATTTAATAGTTAAATTCGATTAATTAATTTGAGACTTATTATAAATTAATTTGATGATTTAGATATTCAATTAAATTAGCATAATTGAATATAATTGGATTAACAAGTCTAGTTCTATATTAAAATTAATTAGATTAATTTAATTAGAGATAAAATTAATTTGATTGATTTTAAATTTGGTAAATGTAATTTGTATATATATTGATATATATGATTCATGCGTTACATTATATAATTGGAAAGGGATTTAATAGATTTTATGTGTAATTGATTACCATAACTATAGCCACTAATTGCTTCTTTTACGAGAATTAATTATATCATTATGAATGATTCTTCTCCAAGGAATACTAAAGAGTTGAATATATTCCTAAAAAGGAGTTTTTCCTTTACCATATTTTTAATAGTAGCCGGCAGAATTCATCTCTTATCACATAATATAGAAAAGGGTTGGTAGTCTTGCTAGCGAAAGACTACAATACTCGACTCGTTCTCTAAGTGTGGACTTGATAGAGGGGATATACGTGGACCCCTGCGAGCAACTGATTGCTTCTAAACCTGACAACAACCGGAGTGCGAAAAGGTATTATATTTTCGTACTCTTTATCGCAACATGTTAACGTGAAGTCGTTAGTGTCATTGAAATGAAATAATGGTTATTTCATTTATGATTAAAAATTTTAATTTTCCGCTGCGTATACGACACGATCCCAACTCTGCGGACACTGCTCGACCACATGGACAGCTGCAGCGCCGGTGGCAGAGCAGTGAACGTGACGGAGACCGTCTTCGTCACCATGATAAAATTATTGGCGACGACACTGTTCTCTTATGATCTCGGCGAGTTCGACTTGGCCGGTGCGGCAACGACTCGGCCGTTGAAGGAAGCTATCAAGAGCATGGGAAAGCTTTTGGCGACTCACAACGTGGCCGACTTCTTCCCGTTTCTGAAGCGGTGGGACCCACAAGGGATCGAGACGCTTTCGAAGCTTCACATCCGGAAAGTATTAGCAATCTTTGGGGGAATAATCTACAAAAGAATGGAGTCGAGATCGTTGAGGAAAAATGATGTGCTGGATACGCTTATTGATCTGATGGAGACGAAGGGAGATGAAGAGCACGATTTGACCTTCGAAGGGATTCAATATTTACTTGTGGCACACTCTAACTCCTCCTGTACATCTTTCTCGCATTGCCTTTTTTTCTCTAATCTTTTACATTGTTTCTTATTTATACACAAAATTATCAATCACTTATTTATTTTTCTTCGTATATAAAATTAGTTTTCAAATAACTCTTTATCTCTTTTTATAAATAAATAATAATTAATGTAGACTCAGACTCTATTTAATAACAACATATTTTATATTCATATTACTTTTTTAAATGTATATTCAGATAACGTGAATGATTCCAATATTTGATTTTATGAAAATAAATAAATAAGATATTCTATTCATTCTATTAAAAAGGGACTGTAAAACATTAAGAGACATATTAAGAAAGCAAAAATATTTTATTCTTTTTAAAAATGATAGCTGTTAATTTAAAAATACATTTTAAAAAAATAATCACTTTTAATTAAAGGTCCAAATTAATATAATGTGATTAAGTTTTAGTAGGATGAAATGAATAGTAAAAAACTAATTCAACCGTAAATATAAAAAGATAAATATTTAGCTGTTGTGAGTATGATTTGTAAGACTTTTCTAATTCCATACCATTTAATGTGTTTTTTCACATTTTTCGTTATAATTTTTTCTTATTTTTAAATTAAGTTTGGATATTATGTCATTAAAATATGCATGTATTACTTAGGATTTACTTGGTGCTGGATCAGACACCACCAGTAGCACGGTGGAATGGGCAATCACTAGGGATGATAATTTATGCGCAGGTAACCGATCCTAATAGGGGTGGATTTGAGAGGTATTTGATATCCACGGGTAGATTTGTGGGTAGAATTTAATATCTATTTAGTTCGCGGGTATGGATATGGATAGTTACCCGCGAAATCCATATACCCGCGAAAATTACCCATGAAATACCCGTGAAATATCCACGAAATACCTGCGAAATACCCACCTAGTTACCCATCTAAATCTAAATTTTTATCCCACATTGAAAATTTCAGGAATTCTATCAAAGGATGACTCTTATAAGACCCATCTAACTCTAAGTTATTATCCCACATTGGAAATTTAAGAAACTACATGAAAGGAGAACTCCTATAAAATCTATATATATCAATTTTTGAACTTAAATTTGTCAACTTAAGCAAAAATAATAAATAAGTTAAAATTTAAATTTTTTGCCAAAAGACCCGCTTTTTGGGTCACTGGTTCTACCGATTTTTTGTTGGTTTCACTGGTTCACTATAGTTTTATCATTTATTAAAAATTAAAAATTAAAAATTAATTTAATGTGATTGAACTGGTTAGCTAATCGGTTCGTGGTTAACTCGGCCGATATAATTTTGTCCGATTTTTAAAATATTGTGCGCGGATGGTGGGTACCCGATGGATGGCGGGTTCGCGGGTACCCGGCAGGTATGAGTGATTTTTATACCCGTGGCGGGTCGGATGGCGGGTATGATCTTCCTTCGCGGGTATGGATACGGATAACTATTATCCGTACCCGATTGCCATCCCTAGCAATGACAGAGCTACTAATAAAACCGGAGAAGATGTTGAATGCCAAGAATGAGCTAAAGAGTGTGATAGGAGAAAGGAAGCAGCCTTACATAGTCCAAGAATCAGACATTTCCAGACTCCCATACTTGCGGGCACTCATCAAAGAAATCCTACGGCTACACCCGCCCGCTCCTCTCTTAGTTCCGCGGAGAGCAGATCAAGAAGTCGAGATAAGTGGTGTAAGAGATAAGTGGTTACACGATCCCTCGGGATGCCCAGATTCTTGTTAATGTTTGGGCCATTGGGAGAGATCCCAGCCTTTGGGAAAACCCTAATTCATTTGAGCCAGAAAGATTTCTAGACAAGGGAATAGATTACAAGGGCCATGACTTCATGCTTGTTCCATTTGGGCCAGGAAGAAGAATATGTCCAGGTTTGCCTCTTGCTGATCGAATGGTGCATCTAGTCCTTGCTTCTCTTATTTTTAACTATGATTGGAAACTTGAAGGAGCGGAACAAATTGATACTGAAGAAGAGTTTGGAATGTCAGTGCACAAGGAAGTTCCCCTCAAGGCCATTCCTCTCAAGGCTCGAGTGTTTGCTAATATAATTGAGGTAAGAAAAAGAAAAGTAGCCAAAAGTGATTCTAGAATATAAATTATAACATCAAACTTGAAAGAATGCTTATGTTCTAATCACTTTTAGTATGATTGTTTGAATGTCATTATCGTACCATCTAGGCTTGATAGCTAAAAGTGGGCTACTACAACAAAAAAAGGATTTCTAGACACTGAAAAGTGCCCTAACATATAGTCTTTCGGGGCACATAATTTTTGGGGCACTTATCATATGTGTTGCATGTAATCGTGTCGCGAAAGAGTTGAGGGCACTTTTTAAGTACCTCGACACGAACTATTTTTCGGTCATTTAAATGTGACTCGAGATTTATTTTCAAGACACATATGAATACCCTATGAAATAGTTCAATTTATACAGATAAAACTTTAGGGACACTTATTTATGCCTTCAAATGAAATATTGAGGCACTTATTTGTGTCCTTTATATAATTATAAATATCAATACAAAAATATATATAGCAAACTAAAATTAAATTAAAATATTCATAAATATTTTATTATTAATACTACAATCCTTGCATGAAAATTATAATTAGTTGGAATATTTATACCCTATAATTGAATTCAATACAAATAAAATTGAAATATTCAAAAATTTCATTATATTCAAAAAACATTGTGTAGAAAATGTCAATACATTACAATTATCAATTCAAAATATACTCTCTCTCTCAAACTCAACAAAATACAAATCTTATCATGCAAGCTATGAATCTCTAACAAGTAGAATGACAGATTCCATCCCAAATCTTGATCTATGAATCTCCAACAATGGCATAACCAGGAATCTCCAATAATAGTCATAGCTGAAACAATTTAATCTTCAGCATACGTCCACTTTCAATCATAGTGGCTAGCACTTCTTTGTACTTATTCTGTGGAAAATAAAAAATACAATGCTCTGCAGACAAGTGGCATGAAAGAAGAATCATACGCATACATATAATAAAAAGAACACATTTCTTAAATTGTATAGGCGTATAGGCCCAATGCACTTACCTGCAGGATCTCCGAAGCTTCTAAACTTTTGGCGATTTTATAATCTTGCATCTTCAACGGTATCAAAGATTCCGCCGGTACAAGTTGATCAATGTCATCAACAATCACTCTTCATTTCAATAACTTGTTATAAGAGGAGCAAAAATTCCAGAAAAATAGAGAATTGTACATTCTCCACCATAGTGATGTATCTGCAATCACTCTTTATAACCAGTTTCTGAAAGAAATTTAGGTCTCTGGATATTAGACAACTAGATCCACAAGCACAACAGTCAATAACATCATGGTTTGGCTCTTTCAATTCCCAATTAAAATATATTCCCTCCGTTCCACTAAACTTGATACAATTCATTTATTTGGATGTCCCATTAAGCTTGACACATTCCTAAAATAGTAAAAGTTATCCCTTAAAAAAGGTGTGGACCCTACCACCTTTATCACTTTTACACTACTTTATACATTCTCCTTAATAACCGTGCCCAAAAATTTTGTGCCATGGTTATTGGGACGGAGGGAGTACTTTATTGTATGCAAGATTGAGACGTCAAAATCAATACACACACCGACATGTATTAATTAATCAATCCCAAAAGAAACAAATTACCAAATCAAATGTGCATGATACATACTACTCATTTATGTGAAAGCAATTAATTAATAACAGCAATTTTGGGAAGGCAGCAAACATAACAACTGATTCCTTTCAAGCCCTTTAGCAACTTCTCATTTCAAGACTACCTAATTCCCATGTTGCTTAGGTTCCCAATCCCAGCTTCATTATTCAATTGTTATCTGTGAAGTTATACGTCCAAACTTTTCAACCAAACCCACCTAAAAACAATTAGATTCATTAATGTGACATTTCCACAAGTGAAAAAAGAGAAGAAAATTAAAATTTGTAGCAAAGGGTGTGGACTTTCTTACAAAATGGTTGAGATATAAAATTTCATGCGTAGGGAGTGATGATGGATTTCATTTTTGGACTAGTCTTAAATAGTTCAAGAACTAACGACAGCAAGCATATGTGTGTTTGTATGTGTGACTTGGGACAAAAAGTATTTCTTGAATACATCTGTATCCTTTTGCAGTGTAGTAGAGGGTATGGTATATTCACCGACTGAAACAAAAGTAAAATAATCTATTCCACTCTCTACTCTATTGCATAAACATAAACATGTGACACAATATTTATTAAACAAACATGAACTAAAACAAAACTAAGGTTGGAAAATTGGCAAAACAGAGCACCCGTAGAAGTAAACACAGCAGGGTCCTTTGTCGCCGCCGCCGCCGGCGGCGGAGCCCTTCTCGCCACTTTCCAGGTGTTTTCCAGCCATTCTCCAGGCCGCCTCCAGCCTCTGCCCGTCGCCGCCGCCAGACACCAGCTTCAGGTAAGTTTTTAATTTATTTAATTTATTTTGTTTAATTTTTTGTTAATTAGTGTTAATTATTTTATTAATTAGTGTTAATTATATTATTAATTGTTAAATTAGTATACGTTTACTTAATTTAATTGTTTAATTTAAATGTATAATTTAGTTAATTAATTTAATTTAATTATTTAATTAGTTAATTAATTTAGATTAAATTTATTTATTTAATTAGGATTAAATATAGTTAGTTAGTGTTAATTATAGCTAATTTGATAATTAGGCTTAATTAAAAATATGGTTGAATTAATTAGGGTTAGTTTGAATAATTGATTATGTTTAGTTAGGGTGGTTTCTTGAATTAATTAGGGTTTCTAAAATTAATTAGGGTTTCATGAATTAATTAGAGTTTATTTTTAATTTATTGTTTTAAATTATTTAATTTTAGTATTTTGTGTATTTATTATTTTAAATTATTTAATTTATTTTATATGATTATAAATTGTATAATATATGTGTAATGATTCAATCATATTATGACATTGAGATAGATGTAATTAATTTCTTAAGGAACTTCTCTCTTTGGGATAGATTTTTATTACGTTTTAAGGATCTTCTCCCAATATGTATAATATTATACGAACTCGTTATATTTCGATTATGTTAGAGTGTTTTGATGAGATGCATATGTGTTGTGGTGTTTTGATGATATAAGACATGCATGTTGGGATGGTTTGATGAGATCAGATGACTCGTTATATTGGATGTAATTAGCTAGAATAGTTTAAATAGTAGCATATAAAAATCTTGATTCTACCTGCAACCCAAATGATCCAATGCTCGTGATCTCCAAATTAATGACCCAAATGACTCAAATGCTCGTGATCTTCAAATGACGATGAGTATGAAGAAGATGAAGCTTCAGATGACAAAGAAGAAGAAGAAGATGACGAGGATGACTATGTATGAAGAAGACGACAAAGATTAACACATTGTGTAGAAAACTTACCATATTCGAATTTCAACTTATTAATTATAAATGCAACTCATTGTATATTCAATATAAAACTTTAACTTATATGTTTTTTTTGTTATAAATACAACTTATTTATTAATTTTCAACATAATAGATATCTTCGAGTCAGAGATCTTCCCCACGAGATGATGTTGGTACTCCTCGCGGAAGGGGTACACGACGTTCTCCATTATCCGCCGAGGTCACTAGGGGTTCCTCGGGCTCATCAACTGGATATGAGTCTGGTACTGGTCTGAGCTACCACGTTGGTAGCTTACATTTAGGTGGTCCCTCCTCTGGCTCCGATACTGATCATCACGTGGATCCGAGACCCACATGGGACTTCGTTCTCTCTGTGAGTGAGCCGGGGTATGTAAATACAGTCACATATTCAATTTTAACACATATTTAATAAGTAAATCAAAAGACTAATATCTATGTTTCAAAAATGACTTATGTAGGAGATATTACCCGCATAGCGACCCTGCTGATTACATCTAGGAACTATTTAAAATAGTTCCGAATCCGATTGGATACAGTTGGAAGCTGACGCCTCCTAACGTGAGGTAGAGATATTGGGAGGAGTTTAAGGTTCGAATTTTTTTTAAAACTTTCAAATTCATTCTAAATTATAACGATAAACTTGAAGTTAACTACAATTTCTAACATACAATTTGAATGCTAGAAAAAATTTACTTGGCAACCGGCGATTGATGCTATGATTCAAGAGCTGTGGTATGATAAGTGCAGGGAGAGATATAAAGACTTTATATGTGAGATAAAGAGGAAGATGAATGATCCCCCACCGAGAGGTGGAAAGCTGGGATGGTGGACTGATGATGTTTGGGCGGGTTGGCTCGCCTACTGGTCTCGGGATGATGTTTTCTCTAAATCTCAGACAGCAAGGCGCAACAGGATGTCCAAATCTCAGGGACCGGGGACTGGTCCTATCAAGCATAGGGGAGGGTCGAAGTCCATTATGCAACGAGCTGAGAAAAATGTAATTTCAATTCATAATTTCAATAATGTTTTATAATTTTAATTCATAAACACATGTTTCAATAACACAACCTGTTGGTCCCGAAAGAGCAAGGTTTGGTGTATGAGGGGGGGGGGGGGGGGGAATACACCAAATACAAACTTTTCAGTTTACTTAACTAATTACTTAGAGAGATCAATCTTTCCCGTGAAGAGATTGCTTAGGTTTGACTGACTAGATCGATAGCTAGTCTATCCAAGTAAGATCTCTATCTTGATAAACACTCAATAGATAGTAAGAGTGATCTTGTCATGAACAGAGCGTTGTGTGCGGAATATGGTGGACTTAGTCTGTGCTCTTTATTTGAAAACTTTTAGAAAACTTAACCAAGTAGATTAACAGATTGAATGCTCGTTTTGGTTAGAGAATAAAAAAACTGAATATAAATATGCGTAAAGTAAATAACACAGTGTTTTTACGTGGTTCAGGAAACCCCTACGTCCACGATCCAATCCAAACCGAATTAGATATCCACTACTAGGATACTCTTTTCTTTATACTCACTGAGAACGAGCGACAAGTTCCAATCACAACCAGATTGAAACTTATGCACGAATAAGGGTCGTTTCCCTTTACAACTTACAATTACAACTGCTACAGAATACCTTCACGTTAATCTACTAGAAAACAACTAGCTAGCGAAGATATCCTCCTTCTTCTTCTCGATAAGACAGACTTAAATCGAGTGGTATGATTTTGATCACGAAAAACTTAGAGCTCAATCTGGAATGTAGACATCTCCTCAATGAATGCTTCAATGAGTGAGTTGATTTTTGAACAGAGTAACAACTTTCTTGATCGCCAGTATGCTTCGTGTATCCGTACTCTTCCAGACTTGGTTCTAAACTTTTATATGTGTAGAATTTTGAAATTCTAACCGTTGGGCTTGATTGGATTGTAATAAATGATGATTGCCAATCAAGAGATATGAATCCCAAGATGTGTTCTCTTGCGTTGTGTGAGAGGTTGACCGAATCCTTGATATATATGGAAAGCAGATGATGATTGATTTCTCTTTCCTTCTTCACGCTGTTGATTGATCCTCCTTTCATTCTTGTACTTCATTCATTGATCTCTTGTCCTATAGAACTAGTTGTTCTTTAGTATATGATCAATGAAGACTTGAGCCATCTCTAGTAAACGATCGTGGAAAAAACAATTCGTTTATCTCACTACGTACAGCCTGCTATGTCAACAGCAGATCGTCATGAAAAATGATCTGTCCCAATATTATCTCGCTGTATAACTCAGTATGGGCTCATGAATCTAGAAGAATAATCAAAGTATTAATTTGGTCCCAGAAAAATTAATACTTGATTGGACATCTCGAAAGACAGATCGTAGGAAATAATCTGTTAACTTTATACAAGCTAGTTGTTCCATACCATAACTATGGTAGGCTGCCGACATACCTAAATTTATCATAAGTTAACCACTCAATGTGCTGTCACATCAAAAAGGATATTTTAAGGAATGAAGTACAAGAATATCAAAGTAGATGTACGGTAAATCATTCCAGGTTGGCAAAGCATTGGGGAAACGTGTGAAAGGTGGAACAAGACGAATTACAGGCGGCGCGTGTAACATCAACAATGACATGCATTTAATGCTGCCATTAATGTGAGGAAGAAGGACTCTTCTCTCTCTAAAGGGTAGTTCCAGCAATGGTGCTATATATACCACCTCCACTTCCAGAAACGAGTACGAGAATTAAATGATTATATTGCTATTATTCTGCTCAAAATCCTTCAAGCTTCCAACGTTCAAAAGCGCTCCAATCAACCTAGATTTATCTGAGTGTTTTACATAGCTTGAAACTTTGTGTTTCTGGAAAACTTACTCTTGAAACCAAATTTTAGGGTCTAGTTGAGATTTAAGTTAAGATATTTCTTAGATTGTAGTTATCAATCTTCGAAAGAAGAAGTGTAATCACAAGATAATATCTAGTTTTGATATTTTCTTGTGGCTCGTTCTCAACGAGTAAAAAGAAAGGAGAACTTAGTGGATTATCGATCTAGTTCTTGATCGAGCCATTGATGTTGGGACAGTTTATCCCAAACCATGTTAACTACTTGTGTTCTTTATATATCTTGTTTACTTTATCATTCTTCATCTTCTTCATATCATTCTATAAATCATCTTGCTAAAGTTCTTGAGTAAGAAAATCGTTTTCATATTAAATAAAGAGCACTAACCACCAAACTTCCGCTCACAGCTTAGTTTGAGTTTAACTTGCTTAAGTTACTCTTAATCTTTGTAATTCACATTTCAAGGCCTTATTTGTGTGAGTTTAGTTCCTTGTAAAAGAAGAACTCGACCTACTACTCAAGCTATCTTAAAACAAGAAAACCCTAAAAATTTGAATTGGTGTATTCCCCCCGATACACCAATCTTGCTCTTTCGGGACCAACAAGTGGTATCAAAGCAGTGGTCCATTTTGACCATTGTTTCTGTTCCACAAGAGTTAATCTCCGTGTGGTCATCTTGGATAGATCTAGTAAAACATTTTCATCTCATAGCACGTGCATTTATCTAATCTTCTTCTTGAGTTATGGAAGGTCAAATGGTTCGAACTTGTGAGGATTTTTCCATAGCTGGATCTGATAACTGGCGCTTCAGAATTGAGATGTGTTTGAGGGCTCAACACATAAAGATGTGGAAAGTCATCACAAATGGCCCTATCAAAATCATGCACAAATCCAGCGTTGAAATCAAGGATGGTACTGGTCCTGTTCCTACTGCTGAATTAATTGAAAAGCAAAAGAGTATGGACGAGTACACGACCGAAGAAAGAAAAGAAGCTGGACTTGATGATTATACTAAAGGCTTTATCTCTAGTACAATTTGGGGTATCTACTTAGCCAAGATTCGACATCTTCAAACTGCAAAGGAGATGTGGGATGTGCTCAAGGAAATTAGTTTGAGATCCGACGTGATATAAGAAAACAATCTATCCATAGCTTGTAACAGATTTAAGAGTTCAAAATGAAGCCATGAGAGACCATTGCACAAATGAAGCATGATGGAATCCGTATGAGGGGCTCACAAAACTGCAGAATCCACAGGTTTAATTAATCACATGAATAATTAATTCTTAAATCACATAGGAGAATATAAATGCAGAATATAATAATTTATACCTTCTCGTACGCAAATCCTCCGCTTGTGGAGAAACGAATTGAATCGTTAGCTATCGATTTGGGCGAATCTATCTTGTAATTTAATATGGGCTTGGACAAATTCATAATTAGATTAAATTAATTTCCAAGTCTCCTTTGGGCCCAATTGAATTTTACTAATTGGCTGACCCACATTTAGACTTAAATTAATTAATTTAAATTAATTTTTCCTCCAATTAATTACTCCATGTAAATGTAATAAAGTGAAATTCTATTATAAATATTTATCGACTCCACTATATGATAAATATTGAACTCATCTTGATTCATTCGAATTACGGAAGTAGCCCTTTTGTCATTAATTATTTCCCGCGTTTAAGATTTTCTAAATCCATTAATTAATTGAGTTTGCTGACAACTCACAATTAATTAATATAATTATTCGTGAGTGATCCGGTTCAGACCTTTAATATTACATATGAAATAAATTCCCAACCGGACGGGCTTCTTTTGTAATAAATCTTTTTGAATACCTCACGCGAATTTAATCAACTCGTGTCACCGAGACACAATTCTGTATGACTGACAGTCAAGTACTTCGGGTTAAGCCAATCACTACCGCCCAAGACATCACTATTTAGAGTTACGAATAACCCGCAAGCGTAGATGAATCAAAGAAACATATAATCAACCGCCTATACTAATGTTATCGTCACAGATTAAGAAATGAATTAATTTCTGAGACCTCTTTCTAAGTATCAGCACCTTAGAACTTGTCTCACTATGAAACCTCTCAATATGTATACACAAATCATGTGTATCCGCTTATACATACCGAAATCATTCTGCGGGCTAAGGTCAGATGTCGAACCAAATGATATCGCTACCTTTACCGACTAGACTATCCAAGTCTGTCTAGACTGTGACTTTATATTACAAAGGAGCCGATTGTGTTACCTTTTTTGATCATCGATCCACCACACAGTCTACAATTGTAATAAATGGACTTGTTTGCAATTCAATATATAACAATAATAAATAACAAACCAATGATAGAAATATTTATTCTCATTAAAGTGCAATTGAAAACAAGTCTGATACATCTTCTAAGCATAAAACATGCTTTGAGGTATACAAACCCTAACAATCTCCCACTTATACTCAAACATGCTTTAGAGTATACAAATTTCTATGTCGCATGACATATAACTCTCCCACTTATACCTAAAGCAGGTCAATAACACGTCATACGCCTAATTCCTCTACATGCTTCTCAAACATTTTCCCATTCAGGCTTTTCGTGAAGGGATTTGCCAGGTTGTCCTCCGATGCTATCTTCGTCACCACTATGTCGCCCCTCCTTACAATATCAAGAATGATGTGATATTTTCTCTTAATGTGTTTAATCGCCTTGTGGGCCCGTGGTTCCCTTGAGTTTGCCACTGCACAAGAGTTATCACAATAAACCGTGATACTCGCCGGCATACTCAGAATCACATCTAGGTCCATCAAGAAGCTCCGGAGCCAAACTGCTTCCTTTGCGGCCTCAGATGCGGCCACATACTCAGCTTCAATGGTGGAGTCCATGATGCATTTAGCTTCACACTCCTCCATGTCACGGCTCCGCCTCTCAAAGTAAACACATACCCAGAGGTAGATTTTCTTGAGTCCCGATCCGTTTGAAAGTCGGAATCGGTATAACCCAAAGGGCATAATGAATCAGCCTGGTAAACCAAACAATACTCCTTAGTCCGTTTAAGGTACTTGAGTTTCTTCTTTACCGCTGTCCAATGTCCTTTTCCAGGGTTAGACTGATATCATGCTACCATGCCTACGGCAAAACAGATATCTAGCCTAGTACACATCATAACATACATGAAACAACCTACTGTAGAAGCGTAAGGTATCTGTCTCGTCTCCTCTTTCTCCTCAGGTGTCTTAGGACACATGTCCTAAGAATAAACAATTCCATGTCTGAAGGGTAAGAAACCCTTCTTGGAATCCTGTAACCTAAAGCGTCTAGGTATAGTTTCGATATAGGATTCTGAGATAAGCACAATATTCGCTTTGATCTGTCACGGATAACCTTGATCCCTTAATTGTGTCCCACATCTCCCATATCCTTCATATCAAATTGACTGGAAAGGTATGCTCTAACGTCCGACAACATCTTCTTAACACTTCCCATCAATAGAATGTCATCTACGTATAGCACCAAAAAAACAACTGCTTTACCCTCACACTTCTTGTACACACAGCTCTCGTCAGGACATTGGTAAAATCCATAGGACTTGATAACCTGATCGAAGCAAAGGTTCCATGACCGTTAGACTTGCTTAAGCCCATAAATGACTTCTTAAGCTTCCACACCATGCGTTCCTTTCCTTGAACTGCATAGCCCTCGGGTTGTTGCATATGGATGTTCTCTTCAAGACTTCCATTTAGGAAAGCTGTATTGACATCCATCTGCCATACTTCCCAATCCATACGTGCTGCTACTGACAAGAGTATACGAATAAACTTGAGCATGGCTACTGGTGAAATGGTCTCATCGTAATCGATACCTTCTTTTTAAGTATAACCCTTATCTACTAGTCTAGCTTTGAAGGCTACGAATTTACCATTGGGTCCTCATTTTTGCTTGAAGACCCATTTACTCCCTATGGCCTCCCAGCCATCGGGCAGATCAACTAGCTCGTATACTTCCTTGTCTACCATGGATTGCAGTTCAGATTCCATCGCCTCTAACCAAAGGTGACAATCCTTGTCGTGTACCGTCTCTTTGTAATTCCAGGGATCCGATTCATCTAGGCCTGAAACTTAGTCAGATGCCTATCCCACTCCAATGAATTGGTCGGGTTGACGAACAACCTTCCCACTACGACAAGGCTCCACTGCAGGTGGTAAAAGTGTTTGAGTTGGTGCTGTTGCACGTTGTGTTTCTTGTGAATTTGGATTAGCTCTAGTTCTCATTTCATCGAGAACTATTTCACTCGTTGACTTTTGGTTGTTCATGTAGTCTTCTTCTAGAAATTGAGCGTGAGTGCTAATCACGACCCACGATCTCTAAGACTATAAAACTCCCACTTTTTCGTCTCTCTAGGATAACCCACGAGCAGACACAAATTAGTACAAGGTGCCAATTTGTCGGTGTCCTTCTCTAGCACGTGTGTTGGACAACCCCAGACCTTAAGATGTCTTAGACTGGACTGGCACCCGGTCCACAACTCAATCGGTATCTTAGGGACCGATTTGGATAGTACCAAGTTCAATGTGTAAACTGCCGTCTCTAGGGCATATCCCTAAAATGAAATAGGTAACTCTGCATAACTCATCATAGATCTCACCATCTCCAGAAGCGTTCTATTCCGTCTTTCTGCTACACCATTTTGCTGGTGTGTACCCGGTGCAGTTAATTGGGATTGAATCCCTGCATCCGATAAATGGCTCAAGAACTCAGCACTGAGGTGTTCGCCTCCGTGATCAGAACGCAGACACTTGATAGTCTTTCCATGACGATTCTCCACAATTGCCCTGAATTCCCTAAATTTCTGAAAGGATTCTGACTTGTGGTGCATCAAATAGACATATCCGTATTTTGAGTAATCATCAATGAAAGTGATGAAGTACTGCATGCCACCTCTGGCCTGAGTCGACATTGGACCACAAACGTTGGAGTGAATGATATCCAACACATCTTGAGCTCTATTTTCTTTGACCCTGAATGGTCTCTTGGTCATTTTACCTTCCAAGCAGGATTCACATGTAGGGTATGGCTCAACTTGGAGTTTATCCAAAGGCCCATGTTCCACTAACTTTTGAATCCTCCTAAGGTTAATATGTCCAAGTCTCAAGTGCCATAGATATGTATCATTTGACGAAAGACAAGAAGATTTTCTCTTCTTGGAGTTAGTCGATAAGTTAAAAGTTGAAGTTAAACGTTGCTTAGGTTGTTCAGATATAATATACAAATTGTTAATCATAGTACTAGAACAGATAAACAAGTCTCTTTTCTTAATAATAACTGAATCATCAAAAGAAACAAAACATCCATCCAAAACAAGTTTAGAAACCAAAACGAGGTTCTTTCTAAAACTAGGTATTGTTGAGATCCCTTACAAAATTTAGTTTTGATGATATTCTTTCGAAACACACTTAGGTTTATTTTATGTCTTTCTTGCTAGACCCAACCTGCTCAAATGTAACAGGGAGATCACTCTGTTAGAAGTGAACCTGAATGGGAGCAACCCTATTTTTCATAGACAAGGTTAGCTGATGACTACATTGTAAATGACTCAAATACTTTAGGTATTCTGTCCTATTGGAAGTCATCTGGTTAGATAGTCTTCTGGAAATTCGAAGCAGACCAGCTCACCTGAAGCAAGTAGACCACCTGATGAAGGTCACTCAATCTGGACCAAACCTAGTTTTAGCAAGATGTTATTACCAACTTTTAGAGCAACTTTGGACCAGATCACCTTGTTGACAGTGGACCTGACCTGCTTGACCAGACCAACGTGGAAGAGTGAACCTGTCCCTTACAGATCACATAGATAGAGACTTAGTAAAACTTCAAATATACAATAAGTCATCTGATGCTTTTACCTAGTCATCTGATATTTTCTCTAAAGTCATCTGGGTATACAATGCGTCATTCGATGTACTTAGAGAGAATCCCATCCTTTGTGCCACGTCATCAGATATCTCAAGAAGGAAAGTTAATTAATCAGAGAGCAAAAAAAGAAAGTGAATCAATCAAAGCTAGAAGAAGGAAAGAGATCAATCAACTATCTACTTTCCATAATCAAGAAGATTTAGTCAACCTTTCCTACAAAGCAAGAGGTTCAAATCAAGGATTCATATCTTTGATTGGCAATCAACATTTAATGCACACCAATCAACCCCAACGGTCAGAATTTTGAAATTCTGCACCTATAAATGCTTCGAACAACATCTGGAGGAGAAACACGAACTTACACGCAAACTTACAAGTTGAAACTCTGGCCAGAGATCTACTATACCATTGAAGCATTCAACGAGGAGATTTCACAATCCAGATACTGTTCAAGCCGTTCGTGATCGAATTCACACCAACCTCTATTCAAGTCTATCTTATCAAGAAGGAGAGGGATATCTTCTCTAGCTAGTAGTTTTCTAGTGGATTAACGTGAAGGTATTTTATAGCAGATTCATCTGCAAGTTGTAAGGGACACGACCCTATTCGTGCATAAGTTTCATTCTAGTTATGACTGGAACTTGTGGCTCGTTCTCAGCAAGTATTAAGAAGAGAGTATCCTAGTAGTGGATATCCAATCTAGTTTGATTGGACCATGGACGTAGTGGATTTCCCAAACCACGTAAAAACAATTGTGTTCATTACTTTACGCATTTATTTTCAGTTGTTTATTCACTAACTCCGCACTCGCATTCAAATTTGCATTGATTTAATCAATCTCTAATATATTTAGCTAAGTGCTATAAAGGTTTTCTAATAAGAGTAACATATTAAATCCAACATATTCTGCACGCTACACTTTGATAGATAACAAGATCACTCTTGCTATCTGCCTTGTGTAACTCATGAGAGATTCATTATCTGGACATATCACTTCTCAATCTGGTAGTGAACTTGATCTGTAAACCTTAGCAAACTCTATTGGAGAAAGCTTAAACTCTCTAAGTAATTTGTCAAGTAAACTGAAAAGTTTATATTTGGTGTATTCTCCCCCCCCCCCATACACCAAACCTCACTCTTTCGGGACCAACAAGTGGTATCAGAGCAGTGGTTCAACTGAACATTGTTTCTGTTTCACAAGGATAACACCTACGTGGTCAACTTGAATAGATCTAGGAAAACCTATTTTCATTCACGTGCATTCTATCCGTCATTATGGAATCTTCTGTTATTAAGCTTGTGAGGAATTCTCTATCCAAGGATACAGAGAATGAAGCTTCAGAATCAAGACTTGCTTGAAAGCTCACCATTGTCTGATGTGGAGAGTAATAGAAGAAGGTCCACTGACAATCTATGAAGAAAAGACTCGCATCATTGAAATTGGAGTCGTAAATGAACAAATTCTTAAAGATCCCAGAACATACACTTCTGAATAACGACGTGAAGCAAACCTGAATGATTTTGCTGAAGGAATCATTTCTAGAAAAGTCAAAGGAGTCCATCTGGCGAAAATCCAAGGTTTGGATACAGCTAAAGAAATGTGGGAAGCACTTCGTGAACTCAACCTTGGATTAAAAGCCATGATCGAAAACAAGCTTTCAATGGCGTGTACCAAGTTCGATGATTTCAAGATGAGACTTGGAGAGACTATGATTAGATGAAGAACAGATTCATTGAAATTTTACAGGAGGTATCTGCCTTCAAGAAAGATAAGTATACCTAGAGAGAGAAGAATCTCAAAGTCATCAGAGCACTGCCACCTAGTTCGGAAATCTACGCATCTATGCAACCACTAAGAGCTGATTTCAACATCCTCACTACTAAAGCACTGTTTGATCATCTAGTTGGACACGAGTGTGATATGAAGAGAATTCATGGATTAGATCACTCATCTAGCAAGAAGAGTGAAATCAACTCCAAGAAAGAAAGGGGGTAGTGTTCAAAGCAAAGATCACAGTTGAAGAACTAGTTGCACCTGTTGTAGCAGAAGAGAATTCCTATGACAAACTGCTCAAGGAATTTGTTATGATTGAAAAAGGAATGGATAAAATGGAGACCAGATCGAGAAAGTATCGTAGGTTCTACAAAGACAACAAGAGTAAATACCAGAAGAGTAGAGACCAAGATCGACCTGATAGTATGCCTAAGGTAAGAAGTTCTAATAAATCTGCTAATTCTACTGACTATACATGTTATGGTTGTGGCAGAACAGGTCACTTCAAGACTGATTGCCCCGTCTAAGAGTCAAAGAGAAGAGCTAAGAGCTAAGAGAGATCGTAAACTCAAGGCTCAATGCAAAGCTATGCTAGCTGAAGAAGACTCAAGCAGCTCAAGTCACTTCTCAGACAGCTCATCAGAGAACGATGAAGCATTTTACGCACATGAAAAAGAAGAAGATTGTGATGAATGCTACATGAGAATAGACAATGACCTTGACCAGAATGAGGTAAACTCACACGTTTCCATGTCATCTAACAAACCTGTATATGATTTTTGTAATGAAGATGAAGCTGAAGTCTCTTGGGAAGAGATCAATGAAATGCTCAAGAGCTACAAAAGTTTGAAGAAGCTGTTTCAAGATGTCATTAAAGAGAATGACAAGCTGAATGAATCAGTGAAGCAAACACTAAGTTATCCAAAACGGTGAATGATCTCGAAGGACAGAACAAGGCAAAAGATGAAGAGATCTACTCACTCAACTTAAAGGTTAAAGATTTGATAACAACAAAGGAAGTAGTTGAAGAGAAATTGCAAAAGATGATGGAGAACATGAGCAGAATCAACAAGAGCAGTGAATGAGCTGGCATGATTGTTGAGATGCAGAACAAAGCCAGAGAAACTATTGAACTAGACTATACTGGACAATTAAAGGCATCAAAGTTCGTGGTTGAAAGGCAAAAGATACCAGATCAGGTTATCAATCTGAAAAATGGGAAGAATCAACCACAGAAGATGAGGGTGAAGGAAGCAGGGGACAAACGATATTACCAGATTAAAGGCAAACCAGCTCAGTATATCAGAACAGATAGGAACCAAAACCAGAAGGCTCCTACTAGAAAGCCATCAACTAGGAAGAACAAGATCAACATGAACAATGTTGAAAAGAACCACCCATCTGTCTACAAAGCAATCTCAAGGACAGATGACTCAGGGAGATAGATCACTTGATATATTTGTGTTCCTAATACCAAGTTGATTTGGGTTCCAAAAGGAACATTTGCTACTAACCAAGCACCAAATCATTGAAAGGGTTGCTAATTCCATGTAATTGCAGGATGGAAGAACTGCAAGAAGGAGTCAAGTAGCAAAAGGCTCAATCTGGATTATTGATAGCGGATGTTCAAAACATATGACTTGTGACAAGAACCTACTATCAGACTATGTTGAGAAACAAGGAAAACAGGTAACCTTTGGTTGTAACTCAATAGGTTATACCAGAGGATATGGTAATATTAAGATTGACAAGACCACCGTTTCTAATGTTTCTTATGTTGAACGTCTTAGTCATAACTTATTTTATGCTAAAAACTGTTTTGTCGAAAGGCGGAACAGATCACTCAAGGAAGCAGCACGCACCATGCTAAATGAGACCAACCTGCCAAAGAAGTTTTGGGCAGAGGCAATTAACATAGCGTGTTACACACAGAACAAATCGAGTATCACTCTCAGACATGGAAAGACTCCATATGAGATCTAGAACAACCTAAAACCAAGGATTAAGTATTTTCGTGCTTTCGGCTGCAAGTGTTACATTCATAATAATGGGAAATCTCAATTGAAAACCTTTTATAGCAAAGTTGACCCTTAATATTTGTAGGATATTCTGACGTTAGCAAAGCCTATAGGGTTTACAATAAGAAGAATCATATTGTGGAAGTAACACCTCATATTGTTTTTTATGAATCTATTCTTGAATACAGAGAACCAGGTGAAGAACAAGCTCGCAATCAGATCATTACTAGAAGATCAGGATATATACTACTTGAAGATGTTCTGATCTGGAATCCACTTGGAGATGAATAAATAGATGTTCAATCTATAGCTGAAACCAGCACACATCAAGGGGGAACAACTCACATTGAACCTGATTAGGATAGATCAGTTCAAGAAAATAGTGAACCTGCTCAAAGCCAATCTGATGAATCCAGAGATATCAACAACAGCTCTGTTGGGAACCCTACAATATTATATTGGTTTTGATAATGTTATTCGAAACAACACTTAGTTAAAATTTGAGATCTTAAAACCAAGTAATTGATGTTATCTGTTAAGGAACAACTAGAGTTTTAAAGAAGCAGATGGTATAATTTTACTATATGTATTATTCTTCTCAAGCTATCCTGGACACATCAATTATGATGTGTTCACAAATTTTACTATACGTATTACGATCTGTTCACAAATTAACAGCTCACTGTCCCCTGCCTTCAATTGGTTTTTGAATCTGTTCTAGAATAGCTTTTTGCTAGATCAAAATTGTGAAAGGAAGTTTGAATTTTCAAACTTACTTATAGTGATCTATCTTTCTAGTCTTAGCATTCATAACAGCTACAAATGTAAATAGAACAGATAGATAATAGTTCTACCATCTGTCTATCTAGCTGTATAGGAAAGTCTTGAAGATGGAGGCAACAACAGCGAGCTGCACTACAACAGATCGTATTCCAAAATAAACGATCTGTCTAAAGTACATCTTCAACAGATCGAGAAAACAAAAGAAACAAAAAACTATGTGGACAGCTCGAGACTAAAATATCGTAGGAAACGATATGCACCTGTCTTAAGACAGCGAGCTGCTAATCCACACTCTAGTTACGGTGGACTGCCGACATACCTAAATTTGTCTCAAGTCAACCACTCAACGTATTGTCACATCAACGACATGCCTTAAGGAATGATCTACATTAAAATCAAATCTTCTGTACGGTGAATCATCTCCAGTACGGAAATACATTGGGAAATCTCGTGAATGGTAGTAACCACTCTCATTTGGCAGCGCGTGTGTCAACATCACTGACATGCATTTAATGCAGCCATTAATGCGTTGAAAAAGGATACCTTCGTCTCCAACGGATAGTTTCTGTTGGTCCCGAAAGAGCAAAGTTTGGTGTATGGGGGGGGGGGGGAATACACCAAATACAAACTTTTCAGTTTACTTGACAAATTATCAGAGAGTTCAAGCTATTCTGTAAAAGAAATTGCTCGGCAGATGACTTAAACAGATTGATACACAGATCGATACCAGTTAAGTCCAAACAGATTGCTCTCTTAGTGAAAGACACTTAGTCAATAATAAGAGTGATCTTATTACTTTATGAGTGTTGTGTGTGCGGAAATATGGTGGATTTAATGATTGTTTTTAGAAGAAAACCTTTAAGGATAGTCAGATCGTTATGCAGATTGATTGATATGCAGTTTTATATGATAGTGCAGAAGGTTAGAATAATAAACAACTGAAAAGTTAAGATACAAGAAAGTAAATGACACAGTTGTTTAACGTGGTTCGGGAATTCTCTACGTCCACGATTTGGTCCAAACTAGAGCAGATTATCCACTACTAGGATACTCTGCTTCTTTATACTCGTGGAGAACGAGTCACAAGTATCAATCAAAACTAGAGAGATACTTATGCATGAAGTAAGGGTCGTGTCCCTTTACAACAGATTACCTCTACGTTACCACAGAAACCTACTAGCTAGTAAGGTGATCTGCTTCCTCTCGACAAGACAGACTTCAATCGAGATAGGTTGGTGTGATGTAGAATCACAGTTCTTGAAGCTCTAAGTCTGGAATAACGATCATAGCTTGAAAGTATAAATCAATGTAGCGCGCGTGTGTCTTGTGTATTTCCAGATTTTGAACTTCAATCTTATATAGGCATTGAATTGAAAATTCTAGCCGTTTGTTGATTGGCATGAGATTGATGGAATATTGCCAATCAATGATGTCCATCATATCTCTTCTTTCCATGTAGAGTGCGTTGACTCAATCTTCAAGATATGGAAAGCAGATTGCTAACGATCTCTTTCCTTCTTTATGATCTATCGAAGATTCACTTTCCAATCCTTGTTGGATAGGCTTCAGTCTTGACGTGGCAAGAGTATATGATGTGTAGGATGATGTCAGCTGGTGGATTGATGACTCAATCGATCTGGTGCCTCGCTGCAGATATCGATCTGGTCATCCATCTGGTCTCTGTCTGTTACAGCAGATCGATTCCTTTTGGCGTGAAATCTTGACCTTCATCCTATACTGAGTTGAGATTGACTTCTATAGGAATATTTCCTTTACATTTCAAGTCATCTCCTAATCTGTTCTATAACATGATTCACTATATATCTAGTGATCTGTTTTACACGTAGAACAGTTTAAAACCTAAAACAACTAAGTGTGTTTCGAAAGACCATCATCAAAACTAAATATATTAGGGTTCCCAACAGTTTCTCCAAAGAGGCTATAAATACCACCTTCACTTCCAGGATCGAGTACGAGAATTCACGATTACAAAGCACAAACTATGCTCAAATATCTTCTGTTGGGAACCCTAAAGATTAGTGCTGATGATGGTCTTTCGAAACACACTTAGCTGGTCTGTATGTTAACCT
>JAPKLX010000192.1:324784-357166 GCA_026898415.1 Leonotis leonurus | reverse complement strand
ATGATGCCAACAGACTGCGACGGTTGAATTCAAAAAGTAACTTTTGCCGTTTCATTTCCCATCCTGACACAACAAACTCCAAACAACACGCTACGCGACAGTTACCACCCACTAGCACACGAGAGATGCGGATGTTGAGGAGACCACACTTGAACAAGCAAAAACACAAGGCACAAGATTGCTGACAAAATAGTTTAAGAAAATAATATTTAAAAACACACACTCAGTCCCGCTTGCTCTGTTGTGTCAACAGTTGTTGCAACATCCACCTGGCTTAATAGATAAAATATGTGCAGAACTACAAGAATCCAAAGGTTAGTGAGCGTAGAGTGCATCGTCGCAGCGAACGCCGTGCCCCTAGCCTTTCACCCTCGAAAGCAGTCGCAGTTGCAATCCTTTTGTAAGGTAGCATCGTCGTAGCGAGCGCCGTGCCCCCCAAACTACTTGGATTGTTTACCACACAGATAGAGAAAAATATATAAAAATAAAACCAGGTTTCAGAATATTGAATATGTTGACTAAGATGTTATCCCAGCAAGCTAGACACAACAAGCTACACCCTTGATATAGATAATAGAATATGGGAATTAGGGTGTAGCACAACACACATTTTAATGAAAAAAACAGAGACCAAGACATTTTCGTAAGAAAACAAATCTCTCATGATCCAAGGGTTTTGTAAAGATGTCAGCAATTTGGTTCTCAGTTTTCACATATTCAAGCTTGATTACCTCTTGTTCCACTAACTCTCGAATGAAGTGGTGTCTTATGTCGATGTGCTTAGTTCTGGAGTGCTGAACAGGATTCTTGGAAATGTTTATGGCGCTCATGTTGTCACAGTACACAACCAGGTCATTGTTGTCTAGCCCATAGTCACTTAACATCTGTTTAAGCCACATCAATTATGTACAACAGCTGCCTGCGGCAACATACTCAGACTCAGCAGTGGATAAGGAAACACAGTTTTGCTTATGGCTGTGCCATGACACAATGTTGTTTCCTAGGTAAAAGCATCCTCCACTTGTACTCTTCCGATCATCAACATCACCAGCCCAATCAGAATCACTGAAACCTACCAAGCTCATATTCATGTGTTTAGAAAATAATATGCCCAGGTCAATAGTTCCAGCAACATACCTGATTATCCGCTTAACAGCTTTGAGATGAGAAGCTTTGGGTTTAGCTTGATACCTGGCACACACACATACGCTAAACATCAAATCTGGACGAGTGGCTGTTAGGAACAACATGCTTCCTATCATTGATCTGTAGAGTGTTGGGTCAACATCTTCTCCAACATCATCTTTTGTTAGCTTCTCTGTGGAGCCCATAGGTGTCTTCATGTGCTTTGTACCTTCAAGATTGAATCTCTTTATCATTTCCTTGGCGTATTTGCTTTGAGATATAAAAATGCCATCTTGTCCTTGTTTAACCTGCAAACCAAGAAAATATGTGAGCTTGCCCACCATGCTCATCTCAAACTTGGTAGACATTGCACCTGAAAAATCAGTTAACATGTTACGTGATGTAGAACCAACAATCATATCATCAACATAAATTTGAGTAATAAGAATGTGTTGTTCTTCCCTTTTTATAAACAATGTCCGGTCAGCAGCACCTCTCACAAACCCATATGTGAGAAGAAAATTTGTGAGATGTTGATACCAAGCTCGTGGTGCTTGTTTGAGACCATATAAAGCTTTCTTCAACCGAAAAACATGATCCGGTTTGTGAGGGTCCTCATAGCCTTTCGGTTGCTCTACATACACCTCCTCCTTTAGCTCGCCATTAAGGAATGCTGCCTTCACATCCATCTGGTATAGATTTATGTTGAGGTAGCATGCGACAGCTAACAGCAGCCGAATGGATTCAAGTTGGGCTACTGGCGCAAATGTGTCATCAAAGTCGACTCCTTCGACTTGTGTGTACCCTTGAGCAACTAATCTTGCTTTGTTGCGCACAACAGTTCCTTTCTCCTCAGATTTGTTCTTGAAAATCCACTTTGTGCCAATAATATTCTTGTTGGTTGGCCTGGGAACAAGGTACCAAACATCGCTACGCACAAACTGGTTGAGTTCTTCATGCATAGCATTTATCCAGAACTCATCAGTTAGTGCTTCCTTGACACTCTTGGGCTCAAATTTGGAAACGAAGCATGTTATGCCTTCAACTGTAGAGCACATGGAGTATAGACACGCCATTTCTCTATAGTTTATTTGCTGTTTTCGTCGGGTCTGAACACCGTCCTCAATGTTTCCAATAACTTGAGTAAGTGGGTGATTCTCTCTCACTCGCCCTGATGGTTCTCTACGAGGAGTGACCTGTTGGGACTCATCTAGCTCATCTTCATGTTCCTGTTCTGTGGTGTTGACCTCCACAGTAGAGTTAACTTCTGTGTTAGGTGGAACAGTTTGCATCTCAACAGGAGATGTAACAACTCCCCCTTCATATATGTCGTCTTCTGCGTCCACTTCTTTGTTGCCATCACTTGCATCATCAAAGACTACATTAACTGATTCTTGTATCGTTTTGACACGAAGATTAAATACCCTATAAGCTACACTGTTTGTTGAGTACCCGACAAATACACCTTTGTCACTTTTATCATCAAACTTAGTTAGATACTCTCGATCATTTAAGATAAAACAAACACACCCAAAAACACGAAGATGTTTTAGGTTAGGTTTTCTCCCTTTTAGTAGCTCATATGGTGTTTTAAATGACCCTGGTCGAATGTTGACTCGGTTGTTGATGTAACAGGCAGTGTTTACTGCCTCAGCCCAAAAACGTTTCGCCATTTGGCTTGAGCTCAGCATTACACTAGCCATCTCAATCAAGGTCATATTCTTGCGTTCGACCACACCATTCTGTTGTGGGGTTTTTGGAGCAGAAAATTCTTGATATATACCTTTACCATCACAGAAGCTCGTGAAACGTGAATTCTCAAATTCACGACCATGATCTGACCTTATGTGAGATATTCTAGCATCAAACACATTAGTAACACGAGAAAACAAATTTTTGAACAACTCAAATGTTTCAGATTTTTCTCGTAAAAAGTAGGTCCATGTGAACCTAGAAAAATCATCAACCACAACAAGTACATACCTTTTACCACCAATACTTTCCACTTCCATGGGTCCTACCAGGTCCATGTGTAGAAGTTCAAAGCATCGGTTGGTCCCGAAATATTGCTCACGATGTTGTACGACAGGATGTGAGGCATGTAATTGTTTTCCTCGTTGACAGTCGCCACATATGATTTGGTCAGCATTCCCAAGCTTTGGTAAACCTCGTAGAGCATCCATCTTGATTAACCTACCAAGATTTCTAAAGTTAGTATGGCCTAATCTTTTATGCCATAGCATGACATCATCAGCTTGAGCCTTGTTGCACTTCACATGATCAGTCATATAACAATTATCCGATGATCTTTGACCTGTCATGATACACAAGTTACTGTTATTGTACACTTCACATGCATCTCTAGTAAATTTCACAAGCATGTTTCCATCACACAATTGACTTATGCTTATTAAGTTCGCCATAAGTCCCTGCACATGATAAACATTTGTTAAGGCAGGCAAACCAGGAACATTTAGTGTACCTTTCCCAACAATTTTACCTTTTGAGCCTCCACCGAAGGAAACATTTCCTCCATCATATGTCTCATAATTGGAAAGGAAAGTTTTGTTACCTGTCATGTGACGGGAACATCCGCTGTCAAAATACCAAGAGCCTGAAACGTTAGTCTTCAAAGCTGTGTATACAACATTACAAGTTAGGTCAGATTTCTTTACCCACACTGTTTTGGGTTTCTGTGATGGTTCACACTCAGATCTCTCATCCCTTTGTTTTTGATAACAGAAAAATCTTATATGTCCTGGTTTCATACAGTAATGACATATATACTTTCTCCTATATCTTTTACTCTTTTTCTTACCTTTCTTACCTTTTCCAGCTGGAGAGATCCCTTGCTTCATCGGTGTTGAGAACTCTGTGGGCACAACAACTGCTTTGCCTTTTGATGTTTCCCCTTCCGGTGTGGACCTCTTACATAACACAATTGGTGCAGCATATCCAAGGCCTTGTGTACCGGGGTTCGCACTGTTCATGATCTCTTGGAGAGAGTAAGTCCCAGTACTCCATTTTCTGATGGTCATCTCTGCCTCTTCAAGCTTTGACTTAACCTTGGTGAGCTCCACATCACGTTGTGTGATCAACGCCTCTTGTTTTGACTGAACTTCCTTTAGACGTGTTACCTCAGCTGTTGCGGTCAGCAGATCTCTCGCTTGATATTTCCATTTGCACAACAGCTCATCATATAACCTTTTTAATCCTTGGATTACCATGACTGCATGGTCATCACATTCTTCACCACATACAGAGTCTATGTCATCCTTAACACTTCCTGTATCATCAACAGAAGCGTTTAAGCAAAACAATGTAGAGTAGTAGTTAGAATCATACCTTTTGGAGTAGGCTGAATCATCAACGTGTGGTTCTTGGGATGGAACAGTTGCGTGCAATGCAAGGTTCTCAAACATGGCTTCATCCATATCTTCGAAGAATTCATGCTCATCATCATTCCACGACACCCAATAAGACTTACCCCGTTTTCGAAGTGTGTTGGCACACTGATTTGCAAAGTGTCCAAAGCCTTTACACTCATGGCACTGGATGCTGTCCAGTTTTGAAGAGTTATACCTAACTACTTCATTAAGAGCTTTCTTCGTAGGGGGTTGCCTCGCCTTATTTTTGACTTTTGGAGGTTGATAGTACTCAAATCGTGGCCCATCTTTTTCCTTGGATTGATCTTTGGCTCGCTTGTAACCTATCACCATACGGTTAAACTTCCTAGTGATCATGGCAATATCTTCTTCGTCAAAGGTCTCCTCTTCTTCAGGTTCACTGGGGTCCATTTGTAACTTACTGCCCGATGTTGAGGAGCTTGATCCTGCAGTCAGAGCCATTGTCTTCTTCATGGGAAAAGTCCCTCTTGCCTCGTGATTCATCTCATATGTTTTGAAAGAATTCATGAGGTCCGTAAACTCTAGCGCATTTACACCTAGAACTGTTTCAATGGCTGTTACCTTCATATCAAACCTCGGTGGCAACGTTCGAAGTGCTTTGGAAACAAGCACCTTGTTGCTCAGTGGGTCTCCAAGATCTTGACACTCGTTAGCGATGTCAAGAATCCTTTTCATGTAGCTAGAGATGTCTTCATCTTCCTCCATCTTCATATCCTCGAATTGAGAGGCGAGGATACGTAGACGAGACTGCTTGACACTCTTGTCTCCTTCACAGTGTCTTTGTAGAATATCCCAAGCATCTTTCGCACACATACAGTTCTTGATTAATTTGAACATGTTTGTGTCGACAGCTGAGACTATGGCATTTAGTGCTCGATCATCAAGAGTGGCAGCTTCAATTTGTTCACGTGACCAGGCACTTTGGTCTATTGGAACACAATCGCCGTCAGCATCAGTTTGCTTTGGTGGTGACCACCCATTCTCCACAGAGATCCATGCTCGTCTATCAAGAGATTTGATATAAGAGCGAGTACGTGACTTCCAGTAAGAATAATTCGAATCATCCAGGATTGGAGGTCGAAATGCTCCAGTGCTGTTAGGATCCATCGTGTTAGAGTTGTGGTGACACCGTCAGGACCACACTCAATGTGTCGAGTGAAGGCTCTGATACCACTTGAAAGTGTATCAACTACTCTAAATCAATGTTGCGGAAGCAAAATAAGAACACACGATGTAATTTTGCGTAGGTTGTGTTAATGAACAACCTACACGACAGCCTTACGGCCAAAAAGAATAATCAATGGTCACAGAAGTCAAGAAAATGGTCACAGAAGTCAAGAAGGAGGCGGAGAAACAACTAGAGGACATGGAAAACACAACAATCCCAACAGTGGTCGAAAAGATTGTTCCAGCTGTGATTTCTTCTTCTCTACATGCTGCTCTCAAACCTTTGCTGAAAGAAGAGCTAGACAAAGCTGATTTTGCAACTGGTGAGGAGATTTACATCATCAACAAAACACTAACTGATATGAAGGTCAAAGACAGCGACATGTCCTCTGACATCAAGAATCTGACCATCTCCTCTACCAAACAGTTCCATGAAATCAATGCCAATATATCATCGCTACTGCACTACAAAGAGGTGATGGACAAAAAGTTTCAGGACATGGCTGAAGAAGTTGCCTCCCTTAAGCTCATGATCTCTAAGGAGTTTGATGATGTCGAAAAGGGGGAAGTAAAGAAAAGACAACCCGCTGTTCAACAAAAGAAAATATCTGCTGCTGCTACCAAAAGAAAACAACCAAGAAAGATGAATCCAAAACAAGCAGCAGAGGCTAGGCAGATACAAAAAGAAAATGAAGAGAAGGAGAGAAGAATGAAGGAGGAGGCTGCAGCTCTAGCTGATAAGAAGGAAAAAAACGTGGCAATAGACGATGATCTCACTCAAGAAATGTTCCTTGCTGGTTACAAAGCGGAACAGATAGAGAATCCTGATCTTCGGGAGCTATATATGGCTGAAAAGGCAAGACAACAAAAAGATGGAGTAGAGGAGGAAACATCAGATACAGATGAAGATGAGCCCACAAATCCAGTATTCAAATTTTTTGAAAAATATCAATTGAAGGATGCTCAAAATTTAACATGGTTACACTCAAAGAAGGCCTCTAAATGGAATCAGCTTATCAAAGAATTTGTAGTGCAGCACTACTATCTGATGGATGAAAATTTGCAAGGAGGAGATGTGGACGAGCTGTTCAGAGATTTTCTCAAGAAACACAAGAATCAATCCTTCGTGGAATATCTACACAGGCAGTCTGCTATGACCAATCAATCTCTGACTGCTCCGAAAAAGACTACTTTTCTTTATCCAAGGATCCAAGGAACAACAGAAGTGGATCACACTGCAATACTCAATCATATAAATCATTCTGCAAAAGTCATGGGATACCCGATTGACCTCAATAACAAAGACTATAGACGGGTATTCAATGGCATATATGCTAGTTTTTGTGTTCCCTCGGAGTTGAAGAGGAGAGAGATGGTTAAAGCGAGGAGAGCTTGACTGACAGAACAATCTAGAAAACAAACTGCAGATCAAAGCTAAGCTCCACATCAATGATGTTTATTTTTCTTTCACTTTGTAAATGAACAGCTCGCTGTCCTTATTGAATCTCTATCTGTAACAGCTAAACAACATGTGAATGAAAATGCTAAACATCTTTTGACTCAAAAACAACCTGATGACAATACATCGTTGTCCAGACATATGTGTTATCTAATGCTTTAATATTATTGCATAATCATCTACCTGCCATTATCACACTTAGTCAGAAATTGTAAAGTGTTGGTTTCGACATCATCAAAAAGGGGGAAATTTTTGGGAACCCTACAATGTTATATTATTTTTGATAATGTTATTCGAAACAACTAGAGTTTTAAAGAAGCAGATGGTATAATTTTACTATCTGTATTATTCTTCTCAAGCTGTCCTGGACACATCAATTATGTCTTCACAAGGCTTAAATCTCATTGTAGTGATAGCGAGTTAAAACTTTGAACATATCGAGTTTACGATCTGTTCACAAATTAACAGCTCACTGTCCCCTGCCTTAAATTGGTTTTTGAATCTGTTCTAGAATAGCTTTTTGCTAGATCAAAATTGTGAAAGGAAGTTTGAATTTTCAAACTTACTTATAGTGATCTATTTTTCTAGTCCTAGCATTCATAACAGCTACAAATGTAAATAGAACAGATAGATAATAGTTCTACCATCTGTCTATCTAGCTGTATAGGAAAGTCTTGAAGATGGAGGCAACAACAGCGAGCTGCACTACAACAGATCGTATTCCAAAATAAACGATCTGTCTAAAGTACATCTTCAACAGATCGAGAAAACAAAAGAAACAAAAAACTATGTGGACAGCTCGAGACTAAAATATCGTAGGAAACGATATGCACCTGTCTTAGGACAGCGAGCTGCTAATCCACACTCTAGTTACGGTGGACTGCCGACATACCTAAATTTGTCTCATGTCAACCACTCAACGTATTGTCACATCAACGACATGCCTTAAGGAATGATGTACATTAAAATCAAATCTTCTGTACAGTGAATCATCTCCAGTATGGCAATACATTAGGAAATCTCGTGAATGGTGGTAACCACTCTCATTTGGCAGCGCGTGTCTCAACATCACTGACATGCATTTAATGCAGCCATTAATGCGTTGAAAAAGGATACCTTCGTCTCCAACGGATAGTTTCTCCAAAGAGGCTATAAATACCACCTTCACTTCCAGGATCGAGTACGAGAATTCACGATTACAAAGCACAAACTATGCTCAAATATCTTCAAATATTCAAAGCTCTAAAGCACTCCTTCAAGCTCTAGAATTCTCTGAGTGTTATTATTCTTTTGAAGATTGTTTCTGGAAAACTGTTCTTCGTTCATATCAAGTTAGGATCTAGTTTTTGATCCAGAAGCTGTAAGATTTAGAATGTAGTTCTTCAATCTAAGAAGTGTAATCTCAAGTTGTTATCTAGTTTTGATAAAACTTGAGGCTCGTACTCAACGAGTAAAAAGAAAGGAGACATAGTAGATTTCGATCTAGTTTTGATCGAGCCGTGGACGTAGGGAAAGTTTATCCCGAACCACGTTAAATACTTTGTGTTCTTACTTTCTGTTTTACTTTACAATCATCTTCTTCATACTCTTGCATTTAAATCTTGGTTGATAATTTCTCTAAGAAAGAAAACGTTTTTCACATTAAAAATAGTATTAACCACCATATTCCGCACACTACTCTAATCAAGTTTAAATCTGTGTTTATCATTCTTGATTATTGTTCTTCACGCATAAGGTGTTATTTGAGTAAGACTAAATCTTCCTGACAAGAAGATTTTTTTTACTACTCCAAGGTATCTTAGTTATTAAGTGTGCTTAAGCCTTATATTTAAGTTTTGAACAAGAAAACCTAAAAAGTTTGAATTGGTGTATTCCCCCCCCCCCATACACCAATCTAGCTCTTTCGGGACCAACAAGCTCGAATGCCAACCAAGAGATCGAAGATGAAAATCCTTTCCAAGCAACTTCAACAACACACCCAGAGTTTGAGGAACCAACAAAAGAACTTGAACTTGAGATATCAGAAGAGGAGATGTTTAGGCGCATAAAGTGGATTCAAGATCACCATCCACCAGAGCAGATTGTTGGGAACCCATCAAATGATGTGAAGACCAAAAGGATGCATGGAGAGAGCGCACTATTAAGTTGCTATCTATCTCATGTTGAACTAGCTGATGCATATGAAACACTACAAGATGCAGATTGGATCGTTGCTATGGAAGAGGAACTTAATGAGTTCAAGAGAAACCAAGTATGGTATCTTGTAGATCGACCTAAACACCAAGGAGTAATAGGTGTTAAATGGGTATTCAAGAACACACGAGATGAGAATGGCGAAGTTGAAAGGGACAAAGCCAAATTAGTTGCAAAAGGATACAGTCAACAAGAGGGTATAGACTTCGATCAGATATTTGCCCCATTTGCCAGATTGGAAGCCATCAGATTGTTCTTGACATATGCAGCATATAAGAGATTCAAAGTGTACCAGATGGATGTCAAGAGCACTTTCTTTAATGGTATTCTAGAAGAAGAAGTCTATGTAGAGCAACCACCTGGATTTGAAGAAGGAAATCCAGACTAGAAAGTTTACAGATTGACTAAAGCAGTTTATGGGTTGAAGCAAGCTCCAAGGGCTTGGTATGAAACATTGTCAACCTTTATGCTGGAGTCAAGCTTTCGATGAGGCTCTGTTGACAAGACACTGATTCATCATCAAAGTCAAAGAACATATCCTTTGAGTAAAAATCTATGTTGATGATATCATTTTTGGATCACAATCTAGTTATCTATGTGATAAGTTTGCTGATCTGATGATGAACAAGTATCAAATGTCCATAATGGGCGAAATGAATTTCTTTTTAGGTTTGCAGGTTAAGCAACTACCTGATGGTATATTCGTAAACCAGGAAAGTACATATAGGACCTGATTACCAAGTTTGGAGTTAAGGATAGCAAACTTGTCAAGATTCCAATGCAGACCAATGAGAAGATTGATCCAGATCCAGAGGGCAAACCAACAAATATAACTCAATATAGGGGGTATCATAGACTCTCTTTTATATCTAACTTCTAGTCGACCTGACATTACTTTTGCAGTTGGAGTTTGTGCAAGATACCAGGCCAACCCCAAGGAATCTCACATGGAAGCAGCCAAGAAGATATTACGATATCTCAAAGGAACATCA
Source organism: Leonotis leonurus (assembly GCA_026898415.1). Lineage (NCBI taxonomy): Eukaryota > Viridiplantae > Streptophyta > Magnoliopsida > Lamiales > Lamiaceae > Leonotis > Leonotis leonurus. Next base: position 346,823 of record JAPKLX010000192.1, on the reverse strand, counting down.
CACATAGACTTATGGTATCCATGCGATGATAATTTAGAGTTATCAAGTTACTCTGATTCAGATTTTGCCGGATGTAAGCTAGATAGGAAATCTACTTATGGAACCTGTTAGTGTCTTGGAAACAAGATGATCTCGTGGTATTCAAAGAAGCAAACCTCTGTGGCTACATCAACAACAGAAGCAGAGTACATGGCCGCTGGAAGCTGTTGTGCACAAATACTTTGTCTCAAACAGCAGCTCAAGGATTATGAGATCAACGTGACAGCTCGAGTGCTATTGCAATTACACATAATCCAGTCTTACATACAAGATGTAAACATGTTGATGTGAGACACCATTTTATAAGAGATTCTGTGGAAAAGAAGCATATACATATCGAGAAGATACACACAGAAGTACAACGAGCTGATATTCTAACAAATGCACTACCTGAAGAAAGATTCAAGATGCTATGTGGAAAACTAGGACTGCTAAGTTTGGATGAAAGAAGCAGATCCAAAGCAGATTGCTAATACAGATCACTCAACATATCAACAAGATACAGATCACTATAAGCAGTATGCAGACAACAGATCACTGGAACCAGATCACTTTGCAGGTCACTAGTAACAGACTAGTAGAAAGCAACTTACTGGGAAGAAGAAATAAAGATCGCTCAAATGCCAGATCACTTGCAAAACAAATCACCTATTAAGTCAGATCAGATTAGTCATGCCACGTGGAAATTAGTTTTCCATAAATATTCCTTAATCAAGGGGGAACTCAGAAATTCGTATCAATTTTTGATTATATACTGACATAACCTTAGTCCATACGCTATTATCTGACAAGATTTAGTAAATATTATATAAATTGTAATGATTATTGCACGTATTGAAAAGTGTAATCGAGGTAAATCATTACCTAAAATAGAGAAGGAAAGTTGCAGAGGCGAATAAGAGATGACACGCGCCCAAATCTAACCCTAGATGTTAATCGCGTGTATCAAACGCGTCTCTGAGGCAGGAATTTGGAAGAGATGAAGCGGGAAAATGAAAAGGGAGGATTTAATCTCGACCCTTAATCTTTTATCTTCAAATCTGAACCGTTAAATTTTTACTTTTATATATGTGCTTTATGCTGTAACAGATTTCACAGCCTTCAAAGCTTTTCAAAATCTTCAAAAACACTTTCCAAAACCTTCAAATCATTTCCAAAATGGCACCATCAAGTTTGAAGTTTCCTGAGCGCATTGCAGAAGTTCAAAAATACCTTTCACCTGAACCTTTTACCGTTTTCAATACTCACAGCTTTAAGAAGCTTGAAGAAATTTACGCATTAGTCAAAAGATGCAAAGGTTCTACTGTTTATATTCATTTATCTATTTGTACTTATATGTGTTTGTGCCATTGATGGAGTTTAGTAAAGCATGATTTTAGTTAATATGATTTTCTGGAATTAAGCCTTTACTAGTTCTCTTCGCATGTTATGTTTTGTATAATAATTCTTGTTGAACATGCTTAGATTGTGGTGAACCATGTTTTTCAACTTATTTTGATTAAGTTACTCGCAAGAGAACGAGGTCATAATAGATTAATAAGTTAACCCAAGCCGTATTCTAAATGAAGGCTAAACAGGGCTTCATCTACGTTGTTGAACAGAAAGCAATTCAAATAATGGGGGTTTGAATGATTATTAACTAATTAATTAATTACCTAGGTGAGTGAAATTAAAAGAATGGAAAAACGAATTATCTAAGCAAGAATTAAGAAAGCAATTAAATCCTAAGTCTAAGAAAGAGGAATCAAAGGAGATAAATCTTGACATGCTTGGATTAATTGATTAACATGGATAATGAAATACGAAATCAATAATTTAAACTCAATCAATGAAGAAGCCACAAGAAAGTAAAAACGATAAACAAATTAAGAATGCAATACGAACATACGAATTAAATTGGAAATAATGCACTAGAAAAAGTTTTCGAGTTGAATCACAATCAAATCCACAATAAGAATTAAAGAATGAAGTACAGAATTTGAAGTAATAAAACTAGAAGACTATGTTTTCTCTCGTGGTTTAAAAACTCTAGAATTATCCCTACTACAATAATTTAACGCGAGCAATTTATATAGGAGAAGTTGTCCGTTGGGCCAGCGATCACTAAGGGGTAGGCTACCCCTTGCTTTGTCTTGGAAACGCCAAAGGGGCTAGCGGCCGCTAGGAGCTAGCGGTAGCTAGCCCACTGTTCTGTCTTTCCTTTCTCTTCAGGGACCAGCGGCTGCTAGGGGCTAGCGGTCGCTAGCCCCATGTTCGGTTTGAATCTCTTTGGGCGAGCCAGCGGCCGTTAGGCTCGTGTTATGTCTTCCTCCCCTTTGGATGAGCCAGTGGCCACTACGCTCATGTTCTGTTGACAGAGCTTAGTCGTTATCACTCCGTCAAGATAAATTTATAAACTGGTACTCTTCATAAGGTTCCGCTAGTGGCAAGTACAGGGTCGATCCCACAGGGAGTTGGTGAATTCCTCTTCTCGATGTCATAATTTTGGGTTTTGTGTCGGGTCTTGCCTTGAGCAAGAAGTGTAACCAAGAAAAAAGTAAATGCTGTAAAAGTAAATAGTGAAAAGAAAACACTAAAAGAGTTAAATTAGAAAGTAACTTGACTTGGGGTTAGAATCCTTGAGTCTTGACTTATGTTTTGATCATCGGTGCAAAGTTTTTCGTTGTCTCAGCATGTCATTGGTTAAAGGCAAGCGTAAGAATGAGGTTTTACTCCTACCACCCAAACGCATCACTCAAGCAGCCCCCTTTTTAATCATAACGTAGCTACCGAAGCCTCGCCCAACATACTTTTTCAGCCCAGAAGATAAAGGTTACTCACTCCCCTATCCCTCTTGCCCAAGATTGCTCCTGGACCAAGCTTACTCTAGTATACCCAAATAGGCATTCTCGGGGAACACAGCAGCGATGGGCACACAATCTCAAAAACTCGTCCCATGGCGTCCCCACCTGCGTCACCATGCTGATCCCTCTGGCTGGCAAGTAGGAAGTCGCTAACACTTGGAGTTTCTAGCTCGCAGTTGTAACCTGATCTTGCCCAAGACTGCTACTGGCTAGACAACACCGAGGACTTGATCAAGTTGTATAAGATTCAAATCCAGCACTTTAGGAACACGCCAAGACAACTATGTGCACAGTTAGACCTCTCAAGACGTTATAAATTTGGACTCAATTCATCATTCTCAAGTTAAGTTTATAAACCTAGCTACTCATACAAAAAGTAAAGAACAAGGATGAAATAAACAAGAGCATACTTGTATTTAAAATATTGAAATAAAAAGTTACCAAAAGATCCTCTTGCTAGGACCAACCCGTGGCAAGGCCAAAATGCATAAAAGCAGAAATTTAAAATAAGTGTTTGCCCATAGGACTTGTTTCATCCTCCCAATCACTCATAGAAATAAAAGACTAGACTAAGCAGTCGGGCGTCGCCCCTCCCTTGTAAGTGTAAAGCCTATTGCATGTGTGTGTCTCTGATTCGAATCATGATTTTAAATAAGGATCTCATGGGCATGGGCTTCATGGTGGTGGTGGCTAGAGTTCTCGACCGAGTTTCCTTCCCTGTCATATTTTCCGCGTATAGGAAGATACTCTCAATCCCTCAAATATTTCGTGGAAGCAAAGGGAGATATCTTACCTTTTCCGTGGAAGGAAAGAAATCCGCCGCGGATCCTAGCATCTTGACCAATGTCTTCTACGCTCCCGACTGCTTCAGTCTGTCTCCTAGTCTTGGTCAACATACTCCTCTTGCCCCCAGCTGCTACAGCGTGATCTCGAGCAATACTTTACCTTGGCCTTCAGACTGCTAGAGCTGCTTCATGCATAACCTTGCCTCTTTCTCGAGATGACCTGCAACTTGACCTGCATTCTGCCAGCCCTAGACTCGTGTCCTACCAGACACAAAACACGATGCAAAAAGAGCACGAAAAATTGGCTCGTCACAGTCACACACTTTAGGCGCGATTCTCCTCAAGCATGTAAATATAACTTGCTTAAAAAGAAGGGGAAAAATAAAAGACTCAAGCAGCCAGCACACGAATATACATGTATTAAAAACAGTCAAGACAGATGAGAATTAGAGCATAAATCAAGCAATGTTCTCAAGTGGTCAAGATAGCGATCGAGTGAGCATAGAGATGTTTCCTTACCTGCTCAACACTTTGTGTTTAGGTTAAGTGTTTATGCTCGAGAACCTTCTTGATCAAGAAGGTCCCATAGGTTTGCCTGCTTTCTACATGTCTCCACCCAATTAGCCTAGTCAAGGCATCTATCCTCAGGTCTTCATGGGTTGTAACATGGCTTTGACAAAAGGTTGGAAATATTTGGGAACTGGGTTAATGTCAGTATGAACTATAGTCTTGGGCAATTCCTTGACTAGAGAGCACACTTAAACTTCTCCCATGCCCTAGCACACTTATTTTCTGGGATATATATTTGGAATTTTTTCTGGTTTTACTACCACATTTTTTTTCTAGACTCCCCCCATGTTTATTTATTTTTGGAATTTTTTTTTGGGATTTATGGTTTTTGGGCTGCCAGGCTGGAAGCCAGGGCAGCCATTCAGGGGATGTGTATTTCTCTCTCTTTGCTCCATGGTTTTTCTTTCTGCCCTAAGTTCATCCCGACCAGGGTAGACTTTTATAGGGTTTTTGAATATGCACGTGAGGCGAAAGAAATATTAAGGCTCAAAATTGGCTAGCAAGGGAATATGAATGTTGGTAGGAAATTTTGGCTTTGGGCTTATGAACAAAAAGAGCTTTGTATATACACACAGAAAAGAAAATCATGCTAAGCAAGTATATATAACATTTAAGGCTCAGAAATCTCACAGGGTGTACATACTCACATGATCGCATTTCCGTCATACCTAACTATCCTAGAACATGCTTGACCTACACATCAAAACTCCTACGTGTATCATGCTAAACAAGAAAGCAAATAAGAAACAGACTCTCTAACCTAGACAGAATCGGGAACCCTCCTCACTCACACACTTTGCTCAAGGCAAAGTGCTTAGAATGGGAGATGCTCCCTGGTCATGACTCTAACTAAAACAAAAATAAAAACATAAAATAGAATTACCATGAAAGCTACTCTTTGCATATTGAAGCAACAACCAACTCAGCATCCAAGTCTACTCAATATTACACATGACTTTAAACTCTTTCAGGGCCACTAAATGTCTAAAATAGAATTACCATGAAAGCTACTCTTTGCATTAATTTATTCCCACTAACGCACTGAAATTTAACAATTTCACAATCAATGGCCATAAAACATAATCAAAATTATATTTATCCTTCAAACAGTTTCTATTTAAATAAGGTTGAGATTCAGACAATAAGATCCATTAATCCTTAATTTTAATTTACTTCATTTTTCTATGGTTAAACACAATAGTAACATGGTGCATTTTAACGAGCCGCACTCCGTTTTGCTCGTTCCCAATTGAGTACAGTAACAATGAAACTCATTATATTATTGAAAATCTTCCTAAAAAATCGTAAGTCCTAATCTACAGCTAATAGATTTGGTACCACTTTCTAGAAGTTTGCCAATAATATATTCGTAGAACTATACACAAATCAGAAGTAATATCAAGAAAGTTGGAGATCCTTGAAATGAATTTGAAAAAAGATCCATCAAATCCCTCACAACAAGGCAGACACTATAAACAGCACAATGAAAACAGAGACAATTCACTAAAAGTTCAAAATTCACAAGTTAATGAATTGCTTTAATTCTGAAATGAAAATATATGCTTAGCTTAGACCATATTATATAAGCCACTGTAAATATATATCTGTTAATTGAGATACACCTGTCTATATACCATTGTTACAGCTAACAATGCCAACTTCCGCAAAGATGGACCAATATGCATGAGTCACCATATCCAAATCAAAGCCACCAGTAAAATGACATTAATAGGTAACCAACCAAGCAACCAACATGAACAGAGAATCTTACTGTTTATTTCATTTCAAGCATTACCATAAACATAGTGGAATCTTTGTACTCATGCTTTGCATCTAACTGGACATTTCCCTCCTCAAAGTAATGGGCTCCAACCTACATAAAATATATAATTCATGTTACTCTACAAAGAAGACATGACTGTATTATTTGTCAGAACATTGCAGGACTGATAGACTGAACTTACCAGAAATTCTGGGGGCTGAGTCTAGCAGCAGAAATCACCACAACAAGTTCAAAGTCAAACAAGAGCATAATTGGTAACTCCCATTCAAATGAGAAAAAACTCAAATTGGGACTATTATGTAATGTTATAATATTATAAAGTTTGTAGCAACTAATATACTGCTGAAGATATAAAAGATTAGATTAATTACACAAAACATATGGATTCACTCGCGGTTCACTCAAGGTTCCTAGGAATGCCATAAAAGATAAGTGTTAAGCCTGGTTCAAGTCTTGTAAGTAGGTTCAGATTTGTTTGACCAGGCTGTTAGTTGACTGAGCAATATGAGAACCTTTTTTTTTTCCTTCTGAAGCAGCAGAGCAAATTTAGCAACACAAAAACACCTAAGCATACCGATATTCCTCGACATATGGAGATGGAAGCTCTTCATCATTTGCAGGTCTATAATATTCGCAGACCTGAATCAACAAAGTGCGTTTTTAACATAAACAACTGTGTAATAGTTTAGACCAGACTCATAGGGTGAATATGCAAAAGAGGTGTAACATGATTTTTGCTATGATTTAAATTCAGTTATAAAACACAATGCCTTCCTGCCTCAGTACCCCATAACAAAGGCTCGAGAGATGAAGAAGAAGCGGATGTTGTAAAAATGATTGTCAATGAATTCTTAGCATCAGTAAGAGGAATAGAGACCAAATCATGTTGCCAATACTAAAATTTTAATTCACACATGTAAATAGTAGTTATAAACCACTATAAGTCTGCAAATATATGGACTAAAAACTTATGGAACCAACTGAGGTTACCTGTTTCACATGGTCAACAATTGCAACTTGAGCAGTCCTAGGATCAAGATACTCATTCTTATCAATCTCGCTAAATTGTGTAACCATAACTTGTCAACATCAGATCCTACTTAGAGAAGGAAAAACAAGCACCCACGAATATTATAATCCTAGATTCAAGTGTAACTGGTTCCTGTATAAATTAATTATGTAGATATTGTTATAAGATTCCTGCTTCACATATAGCTATATCATAGCTCAAGAAGAGTGTTTGTGCAAACAGCCCGAACTGTTCACAAACATCAAACACAAACCATACTGAATTAGAGCAAATTTAGGAACACAATTCCAGGAAAATATGGCAAGTGAGCATAATAAGACAAAGTAAGAGAACTAGGCCATGAAATTCATGTTCAACAAAATAATGTAATGAAATTACACGGGAAAATTGCACAATGGGCGTTACCTCATTGCTTCTATCAGGAAAATCCAGGTAAATCATGTGTGATTTATTGTAAAGAGGAAACGCCTCCTCAGCCGCCGTTGTGTACAGCCTGTCGTCCTGCAAAACCGCCTTGACATCTGCAGGCACAACATTTTGCGAGGAAACAAGTATACATTAAATTCGGAATCCGTCAAAAAAAAAGTAGGAGACATATTGGTACATATACATGCAAGAATATTGTTGATTCCAGAAAACCTTTGGCGATGTATTGGATTTCGCCTGCGGGAGAATTGAGGAGAAACCATTTGACGATCTTGATTTTTTGTTTATCAGTGAGCTGCGATACCGTTTCTTCCTCGTCTGACATTTCCGAGAGAGATCCCAAAAGGGTTTTGCAATTTTGTGTCGACAAAAAAATTTCCCTCGCAATTAATAACCGCGAACACAAGATTACAGAGTGCTCACGATTTGAATCGCACAGAGAGAAGTTCCTTCACGCTCAGGAACAGATGGTAGTCGTCCAAGGAATGCAGCTGGAGGCGCGATTTGAAGGTGACGCTCGCTTGTTCGAATCTGGAATTGCGATTTGAAGGCCACGCACGCAGGTTCGAATCACCTTCCAGGGTTCAATAATCGCCCACTCTCCCCTAGATTAGCCTTGGTGATACCAGGGGCGGCTCGAATCCACCGTCTAGGGCCGGCGGTGGCTCGCCCAGTGGTGGCGGCGACCACTAGGGTTTCGCCGGGATGAAGGCAAATAATCGATGTGCTATGTCGATTTGTGCATTGAAGAACAAGGATTAAGGATATGTGATTATTAGATACTGTTGTGAGGATGATTCAATCGATTAAGTGTTGATAGAGGTACGCATAATGTAAGATAGTGAGATTGTTTCTTGTAGTGATAGTTGAACATTTTTTTTAATTTTTCTAAGTGTACGTTGAGCTGTTGTTATAGGGTGGTAACCAGACTACGACAATGGTTTAACGACAAGGGTTCAAAATAGCTAGTGTTATCATTGAGCACTACAACAACGGGTATACCACAACGACATGAAAAAGCGTTGTCGCATAGTGGGATTGAATATAAGACAACGCTATAACAACATACCTACGACAACGGTAAATAAAAATCGTTGTCTATGAGCGCATTTTCTCGCTCAAAGACAACGGTTTTGATTACGACAACGGTTTTTATCCCTATGACAACACATTTTGTTAAAAATCCTTGTCGTTCCTATGTTGTCGTATGCCATTTTTCTTGTAGTGATTGGTCGCATGTCTTGCACTTTTCAAAAGAATCCTTAAAGTTTGATGGCCAGTATGATCCACTATCCAGGATCTTCCTTGTCGTACACTTTGCTCCAAAGTGTCCTCCGCATTCCCTCTCGTGGCAATGCTCAAGAATACTTCATTGCTCTTTCTCGGGTATGCACCTTCGAAGGATCAAGTCAGCACCCTTCTTCCATAGATATGGGTCATCCCAGATGAATGACTCGCTCAGCTTCTTGATCTTCCCTCTCTGGAACTAGTCAAACTCCATGGGAAAAGTCTTTGTGATGATGTAGTTGACTATATCAGCAAACAATCGCTAGGGTTTGCCTATTCCGTATAACTCCTCGTCAGGAAACCTCTCATTGAGGGGTGCTTCATCATCTTCCCTCAAGATCCTGCTTAAGTGGTCAGCCACATGGTTTTGGGCTCCACTTTTGTCCTTCACTTCAATGTCGAACTCCTGGAGTAGCAAGATCCATCTTATTAGGCATGGCTTGCTATCCTTCTTGGCCATGAGGTACTTCAGCGGTGCGTGATCCGTGTAGACCACTGTCTTGCTGCAGAAGAGATAGGAGAGAAACTTCTAAAAAGAAAATACCACGACAATGAGCATTTTCTCCTTGGTGGTATAGTTGATCTGGGCTCCGGTAAGTGTCTTCGAAGCATATTAAATCACATGGCCCTCTTTGCCAATCTTCTGCCCCAGCACTGCTCCTATGGCATAGCCGCTTGTGTTGCACATTAACTCAAATGGCATTCCTCATTCGGGTGGTTGATTACTGGTGCTGAGATCAAGTGATTCTTCAAAATCTGGAATTCTTTCTTGAACTCCTCATCAAAATCCCAGGGCACATCATTCTGGAGCAGTCTGTTCATCGGTTGGGCTATCTTGGCGAAGTCTTTGACGAAGCAGCAGTTGAAATCCACGTGGCCAAGGTATCCTCGCAGTTGCTTCTCATTGGTGGGGTATGACAGCTTGGCAATGACCTCCACCTTGGCGCGATCTACTTCAATTCTTTTCCCCGAGATAACATGGCCAAGCACAATGCCTTCCTTGTCCATGAAGTGGCATTTCTCATAGTTGAGCACCCGGCCTTTCTCACCTTTGCAGTACCATCTTTAGGTGCTCAAGATAATGGCCAAAACTGCTTCCATAAACTGTGAAGTCGTCCATGAATACCTCAATACAGTGCTCAAGGAGGTTAGAGAATACATTCATCATGCACCTTTGGAACGTGCCAGGGGCGTTGCATAGCCCAAAAGGCAATCTTCGGTAAGCGAAAGTTCCAAAGTGACAAGTGAATGTAGTCTTCTCTTGGTCCTCGAGCGCTACCCATATTTGCATGTATCATGTGTATCCGTCAAGGAAATAGAAGAACTTATTTCCTGCCAGCCACTCGAGCATCTGGTCAATGAACGACAGGGGGAAGTGGTCTTTCCTGGTCATCTTTTTCAGTTTCCTGTAGTCAATGCAGACTCTCCAGCTTGTTTGTAGTCTTGTCGCGATCAACTCCTTATTTTCTATTGGGAACCCTTCACAAAAATGAGTTTTGATGATGTTATTTTGAAAACACACTTAGAATTATTTCTGTTTGTAAGGCTTTAACCTGTTCTACATGTAACATCACTATCATATAAAGTGAATCAGATAGAGAAAGAGTCCATAGATCAGGTTAGATGATAACTTAGAATGTGAAAGATTATATCCTATAAAAGTCATCTGGTTAGTTGTTCAAAGAACCAGATCAACAGGAGCCTACAAGCAAACAGATGATCTGATCGATGGGCACTCAATCTGGTTAGGAAGAGATCACTCACAGAGGTTGTAGCCATGCTTTGGAACAGTTTGGAGCAGATTGATGTTGACCAGATTGACGTTAATCTGTTGACGAGATCATGCAATATAGAGTGAGCCAGCCCAAGACCAGATCAATCTAGTCATCTGACATTCAAATAAATTGTCTAGATGTACTTAGGAGAATCCCACCAGATTGCCACATCAGCAGATCTCTCGGAGATGGAAAGTATATCAATTAGAGATCAAGAATGGAAAGAATATCAATCAAAGCTTGAAGAAGGAAATAGAATCCATCATCATCTGCTTTCCATATATCAATTATTCGGTCAATCTTTCTCAAAAGGCAAGAGAAGACTTTATGGGATTCATATTTTGTGATTGGCAATCATCACTTATTACAAGCCAATCAAGCTCAACGGTTAGAATTTCAAATTCTACACCTATAAAAGCTTGGAACCAAGTATGAAAGAGTACATGCGCATACACGAATCATACTGACGATCAAACAAGCTGTTATTCTCCTCAAAAATGAACTCACTCATCGAAGTATTCATTGAGGAGATGAAGCTCTAATCTGTTCGTGATCGAAATCATACCACTTGATTTAAGTCTGTCTTATCGAGAAGAAGAAGGAAGATATCTTTGCTAGCTAGTAGCTTTTTAGTGGATTAACGTAAAGGTATTCTATAGCAGTTGTAACTGCAAGTTGTAAAGGGACACGTCCCTTATTCATGCATGAGTTTCAATCTGATTGTGATTGGAACTTGTGGCTCGTTCTCAACGAGTATAAAGAAAAGAGTATCATAGTAGTGGATATCTAATCCGGTTTGGATTGGACCGTGGACGTAGGGGGTTTCTCGAACCACGTAAAAACAACTGTGTTATTTACTTTACACATCTTTACATTCAGTTGTTTATTAACACCAACAGGAGCATTCAATCTGCATTCTTAATCAATCTGTTAATCTACTTGGTTAAGTTTTCTAAAGGTTTTCTAACAAAGAGAACAGACTATGTCCACCATATTCCACACACAACGCTCTGTTGGATAACAAGATCACTCTTGCTATCTACTAAGTGTTTATCACGAGAGAGATCTTACTTGGACATACTTGCAATCGAACTGGTTAGTCAAACCTAAGCAATCTCTTCATGGGAAAGCTTGATCTCTCTAAGTAATTAGTCAAGTAAACTGAAAAGTTTGTATTTGGTGTATCCCCCCCCCCCCATACACCAAACCTTGCTCTTTCGGGACCAACAAGTGGTATCAGAGCAGTGGTTCACCATTATTTATGTTTCACAGGGTTGAAACCTGCGTGGTCAACTTGAATAGATCTAGAAAAACCTTTTCATTCACGTGCATACTATCTGCTATCATGGAATCTTCTGTTATTAGAGCATGCAAGGAATTCTCTATCCAAGGATACAAAGAATGGAGCTTCAGAATCAAAATGTGCCTAAAAGCTCATCACTTTCTGATGTGGAAAGTAAGAGAAGAAGGACTATCAGCTATCTATGAAGAGAAGACTCGTATCATAGAAACTGGAGTAGTCAAAGAGAACGTACTTAAAGATCCCAGAACATACACATCCGTAGAATGACGTGAAGCAAATCTGGATGACTTTGCCAAGGGAGTTATCTCCAGTACAGTCAAATGAGTCAATCTAGCTAAGATTCAAGATCTGGATACAACCAAAGAGATGTGGGAAGCACTGCGTGAACTCAGCTTAGGTTTAGAGGCCATGATCGAGAACAAGCTGTCATTAGCCTGCAACAAATTCGATGAATTCAAGATGAAACCTGGAGAAACCATTGAATAGAGGAAAAACATGTTCATTGAAGTCTTGCTTGAAGTATCTACTTTTAACAAGAACAAGTACACTCAAAGAGAAAAAAATCTCAAGATACTCAGAGCACTACCACCATGTTGGGAGATATATTCTACAATGCAACCACTATGTGCTGATTTGAACGATCTCTCAGTTGAAGCATTATTTGATCATCTAACTATACATGAATGTGATATCAGAAGAATTCATGGACCAGATCATACATCTAGCAAGAAGAACGAGAGCAGTTCCAAGAAGGAAAAAGAAATAGCCTTTAAAGCAAAGTGTGTAGCAGATGAACCCGTAGCACCTGCTGTACCAGAAGAATGAGGTTATGACAAACTGCTCAAGGAGTTTGCTATGATTGCCAAGATAATGGACAAGATGGAAGTCAGATCGAGAAAATATCGTAGATTCTGCAAAGACTACAAAAGTAGATATCAGAAAAACAGAGATCAAGATCAAGCTGATAGCAAAGGCGAGGTAAAAATTAATGGTCAAACATCTAACTCTATTGATTATACTTGTTATGGCTGTGGCAGAACATGTCATTTCAAGACAGATTGTCCTGACCTATCCAAAAGTCAGAGAGAAGAGTTAAGAGCCAAAATAGATCGAAAGCTTAGAGTTCAACACAAAGCTATGCTAGTTGTAGAAGACTCAAGCAGTTCGAGCCATTGATCAGATAGTTCATCAGAGAACGATGAAGCATTCTATGTGCATGGCACATAAGAAGATTTGGATAAATGCTACATGGGAATAGACAACGGCCTTGACCAGATTGAGGTAAACTCTCATGTTTTTATGTCATCAAATAATCCTATCTATGACTCTAGTAATGAATATGAAGCTGAAGTCTCATCCGAAGAGATCAATGAGATGTTCAAAACCTATACAAACATAAATAAATTATTCTCTGAAGTCCTTAAGGAGAATGACAAGCTGGACGAAACAGTAAAGATATTGAGTGAAGCAAACACAACGTTTTTTGCTCAAGCAAACGATCTGGAAGGACAGATCAAGATCAAAGATGCAGAGATCTACTCACTCAACTCAAAGGTGAAGAATATGATCAACATGAAAGAAGTAGTTGAAGAGAAGTTGAAGAAGACCATGGAGAACATCAGTAAGATCAACAAAAGTTAAGAACGAGCTGGTATGGTAATTTATATGCAGAGACGTGGAAAAACTGGATTAGGTTATACTGGATAAGCAAGAGTAGCCAAGTTCATGACAGAAAGAAAGAATGTACCAGATCAAGTTAAAGATTTGAAGAACAAGAAGAATCAACCCTAGAAGATGATGATGAAAGAAGCAGGAGACAAGAAGTACTATCAGATGAAAGGTCAACCTGCCCACTATGTCAAATCTGATGGAATTCAGAAACAGAAGAAGACCAACAGATCATCAACTAAGAAGAAGATCAACTGGGATAATGTTGAAAGGAACCATCCATCTGTCTACAAAGCAATCTCAAGAACAAATGATGCAGGAAGACAGATTACCTATTATATTTGTGTTCCTAACACTAAATTAATCTGGGTTCCTAAGGGAACATTTGCTACTAACCAAGCACCCACTCGTTGAAATGGTAGCTAAGTTTAAATAATTGCAGGATTGAAGAGCTCCAAGAAGAGGACAAGTAGCAAAGGGAACCATCTGGATTATTGATTGTGGATGTTCGAAGGATATGACATGTGACAAGAACTCTCTATCAGATTATGTGGAAAGACAAGGTCCACAGGTAACCTTTGGTTGTAACTCAAAAGGTTATACAGAGGATATGGTAATATCAAGATTAGCAAGACCACCATCACCAATGTATCTTATGTGGAGGGTCTTAGTCATAATCTATTTTCTGTTAGCCAATTTTGTGCTAGTGGTAATCAGATTGTTTTTTTTTGCTAACAATTATTTTTTGAAGAATATGGAAGGAGATTAAATTCTTCTTACCAGGAAACTGTAGGACAAATTGTATATTGTGCAGTGGAAAAACCAGATCGAGACATGTCTAGTTACTAAGACAATCTCTGAGAGAAGTTGGTTATGACACAAACGACTTAGCCATTTGAATTTTAATTTTATCAACAAGATTGCAATAGAAAAGCTAGTCGAAAGGTTACTAGATCAAGTATATGACAAAGATCATATTTGTGAAGCATGCCAAGCTGGAAAGCAGACCAAATCATCCTTTACCAGCAAGGCAGCTCATTCATCTTCCAAGATTTTGGAGTTACTACATTTAGACTTATTTGGCCCTATCAAGCCATTAAGTATCAATGGAAGAAAGTATGCTCTGGTTATCATTGATGATTACTCAAGATTCACTTAGTTCATCTTTCTATTCAAGAAGAAAGAAACACTAGAGAAGCTGCCAAATTTTCTCAACAAGATCACTAAGCAAAAGGAGACTACTGTTATACCAATCAAATCAGATCAGGGACATAGTTTCTGAACCAGAAGATTGAAGCATATTGCAATCAGATGGGTATCACACACTAGACATCTGCTGTCATTACTAGAAATTTATAAATAGATAACACCACATAGATAACGGTATTTTTAATATACCGTTATCTATGAGCGTGTTTTTCAAATAGATAACAGTTAGTGTTATCTATATTAGTGTAACTTATGTTAATGATAACGGATTTTAATAAATCGTAATCTAAGTAGTGATATGTTTTACCAAAACCCAACTCTTCCCCAAACACTTAGCCCATTTCACAAATTCGCTAAATCGCCTGAAAATTACAGTGAAACACAAAATCGCCAACCACAATCAATCGCCCTACCGTCACTGGCAAAGGCAAGCTTGCCTTGGAGCTTACCTTTCACTCACAATCGCACTATCTATTCGCTTCTGTAGAGAAGGTCGTAGTTCGCCGGAGAAGGGGAATTTGTGGTCGTTCGTAGCGCCGCCGCCGCCGCTGCCGATGGTGTTGGTCCTGCCGCTCTTTGATTTCCCTCCCATAGCCGCCCGCACGAGGTGCGATTATTTCTCGTGTTTTGCTTGCGTGCTTGATTTCATTTTTATTTTTCCCGTTTGTTTTGAAATGGAGGCTGAAGAGTTATTCCATTTCGATGTAGAATGCTGGAATCCTCGTACAGCATGCTGTTTGGAAAGCTGGCGCTCAAATGCCTCTTCGATGACTATTACGAGGAAACGAGGCATTTCAGCACGAGAATTATGCTTAAGCCGATCGAGGATCCGCATGTTGATTTGATTGCCAACGTATCCGTTGTTTAATGGCTGGTTTGCGTTGGAATTATGTGATTGAGTTTGCTATTTCTTTTTCCTTTTGTTATGAGATTTCAGTTTACGAATCTAAATAGGAGGAATTTGAAGGAGTGATATGATATGACTAAGGCGTTGAAAGTTCTGAATTTTATTTTAGCTCTTTGAATTTTCTAAAGGATAGTATTATATGCCAATCATTAATGATTATTTGGATATATATGGTTTAGTTATCTGTTTCCTTATTGGTGACTTTTGGTTGTTAGATTTTGTTTCTTAGTTTTTCAAATTTTGAATGTTAGAGATGAGCTATAGTCTTGCAGTCCAGTTGAATGCCATAGACAACGTACTATGTGATATTAGGTAGGTAAATCTTGCATTTACTTAGTTACTTGAAATAAAGGTTGTGGTGTGTAGTGTTCCTTAGCTTGTTCAGGTTGCTGGTCCACTAGATCACAAGCCAGATGAGAATATTATAGGAAATGCATAGTTTCGCTGGCAAAGGTTTTGAAAACTACTTAGACATGTAATTAATTTATCATTTTAGTTATCTCCTGATGCAGTGCTACTAAAGCTCCACTTTTTCTTTCCAGTGATGTTCTTGATCCTCACACATTTGTTGATCTATTTGTTTCAAATTCAGATCCGTAAGATCCAACCCTTGTATAGAACCTTTTATATCATCTGCTTCTGTATTGAAAACTGCTAATGTTCATTCTCTATATTTGTTTCATATCCAGAACTCTAGTGATGAGAACCTGTGCATACCACCCGAAGTATGGATTGGGAGCATTTGGCATCTTTCCAATTATTTTAAAACAAAGGTTACCTTCGGATTTTCAATTCAAAAAGTGTGCTGTATTGAGAAGTTTGTATATTCTTGTCCATTTGTTTTCTTCATGACATTTTTGACCAATCAGAAAATCTCCTGAAGATTATGGCATCATGGGTTTGAGATTTGGCTCTTCAAATCTTTCTCTTGGAGCTACATTTGTCCCGTTTTCAGGTAAATCTTTCTGATTAGAGGAAACATGGTCGATGCTTTCCGAGTCCATATTATGCAAACAAAGGAACTTGGCACTTGTCCTGTTCGGCAGATTGGGGGATGCTCATTCTTTTACATGAGAATTAGCAATGTCTATATCGTGATTGTCGTGAGCAGCAATGCAAATGTTGCTTGTGCCTTCAAGTTTGTTGTTGAGGTATCTTATGGTTAAGTTATCTTATTATGTGTATACTTCATAGACTATCTTGTGATTATTTTTGGAGATCTTTTCTTTTATAGAACATCTTATAGTTGGAGAACTCATTGAATATTTGAATGTCTTCTTTCCATAGATTCAACTGTTTCAGTATTTGAGTTGGTTATCTCCATCTTCTCATTAGCCCTACTTGTAGTGGATACTTTAGTGCCATTATAATCTCTACAACCTTCCATTTGAAGAAATTATTTTTGACTCTGAGGAAGGTGTACCGAGAGCTTATATTCTTTTATCTTTCGTTCTGATATATGAATTATTAGATGGTTTGTTTACTGAAACTTTATCTATGTACTTATTGTCAACATTTTTTTCTCATTTTATAAGTAATATCTTATGGAAGTTATAATTATAATATTGCAAAAGGGAGATCTTTGTTTGTTCTATTTCTTCGTAGGTTAACTCTTTATTACCAATTTTCTCTAAGAAGCTATAAATTCCAGGGGACTTTGATTTCTATGTTTACAGCTTCTTTTTATTTAGTATTACAATCATTAGACCAAAATGTCAATGCCAATCAAATCACTCAAGTTTCTCTACTAGCGCCAGAGTTACGGTACAAGAACATATGTCTTTAATTTCCTCTGGATAAGCACTGGAAAAATATGCATCATACTTTCAGAACTTTGAAGTTTGAACAATGTAGTCATGAGGAGTATATAGCATCCTTGTGGAGCCACAGTTACTAAATGACTGGATGATGTTCTGACATTTTGCATTTTAATGGCAGAAATTATGGATTTTGGTTATCCTCAAAACCTCTCTCCTGAAATCTTGAAGCTTTATATAACCCAGGAAGGCGTACGCTCTCCCTTTTCATCCAAGGTCAGGGGTTGTTACAGGTTATCTTAGGGGTGTATTTAAGTTGTAAAAAATGCATTGAATAGTTACCTATCAGACAGCTTGTTCTATATTCCTGTGATGGGTTGTCCCGACCTTTTTCATGTGTATTACCAAGCAGGCTACTGATAAACCAGTTCTGAATGCAACGTTACAAGTCACTGGTGCTGTTGGGTGGCGCAGGGAGGGCCTTGCTTATAAGAAAAATGAGGTACTATATTCATAATTTCATATTAGTACTGCTATGCATACTGTTTTTGCTATTGATGTAGCTTACAACAAAGTTTGTTCACAGGTATTTCTTGATATTGTGGAAAGTGTCAACCTTCTTTTGTCTTCGAAAGGTAAAGTATCCGTTTATTATGGAATATTTTCCTAGTGCATTTTATTCTTGTTACCTGAAACCATTTGCATGGTATGGGTGTTTTTTTTTTAAATTGGGATCATTGCTGTAATGTTGATTTCCAATTTGGCTTTTCTAGGTAGTGTTCTACGCTGTGATGTAACTGGTAAGATTCTTATGAAATGCTTCCTATCTGGAATGCCGGATTTGAATTTGGGATTAAATGATAAAATCGGACTGGAGAAAGAATCACAGCTCAAATCCCGTCCTGCTAAGAGGTGGGTGACATTTATCCGATAGTTTCATCAAATTAAACTGTCAAGCAGCAGGCAGACTAATGCTAATTGTAGAATAACTTGTTTACATAAGCATATGGATGCATCTTTTATTTTATTTACTGATAACTTATAATATATTGAAGTGCTGGCCTTGCAAGCTAATAATAGTGCACTAGGAGCAGTCAGGACGGGTCACAGATAACTTCTTTCTTGGATATGAATTACCAAGGCCGAAGTATAAATGTATATTGTTATTAGACTTTGTATGCTCTTTGGCAATACCAGGCATCTTCCATATCCTCTGCAGTCTTGATTGCACGGATAATTCTAGTTAGCTGCATGTGCTAGTGATGGAGCATGTTGAGTAAACATTGAATAGGTTGCCTTGTTGATTATACAATCTGCAGGCTTGGTCCACTAAGGGACATACCAGAAATATTAGATGCAATGTTTATAAATGGCTCTTGTTTATAATTATATTCCTTCAGCTGTTGACTTCAGTCTGGTTTTGATTTGTCTTGCCTAAAGGTGGAGAAACATATCAGATCAAAGGATGTGCAGGTCAGGGTGAGTTTGCTAAGGTGTTTAAGGCCTATGTGAACAACACTCCTGATGATGCTGTTGCTCTCAAGGTAATTATAATCCTTCGCATCAGTTTTCAAGATGGATCTCAACCTTGGAGATCCTTGCATCTTGTCTATAACTTTCAATGTTTGGCAGATACAAAAGCCGCCATTTCCCTGGGAATTTTATATGTACCACCAACTTGATATTCGAATTCCTGCAAAAGAAGTATGTACTTGCAGTAAGAACAGTATATATTTAAGTGTTATAATTGTTATTAAATAATTCGCAGCTCATTTGATGTCCTTTTTATTTTCAGAGGAAGAGTTTTAGCTTTGCTCACAGATTGCATCTCTATTATGATTATAGTATATTAGTTTCTGATTACTTTGCTCAAGGAACTCTACAGGTTGGCATGTAATTGTTTTCATTCTTATAAGTATTTGAAATTTTTACTCAACACATGGTTCCTGTTCAATTATCTGCAGGATGCCATAAACTCTAATGTGGTCATAGGTGGATCTATGGACGAAGTACTATGTATTTATTACACCATTGAGTTGCTCCAAATTCTAGAGACTCTGCATATTGCTTCACTGATCCACGGCGACTTCAAACCTGATAATTTGCTCATACGGTATTCTAGGTATTTACTGTTTTTCAATGTAATTCTAGAACTTCTCCCAGTCATGACTTTGCTCTCATATTTTGTCTATTTGTGTGGAGTAGTTGTTTCTAAAATTTTAATCTTTGTGTTTATTGATTATTATTTAATTGCATTCATATTACTTTTCAGGTACAATGTGATGAAGAACTTTTTTTATGAGTTTCATGGATGATATTAGTGTTGGAAGATATTTTGACATATATTTAGGTGCAATGTGAAGACAAATTATGACTTATAAAACGAGTATTCTTTTGTTTCAAGCACATTTGATATATTTGGCTTGTACATACTTTTGTTGAATATTTGCATGGTAGTAAATATATTAAGCAGGTTTAATATGATATTATTTGGTGTCTTTCGTTATATTATTAATTGATATTTTTTAAATATAAATTGGATGACAAAAGAAATTTGAATATTTAAGATAACGATAGAAAATCGTTATCTAAGTGACCAAAAGTGTAATCTAAAGAAACAATACATAATATATTTTACAAGCATTTTATAACGGCAAACAACTGTTATCTATATGATTAAGAAGCGCTTTCTAAACTAACAATACAAAGCGTACAAAATACATTACATAACACCTACAACCGATATATATACCTTTAAATAGATTACGCTAACAAATCGTTATGTACGTGGAACAAAAATGTAATCTAAGTGTACAATAGATTACATAAAAGTATGAATGGATAGCGGTTTGTACTGTTATGTAAAGTGTATATAGATAACAGTATATTGCGTTATGTTTACATTCTAAACCGTTATCTATTTAAAGAATAGATAACGGTGCTGAGCGTTATCTATGAGCGTGTGCACATAGATTAGAGCAGTATATTTAACACATTTTTGCACGTATAGATAACGGCATTTCGCCGTTATCTATGAGCGAATTTCTTGTAGTGTGTAAGGACACCTCAACAGAATCGAGTAGTTGAGAGACGAAACATATCATTAAAAGAAGCATCTTGCACCATGCTTAATGTAACCGGATTACCAAAGAAGTTTTGGGCAAAAGCCATCTATACGGCATGTTACACACAGAACAGATCGGTGATCACTCTCAGACATGGGAAGACAGCATACGAGATCTGGAACAACAGAAAACCCAAGATACAATATTTTTGTACTTTTGGTTGTACGTGTTACATTCATAACAATGAGAAATCTCAATTGAAAACCTTTGATAGCAAAGCTGACCCTGAAATATTTTTAGGATATTCTGATGTTAGCAAAGCTTATAGGGTTTACATTAGGAAAACTTATGTTGTGGAGGTAACACCTCATATTGTATTTGATGAGACTATTCTTGAATACAGGGAAGCAGGTGACGAACAAGTTCACAACCGGATCAATAATAGAAGATCAGGAGGATTATTACTTGAAGATATTCTAATCTGGAACTCAACAGAAGGGGATGAGATTAATGTTCAACCTGTAACTGAGACCAACACACAACAAGGGGGAACAACTCATATTGATCTGGATCAAAACAGATCGATCCCATAAGATAGTGAACTTATTAGAACAGATAATGGAGAATCTGCTCAGAGTCAACCTGAAGAATCCAGAGAGATTAGCATCAACCAAAATGTCAATCAAGAGATAGAAGAAAAAAAATCCTTTCCAAGGAACTTCAACAGCACACCCTGAGTTTAAGGAACCAACAGAAGAAACAGAACCTGAGATATCAGAAGAAGAGATGTCTAGTCGTAGAAAGTGGATACAAGATCATCATCCACCAAAACATATTTATCAAATCGTGTGAAGACCACAAGAATGCATGGAGAGAGTACACTTCTAAGTTGTTACCTATGTCATGTTGAACCATCTGATGCATATGAAGCATTACAAGATGCAGATTGGGTTATTGCTATGCAAGAAGAACTTAATGAGTTTAAGAGAAATCAAGTTTGGTATCTTATAGATCGATCAAGACACCAGGGAGTTATAGGTGTACAAAGCCAAATCAGTTGCTAAAGGATATAGTCAACAAGAAGGCATTGATTTTTGTTGGTCCCGAAAGAGTAAGGTTTGGTGTATGGGGGGGGGGGGGAATACACCAAATGCAAACTTTTTCAGTTAACTTGACTATTTCAATCAGAGAGATGTGAGCTTTCTGAAATACAGATTGCTCAAGTTGATAGAACGAGGTGATTATCTAATCGATTAGATTCTATCCAGATAAGATCCCTCAAGTGAGTTATACAAGGCAGAGAGTAAGTTTAGACTTAAACTCTAACAGTGTATCGTGTGCGGAATAATGGTGGACTTAGTCGGTGCTCTTGTTATGAAAATCTTTAGAAAACTTAATCGAGTATTTAGGAGATTGATTAAGAATGCAGGTTTGAATGAGTATGATAGATAGAGAATAAAAACAACTGAATATAAAATACAGAATTTAAATGGCACAGTTATTTTTACGTGGTTCGGGAAACCCCCTACATCCACGGTCTAATCCAAACTGGATTAGATATCCACTACTAGGATACTCTTCTTATTTATACT
>JAPKLX010000192.1:305052-324774 GCA_026898415.1 Leonotis leonurus | reverse complement strand
TGAACATCATCAAAACTTAGAATATATTGTGGGGTTCCCAACAATTTTGATGAGACATTCGCACCAGTTGCCAGATTGGAAGCAATCGGATTATTCTTGGCATATGCAGCGTACAAGAAATTCAAAGTGTACCAGATGGATGTCAAGAGTGTTTTCTTAAATGGTATTCTGTAAGAAGAAGTGTATGTGGAACAACCACCTGCTTTTGAAGAAGGCAACCCAGGCCAGAAGGTTTATAGATTAGCTAAAGCAGTTTATGGGTTGAAACAAGCTCCCAGAGCTTGGTATGAGACATTACAAACATTTCTGCTGGAATCAGGATTCAGAAGAGGATTTGTTGACAAGACACTGTTCATAATCAAAGTCAAAGAACATATCCTTTTAGTGCAGATATACGTTGATGATATCATTTTTGGAACACAATCTAGTTATTTATGTGATAAGTTTGCAGAGCTTATGAAAAATAAGTATCAAATGTCCATGATGGGCGAAATGAATTTCTTTCTAGGTTTGCAGGTGAAGCAGCTACCAGATGGAATATTCGTTAATCAAGCAAAGTACATTCATGAATTGATCAAAAATTTGGACTCAAAGATAGTAAACCTGTCAAGATTCCAATGAAGACCAATGGGAAAATTGATCCAGATCCAGAGGGGAAACCAGTAAACATAACTCAATATAGGGGTATTATTGGTTCATTACTATACTTAACTGCTAGTTGACCTGGCATTACTTTTGCAGTTGGAGTATGTGCTAGATACCAGGCTAACCCTAAAGAATCACATATTGAAGCAGCCAAGAAGATACTAAGATATCCATGTGATGACAATTTTGAGTTAACAGGTGACTCAGATTCAGATTATGCAGGATGTAAGCTGGACATAAAGTCAACATCTGGAACCTATCAATTTCTGGGAAACAAACTGATCTCATGGTTTGCAAATAAGCAAACATCTATTGCTACATCAACAACAGAAGCAGAATATATGGCGCATGAAGCTGTTGTGCACATATACTTTGGTTAAAACAACAACTCAAGGACTACGAAATCGATGTAAAAGGGATACCTATATTCTGTGATAGTTCAAGTGATATTGCTATAATACATAATCCAATCCTACATACAAGATGCAAGCATTGTAGGTAAGAATCGAGACATTGTTTTATACATTTTTGGTCTCGTTTCCATTGTGTTTATGGTCTCAAAATGCTTATTTTTGTTGATCGAGTTAATACTTTGGTTCTCTATATGCTACATTGTAGGTAAGAATTGACAAAATGGAGTTACAAGGCTCGAGATGAGAAACGAGGACGAAACAGGTACAAAGAGAAGAAGAATTCGCACCCATGCAGAACACAGGGGTAGTGATCACTACCCCCTAGTGATCACTAGGGTACCCAGGCAGAACGTGGGGGTAGCGAACGCTACCCCTTGGGAGATCACTATGGACAGAACGTAGGGGTAGCGAGCGCTACCCCCTAGCGCCCGCTAGCCTTTCTCAGCGTAATCAAGATAGATCATGGGGGTAGCGAACGCTACCCCCTAGCGGTCGCTACCTTGGCGTATTTCCCTTAATCTATTTAAACCTCCACGCGCGATTTCAGACAACACTCTCCTTCGCGATTCATTTTTCTAGGGTTTAGACCACGAGAGAAAACACCATAGTTAGATTTTTCATTTCGTTATTTGTATTTTCAATTTCGTTGTGGATTCGTTCGTGATTCAAACCCGGTATTCTTTAATGCATTATTTCCTTTTTCAATTCATGAGTTCTTTTACTGCCTTCTTTATTGCTTTATGATCTCTTTTCTTCTTGTTCTTTTTTTGATTAATTCACAATTCCTTAATCCAAACCTTTCGATCATGTTAATTAATCAATTCAATGCATGTTTAAATTTAGTTTCTTTAATTCTTCGTTCTTAAATTTAGGATTTAATTGCTTTATTAATTTTCGCCTAGGTAATTCGTATTCGAAATTCTTTAATTTAATTCACCTAGATAGATTAATTAGATTAGTTAAAAATCAAAACCCCTTCTTTTTCAATTGCTTTAGTTTCTGCAACATAGATAAAGCCCTGCTTAGCCTTACTTGAGAATACGACTTAGGGTCAACTTATTAATCTATAACGAACTCGTTCTCTTGCGAGCAATTTAATAAAATAAGTTGGAAGTATATCGGCTGGAAAAATTCCTCGCACCCATTACTGAGTCCCTTTATCGGACATTGGGTCTGTTCTAAACAATGCCACGTACTGAAGGTTTAATTATCACGTAACAAATTTTGGCGCCGTTGCCGGGGAAGGCTTTAGACATTTATTTGCGTTGCTTTTTATTTTATTTTTTAATTTTTTCTTTTACTTTTTTTTTGTTTATTACTTTTCTCCCGCAAGGTGCGTTTGATCTTCTTTTGGTTTGTGTATGCTAGGTCGCCGAAGCTTGAGTCAAGAGTTGGTGCCCTACGTTGATAATATCAATAGAAGAGAAGTCGTGCTTGGGGAGCGATTTAGGGACGTTGTTAACCTCGCATCATTATTCGAAGAACAACTAGTAATAATGTCTGAGGAAGACGAAGCCCCTGGGAAACTCGGAGACTTTGCCAGGCCGACATATGGCATTAACGCATCCGCCATCGTGCTCTCGGTTGCGGGGAGGAACTATGAATTGAAGCATAACCACATCAATTTGCTTCCATCGTTCTACGGGCTACCTACATCAGGGAATTTTGCATAGCTGTGCAGTCTATTCCACTCCAGACTTTCACCGAAGACGAGCTGCTCAGGAAGTGCTTCCCCTATTCACTCAAGGATAGGGCGAAGTCGTGGTATCTCTCCCTTCAAGCAAGATCGTTACCTAATTGGACGACGGTGAGTACTACGTTTCTGTTCAAGTACTATCCAAACCATAAGAAGCAGCAGATTCGACTTCAGATCATGCAGTTTGCTCAGGAGCCTGACGAGTCTTTTCACCAGGCCCTAGACAGATTCAGAGAGTTGCAGCAACAGTGCCCGCACCATCAAATTGTGCCTGAACTTCTTTGGCAGATTTTCTACAATGGGTTGCAGCACACTTATTAGTTCATGATGGATACGGTAGCTGGGGGAAATATATATGAGAAGACAGCCGATGAAGCAATTGAGATTTTCGAGACGTTAGCCACTAATTTGCAGCAAAAAATCTCCCGATCCAAGAGAGTAGAAGTCCGAGAGATTGGAGTCAGCCCAGACCTCAAGAAGCAGATGGCCGATATGATGCGAGAACTCAAAGAGTTGAAGATGAGTAAGCCTCCTGCAATAGCGAAGCACGAGCCCACATTCGAGCCATGCCAGATTTGTGGTGATCTGACACATAATGAAGATCAATGCACCAGGATGGCAGAGATGACTTATAAAGGAGAGGCGGAAGTCTATACTGCACAAAGCTTCTCGTCGCGCCCGCCATTCGAGCAGCATCCAGCTCAGTAGACTTCGGGATGGAGAGCCCAGAACAACTCTACGTGGAAGGGGTTGAGTTAAGGGCAAAATTCAAAATTCCCTGTCCGACAAGCAGCCCCACAACAGTACTACCCACCGCAGCAGGGGTATTATCCACATCAGCCTTATTACCCACCTCAGTCAGGGTATTATCCACCTCCTCCACCTTATCAGCAGCCGCCACCTCCTTACCAGCAGCCGCCGCCACCTCAGTTTCAGCAGCCGGGACCTCAGTTCCAGTTGCAGTTCCCATCTGCATCGCGAGCAGCCCAGCCTAAACCATCTCTAGAGGACAGTCTTGCAGCTTTCATGCAAGAGAGCAAACTGGCTCGAGACGCTCAAGAGGCTACTATCAAGCGCCTGGAGAATCAAGTGGGGCAAATATCTGGAGCTATGAATCAGGTGCAGCAACAGCTATAGACAAGAAGGATACCAGGACATGGACATTCGCCACATCAAGTGCAAGCTATTACTGTTCTACGTAGTGGCAAGCATGTGGATAACAAAGTGGAGCTCCCGGAAGCTGAGGAAGACAAAGTGGAGGAGGAGAAGGAGAATGAAAAGGAGATGGAATCAGAGCAGCCAGCCATTTAGTTGCACAAGGCGGCCAACCCGTACAGACACCAATTCCATTCCTGAGCAGACTGAGGAATGAGGAGATGGAACAACAATTCAATGACTTCTACAAAATGCTTTCTCAAGTGCGTGTGAATCTGCCCCTATTGAAGGTCATTCAAAATGTTCCTTCCTATCTCAAGTTCTTCAAGGAGCTTGACTCCAAGAAGAGGAGATTTCCAGACGACGAGTCCGTCATGGTGTCCGAGGTAGCCAGCTCTATCATGCAGCAGCCTCTTCCTCAGAAACTGCGAGATCCAGGTAGCTTCGTTATCACTATAGCTCTTAGGAATGGTAAGACTGTTATAGGTATGCTAGATTTAGGTGCTGGTATTAATTTTATGCCGTATTCAATTTTTAAAGAATTAGAGTTAGGAGAGTTGAAACCCACTCGCATGTGTTTGCAATTAGCTGATCGTTCTGTTAGATATCCTAGAGATATTATTGAGAATATTCTAGTTAGTGTTGGTGGATTGATTATTCCTATGGATTTCGTTATTCATGAGATAGGTGATGTGCATGAGAATGGGCGTGATCATAGTTTGTTGCTAGGTAGACCTTTTATGGCGACTACTAACACTTTGATTGATGTTAAGAATGGTAATATTAAGATGTCAGTGTTAGGAGAGTCAGTTTCGTTTTCTGTGCATAAGCAAAAGGCTATGACCTCTATTAGTTCCATTGAAGATTGTGCATTTATTGATTCTGTTGATACTTTTGCCGAGGTCTCTATTGTGTAGGATTCCAGCTTGGAAGAGAGCTTCAGATCAAAAGCCGAGGTCGGAGCAGTCACTAGCCATCGGCTGATCCCAGCCCTCAAGCACACAAGGGTAGTGACTGCTACCCCCTTAGCAGTCGTTACCCCCTGCGAATCCATATTTATTCTTCCTTTATCCCACACCTCTTTTTCTACCTTCCTCCACACAGATCTTATCCCAAAAATCATCTTTCCCTTTTATTCCCTCTCACCCGACACACACCTCTCTTAAACACTCCACTAAAATTTCACAATGATTCCACCTTTCCTTCCTTAATTTTGCCATCCACCCTCTCTCTCACCCAATTCCACAACCACTCATTTCCACCCACCGGAGACTCCTTCCACCACCGCTGGACGCCACCTGCTCGCTGCCGCCACCGCTACTTTCCAGCAAAATTTCCAGTGCACTCCATTCGTCATTATTCAACCTCCACGGCTCGTACTTTCTACCGTGACTTTGGAGGGTACAACACCTCGATGACAGCGAGTCAGCGGAGGATAGAGCAACAGGTTATCGAGAACAACCACCGGATTGCCGAGCTAAATGCTCAGTGGTTGAGCTGGGCACTTTATGATACTCCACCACCACCTCCGCCGGATCCGCAGTGACTTCTCACTGCTGTTTAGTATGCTTCCTTTTATTTTTGTTTTCGTGTGTGTCCGAGTTGATTTCACTTTGTTATTTCCTTTTGTTGTTGTTTTGGTTTGTGTTTTGGTGTCTCTGTTACAGGTTTGGATCTCTACTTGTTGATCACATTCCATCGCTGCCGCGTCATCCCGAATCAGGTAGTTCATTTCCTCTCTTTTATTTGTATTGTAGCAATGAGGACATTTCTTATTTCTTTCATGAGGGGGGTAGGTATGACTTTATCTACAGCATGCGGCATATTTTTTTTGAAGTGTGTAGTTGTTTACTCTTGTTTGTCCACTTGCAATTTGGAGCTTAATAGGATTAGTGATTGATTTTGATGAGAAACATGTTGATTATGCTTGACGACATGAATTGACATTGTAAGTTGATGATTGGGTAATGAGCATTACATTTTGGTTATAGTTGTCGTGGGGCACTCGATTTTTTGATGGATTGATGTGATATTTCGTAACTTGTGCATTGGGTATAAGATTGCTTAATGGCTAGAATTGGTTGTTAATGGTGTTAATTTTGTTAAGTGTGAGATTGAGTTGGGAGGCTTCTGCTCCTCTGAAAACCATGAGCATGAAAAACCACACGAGAACACTTTAGATAACCTTCATATCTCGTGACTTTTTTCCATATAACCCACTCTTTTCAAAAAAATTTGGCTCGAATGACCTTTAAAAATTGTTATTAAATCGCTTGAACTGTTTGAATAGGTGATAAGAACTCTACCCCTCTTCCTTTAAGACATCGAAAGAAATCTTGAATTCGAGGAATGGGTATGGGAAACCACACTAGGATATTCGGTTTATGCCAAAGATCACACCTAGTGACCAATGTTCTATATATCACTAAAAATTCTATGCGGTTTGATTCTTAAAAATGGTTTGAAAAGATAAAAATTCAAAGTCTAGCTTTTTAGTAATTAAAAAACCAGATTTGCATATGTTACTGAGTTTGATCGGATTGAAGTTGCACCTTCGAGGGAAACACGTAATGGTGATTGATGTGTAGTCTTATTATCCCTTCCATGAACTCGTGATGAATTTGATTATTGTTGCATAATTAAACTTGCTTCTTGTTTTGAAATCTCCGTATTTTGTTGAGCTTAGAATTGCTTGAGGACAAACAAGGTATTGTGTGTGGGGAGGTTGTTTTATACATTTTTGGTCTTGTTTCCATTGTGTTTATGGTCTCATAATGCTTATTTTTGTTGATCGAGTTGATGCTTTGGTTCTCTATATGCTACATTGTAGGTAAGAATTGACAAAATGGATTTACAAGGCTCGAGATGAGAACCAAGGACGAAACGAGTACAAAAAGAAGAAGAATTCGCACCCAAGCAGAACGCAGGGGTAGTGATCACTACCCCCTAGTGATCACTAGGGTACCCAGGCAGAACGTGGGGGTAGCGACCGCTACCCCTTGGGAGATCACTATGGACAGAACATAGGGGTAGCGAGCGCTACCCCCTAGCGCCCGCTACCCCTTCTCAGCGTAATCAAGACAGATCATGGGGGTAGCGAACGCTACCCCCTAGTGGTCGATACCTTGGCGTATTTCCCTTTTTCTATTTAAACCTCCACGTGCGATTTTAGACGAAACCCTATTCCTTTTTCTAGGGTTTAGATCACGAGAGAAAACACCATAGTTAGATTTTTCATTCCGTTATTTATCTTTTCAATTTCGTTGTGGATTCGTTCGTGATTCAAACCTGGTATTCTTTAATGCATTATTTCCCTTTTCAATTTGTGAGTTCTTTTACTGCCTTCTTTATTGCTTTATGATCTCTTTTCTTCTTGTTCTTTTCTTGTTTCATTCACAATTCGTTAATCCAAACCTTTCGATCATGTTAATTAATCAATTCAAGGCATGTTTAAATTCAGTTTCTTTAATTATTCGTTCTTAGATTTAGGATTTAATTGCTTTATTAATTTTCGCCTAGGTAATTCGTATTTTAAATTCTTTAATTTAATTCGCCTAGATAGATTAATTAGATTAGTTAAAAATCAAAACTCCTTCTTTTTTAATTGCTTTATGTTTTGCAACATAGATAAAGCCCTGCTTAGCCTTCCTTGAGAATACGACTTAGGGTCAACTTATTAATTTATAACGAACTCGTTCTCTTGCGAGGAATTTAATAAAATAAGTTGGAAGTATACCGGCTGTAAATATTCCACGTACCCGTTACTAAGTCCATTTATTGGATAGTGGGTCTGGTCTAAACAACGCCACGTACTGAAGGTTTAATGATC
Source organism: Leonotis leonurus (assembly GCA_026898415.1). NCBI lineage: Eukaryota > Viridiplantae > Streptophyta > Magnoliopsida > Lamiales > Lamiaceae > Leonotis > Leonotis leonurus. The sequence goes on along the minus strand of JAPKLX010000192.1, from coordinate 317,036 downwards.
ATGTAACAAATTTTGGCGCCGTTGTCGAGGAAGGCTTTAGGCATTTATTTGCGTTGCTTTTTATTTTATTTTTTAATTTTGTCTTTTACTTTTGTTTGTTTATTTCTTTGCTCCCGCAAGGCGCGTTTGATCTTCTTTTGGTTTGTGCATGCTAGGTCGCCGAAGCTTGAGACAAGAGTTGGTGCCCTACGTTGACAACATCAATAGAAGAGAAGTCGTGCTTGAGGAGCGATTTAGGGACGTTGTCAACCTCGCATCATTATTTGAAGAACAACTAGTAATAATGGTCGAGGAAGAAAAGCCCCTAGGAAACTCGGAGACTTTGTCAGGCCGACATATGGCATTACCGCATCTGCCATCGTGCTCTCGGCTGCGGGGAGGAACTATGAATTAAAGCATAAACACATCAATTTGCTTCCATCGTTCTACGGGCTACATAATGAAGACGCACTCCTATTCATCAAGAAATTTTGCACAGCTGTCCAGTCTATTCCACTCCAGACTATCACCGAGGACGAGCTGCTCAGGAAGTGCTTCCCCTATTCACTCAAGGATAGGGCGAAGTCGTGGTATCTCTCCCTTCCAGCAAGATCGTTACCTAATTGGAAGGCGGTGAGTACTACATTTCTGCTCAAGTACTATCAGAACCATAAGACGCAGCAGATTTGACTTCAGATCATGCAGTTTGCTCAGGAGCTTCACGAGCCTTTTCACGAGCCTAGACAGATTTAGAGAGCTGCAGCAACAGTGCCCGCACCATCAGATTGTGCCTGAACTTCTTTGGCAGATTTTCTACAATGGGTTGCAGCACACTTATCAGTTCATGGTGGATACGGTAGCTGGGGGAAATATATCTGAGAAGACAGCCGATGAAGCAATTGAGATTTTCGAGACGCTAGCCACTAATTCGCAGCAAAAAATTTCCCAATCCAAGAGAGTGGAAGTCCGAGAGATTGGAGTCAGCCTAGACCTCAAGAAGCAGATGACCGATATGATGTGTGAACTCCAAGAGTTGAAGATGAGTAAGCCTCCTGCAATAGACTGAAAACCTAACAAGGGAGACTTTCATTCTAAACCTTAAAATTTTATCCTTTTCATCTTAGTCGTTCATTTATTTCTTATATGTATGTGTTGTACGTGCTCATAACTGTTCACCTACACCTCATTTCACCGAGCACTCGTATACTTCTAAGCACTTAAGCAATTTCAGTCTTTCAAATCTATTTCAACCGCTCTTCAAAATCTCAAAACTCATTCAAAAAGGCACCACAATCTTTACTATTTCTTGCACACGTTGCTAAAGTTCAGAAATTCTCATCTGTTGGAAACCCCACAATATTTAGTTTTGATGATGTTCTTTCGAAACACACTTAGATTTTATTCTGCTTACTAGGTCTTAATCTGTTTTAAATTGTACCAGATCACTAATGTATAAAGTGAATATGATAGAGAACATGATCTTAGAGAATAACTTAAAATGTAAGGGATTAAAATCCTACAGAAGTTATTCTGTCGTTTTTACTTATTCGTGGAACAGATCAACAACAAATTAAGCAAGCAGATGATCTGACATATGGCCACTCGATCTGATTAAGTCAAAGAATTACTCACAAGAAGAGAGTATCCTAGTAGTGGATATCTAATCCAGTTTGGATTGGACCGTGGGCGTAGGGGTTTTCCCGAACCACGTAAAAACAACTGTGTTATTTACTTTTTGCATTTTAATTTCAGTTGTTTATCTGCTAACCAGCACAATCATACAAACTGCATTTCTTAATCAATCTGCTAAATATTTGGTTAAGTTTTGCAAAGGTTTTCTAAACAAGAGCACAAATTAAGTCCACCATATTTCGCACACAACGCTCTGATAGAGATCAAGATCACTCTTGATATCTACGAAGTGTTATTCACAAGAGAGTATCTATCTGGACATATCAAGATAGATCTGGTTATTGATCTGGTCTGTTAAATTCAAGCAATCTTTGTTAAGAAAGCTTAAACTCTCTAAGTAATCGGTCAAGTAAACTAAAATGTTTGCATTTGGTGTATTCCCCCCCCCCCCATACACCAAACCTTGCTCTTTCGGGACCAACATCATCACCTTAACCATTTGCTGTGTATGAAACCCATGGATTTCAAAAGCTAGAGGAAGTGTTTTCTGTCGTCAAAAGATGTAGAGGTTTACAGCTGTTTTATAGTTTATACCATGATAAGCATGTTTAAGTTAGAGGTTTATGTTATTTCATTTCTGGAGATATGTTTATGTTTGAGGATTATGCTATAGTACTTTTTGAGATTATGTTGTTTGTCACAGTCTTGGATATGTGGAAGTATATCTCAGTGTTCATTGTGTTCTTATCTATAATCTGAGATATTGTATATGTTTTGCTATTGGATATTATGATTATATGTTATTCATTGCTTGAATGTTGCTTTCAGGATTCCACAACATAGTCACATCTCACCCGACTATGTATTTGGCCAAGCAAGTAGCTACCTTCTACCTCACATGGCATGATGAGAAGGATGGATATGAAGCAAATGTATTGATGCCAATAGGTGACAGAACCAGCAAAACCACCTATGACATGATGGCAATGATCAACCAAGCTTACCAGTTGAAGGATGAGGGAATGGACCTGTCTGAGATCACCACTGAATAGTTGCAAGAGGCAGTGGAGAAGGTGATGGTTATTCCCATTCACTACACGGAAAGGATGTTCCAAAGAGCTTTGCTTCAACCAGGATACAAACGGGTATTCGAGTTCGTGCAGTGTATTTTCATGACACACAGTGGGTCCTACGACCAGGTCACACCAGAAAAGTTCATAATATTGATTGCAGTGGTTCTCAACCTCAAGGTCAATCGGAGCAGGATCTTGTTTGAGTTACGAGGGAAGGAAGTCAGGTTGGTGAAATGGACAAAAGATACCAAGGGCAATGCAGTCTCTGTGTCCACTGAAGAGGAATCTGAGACACTCTACAAAAATCAGTTTCATGGTGGAGAAATTCTTCAAACAACTGGTTTGGGAGAATGCTGTGGAATTCAACTCGAGGCTAACTATTCCTAAGGATCAGCACCAGATCGAGATGTCCTTAGGTATAACCCCTGCACTATTGAACAAAGTCTTAGATGATGTACATCTGGGAGCATTGCTAGAGATGGGGAGCTCAAATCCCAGCTAGATGCCACCATCCAAGGGAGAGGAGAAGAAGACTCAGAGAAAGCCCCCAACAAAAAGGGCTAGCTCTGTTGATATTGATACATCTACAACAACACATCAGCCTAAACAAAAGAGAAGAAGGTTGAGGAAAGTCCAATCAGAATCTCCACCACCAGCAGGAGATTCACAACCCAAAACAGTAACTCATCAACCTGATGAACCCTCTCATCAACAGGAGAGCATGTTGGTCCCGAAAGAGCAAGGTTCGGTGTATGGGGGGGGGGGGAATACACCAAATACAAACTTTTCAGTTTACTTGACAAGTTATGTGAGAGTTCAAGCTATTCTGTATAAGAAATTGCTCGAAGATGACTAGACAGATCGATATGCAGATCGATAGCAGTTTTAGTCCAAACAGATTACTCTCTTAGTGATAACACTTAGCTAATAATAAGAGTGATCTTATTACTTTCTGAGTGTTTAGTGAGTGCGGAATAATGGTGGATTAGTGATTGCTCTTGTTTAGAAAACCTTAGAGATTATCCAGATTGTTAAGGAGATTGATTGAAATGCAGATCGAATGCTAGTGTGGAAGATTAGAATAATAAACAACAGAAATTAAATATGCTGAAATGTAAAGCACACGGATGTTTAACGTGGTTCGGGAAAACCCTACATCCACGATCTGGTCAAAACTAGACCAGATTATCCACTACTAGGATACTCTGCTTCTTTATACTCGTGGAGAACGAGTCACAAGTATCAATCAAAACTAGAGAGATACTTATGCACGAATTAAGGGTCGTGTCCCTTTACAACAGATTACCTCTACGTTACCACTAGAAAACTACTAGCTAGCAGGGTGATCTCCTTTCTCTCGATAAGACAGACTTGAATCGAGGTGGTTGGTGTGATGTAGAATCACAGAGTGTTGAAGCTCTAAGTCTGGATAGCAGATTGATTGCTTGAAGGTATGACAACAGTATAGCTCACGTGCGTTCTCTCTATCTCTCCAGATCTCTAACTTCAACTATATAGGCATTGAATTTTGAAATTCTAGTCGTTGTTGATTGGCGTGAGATAGATGGTATATTGCCAATCAATGGTTTCCATCATATCTATTCTTGCCATATAGGAAAGGTTGACTCAATCTTTGAGTTATGGAAAGTAGATTGCTAACGATCTCTTTCCTTCTATATGTTAACCGAAGATCTTCTTTCCAATCCCAGTTGGATGGACTTTAATCTTGGCGTGGCAAGAGCATATGATGTGTAGGATGATGTCAGCTGGTGGATTGATGACTCAATCGTTCTGGTTCCTCGCTGTAGGCATTGATCTGGTCATCGATCTGGTCACTGTCTGTTACAGCAGATCGATTCTTTTTGGCGTGAAACCTTGACTTTCATCCTATTCTAAGTTGAGATTGACTTCTATAGGAATATTTCCTTTACATTTCAAGTCATCTCCTAATCTGTTCCATAACAAGATTCACTTTATCTCTAGTGATCTGTTTTTACACGTAGAACAGTTTAAGCTATAAAACAGCTAAGTGTGTTTCGAAAAGACCATCATCAAAACTAAATATCTTAGGGTGTTCCCAACAATTTCCCCCTTTTTGATGATGTCGAAACCACACTTTACAATGATGTCCTAGCAACTCTTAAGAGTGATCTGGTTTGATGACCAGATAGATGATTGTTCTATATTTAGGTTATAACGATTTAAGATATTTTATATGTGTTCTGAACAATAGAGTGTTGTCATTAGAAACTTTAAAGAGACTTCATATATATATAGAGACAAAAAGATTTTACAGATAGTCATGACAAAAGGTAAGAAATGCAGATCATAATGATAAGAGAATTGTAGCTATCTTCTCTTTCTTCTTTCTTCTTGTTGTCTCTTCATCTTAGCCCTTGTCTCATCCGAGATCAGCTGCACACTCTCATAAATCCCTTCCCTTATCCTTATATAATCTGGATCTTCTACATCCACCTTGTATCCTCTGTTCTCAGCAAGCTGGTTAATGAAGGTGAGCAGGAATGTCTTGTCTGGTAGATCAGTCCCTGGAATGGTGGGGAGTGATTTGTATTCTTTCTCGGGCGCAGTGATCTGGATGTTAGCTTGTGCTGCAGCTTTTCTAATCTCTTCCACCAGATCACTAGCATCATTCATGTCTAGATATCGATTGAATGCTTCGTTAGGTGATCCATCAGTGTATGCAGGTTCCTTCAGGAAGTATCTGCAGAGAACGAATGCGTTCTTGAGCCCTTCCCATCCATCTCTTAGGTGAACTGGGACCCAGTTGGTCACTCCAGATGGTCTGATGTGAATCGATAGCCAGCTGGATCCAGTTTTCTTCTTCTTCTTTTGAGTTTGGCTCGATCTGCTAGATGATTTAGATTTTTGAGTGTGAGCAGATGGAGCAGATGGAGGGCTGGCTGTTTGTGCAGTGATCTGCTGCTCCGATTGAGCTATCTCCTTTCCTTTCCCTTTTTCAGCAACAGCAGATGGCTTCTTCCCCTTACCAGATCCTTCCCCCTTTTCGACATCAGCAACAACCATGTTGATAAGTGTCCGGAGGGAAGAGATCTCTTCCTTCAATGCATTGATCTCTTTGTCGGTGTCAAATTTTTGTGTAAGCAGCGATGTGATATTGAGATTGGAATCATCAATCTGCTTTTGAAATGATTTTGTGATGTTGGCAAGCTACTCTGTGTGACTCCCCACATCTTCTTGGATGATCCCAAAGTCGTTGAAGAATGTGTCGATCATTGTTTTCGTGGGGTAGCGCAGTTCGCTTAACTTCCTCTCAACAAAATTCTTCCCTTCCTTTTCAAATTGTCGGAACATGGCCTTGGTGTGTGAGATGGCTTCCTTTAGAACGTCAGCTGCTATGCCATCTATCTGGTCCTTCACTATGGCATGCACCATGTCCTTCTCTTTTTCAGCAAAAGCAGTGATGATCTTGTACATCTCTTTTACTTTGAGCTCAGTGGTAAACAGACTTTGATCGATCTGTGCCTTGCATTCTTCGGCAGCAGCTCGATCATCATCCATTTTCTTGCTAATTTCTTCTATCTTCAGCCTGCATATTCTCCTCAAGTCAGAGTCAACTTGATCGACATGAGTCTTCAAGTGGTCGTTGAACTCTGTGAGTATGCGGATGGCTTCATCTTGAACGGTGGAGAGAGTCCCATACATGTACTTGTCGACTTTCTGGGAGATGAGATCCCTCACTTGTGCATTAGACAGGGATTGATGCTGGGTCATCAATATGTCTTCCAGATTTGACATCTCAACGTATTCATCCATTGTGGCAGCGACAGCTGGGGTGTATGTGTGATCTGTGTGTACACCACCCACCCTCTGTCCTGCTGGTTCATGATCTGGTTGAGGGAGTTCACTTATTGCATCTTTAATGGAGCTATCCTTGACTGGTTCCCCCTCAGCTAGTGCAGTAGTGGGCTCTTCAACTTCAGCCATGGGCTGATCTGGTTCAGTTATTGCTGCACCCTGTTGGTGAGCATCAGCCTGATCTGCTGCAACAGCTTCTTCTACAATCGCTTCAACAAGCTCTTCATCTTCGTGATCAGAGGTTATACTTTCGAAGAATTGTAGCATCCAAGCCTTCTCATACAAAGATCTCAGATCGATCTTTAACTTGATGGCTTCGTGCTGGGATATGGCTAGTATGTCTTGGGGAAAAGATTCTTGCAATTCTGTGATGGAAGAGACTCTGAAGGTGTTTAAGAAGATGGCTTCTTCTGCTTTCAATGCATCGATGGATTTAACCTTGAACAGAGCGTCCAGTAAGTAGAATTCCTTATCCTTGATGAGAAGCAGGAGTTGAACTCTCTTTGCTGCATCATAGCTCTCAGGAGTGAGCTGGATGCCTGAAAATCTTTTGAGAACAACACGATCTGCTTCTGCTTCAAGTAATTTTACAACTGTTTCAGCCTTGTGCTTTTCTTCATCTTCAATAGATGATGCATCCTCTCCTTCTGAAACCTCATCGATCTGCTCAAGTGGTTCTGCAGACGATGGACCGGTGGAGTGTGCTGGAGAGAAGTCCTTGGACTGATCTGGATGCACAAATGAAATGGGGGCCACAACCTCTGGTGGTCCACCCATCAGTACTTCCTCTTCCTCAACCTCCTGTTGAGGGAGGGCAGATTCTGGTACAGGTTCTGGGCTTTGTGCTGCGTCAGCCAGTTTCTGCAATTTTCTTCGTTTGGATTTGGGTTGCTGAGCTGCTGTAGAGGTGTCAGTTTCAACAGAACTGGCTCTCCTGATCACTCTCTTGGAGGGGGTCCTCTCTATTGGCTTCTCCCTTGTAATTTTAGATTTGGTGGATCGATCTGCTGGACCAGATGGAGGAATCTAGATGGGATTCGAATTTCCCATCTCCATCAGCGCATTGAACACCACTGAGTCCTTCACCCGGGCAATCAGATTTGCTGAAATGCCCATTGACATTTCAATCTGATGTTGGTCCTTGGGAAAATGCTGTCTGGTGTTGAATTCAACAGTAGTATCCCACTGGTGGTGAGGGAAGAAGGTTTCCAGCATGAAGCTGATTTTAGTTGAATGTCTCAGGCTACTCCTCTTCACTTCTATTCCAGGAGAGCGTCCTTTCACAAACAAGATCATCTTAGCCTCCTTTGCCAAGAGATCGAACAAAATCCTGCTCCAGTTCACTAGCAGGTTGAGTACTACTGCTGCTAGGATCCTGAACTTCTCAGGGGTGACCTGGTCGTAGGATCCGTTGTGGTTGAGAAAGATTCGCTGTACGAATTCAAATAGGATTCTAAATTCTGGAGCGAGAACAGCACGGACAAAAATCCTGTTTGTATATTGGATGGGTATGATCATCACTATCTCCACAGCTTCTTGCAGCTGTTCTGCAGTGATTTCTCCAAGGTCAAGACCTTCATCTTTCACTTTGTAAACATCGTTGATGATGTTGATGACGTTATACGAGGTGTTGCTGATAGTATTCCCTTTACTGACCCTTATGGTTGCCTCATCTCCACCCCTCTCTCCCTGCCATGAGAGGTAGAAGGCGGCAACATCTTTGGGTAGGAAATGAACTGGGTGTGATGTAATAATATTGTGAAAACATACAAGAAACACAATAGAGCATATGTGAGCACTATCCTTCCATCAGTGAAGTATAAGTGCTCAAAACAGTTTATGCAGTCTAGTAGTTTATATCACAGAAACCATAACCATAACCATACGTATATGCAGATGAGAAAAGAAAACAGTTCAAATGCATGATCAAAACAAAAACATAAAATGGTGAACCTTTGCATTTGCGAACAAGGCCAAATGCCTTTTCTAGCTTGTGAAACTCGAAGGTATCAAGAGCTGCGAAGAGGTCTTGGTGCAAGTATGGTTTCAAAAAGGTCGCTTGATCGAGAAACTGAGATGATTTGGGTGCCATTTTTGCTAAAAACAGAGTGATTTTCGAAGGTAGAGAGAGTTTGAAAGAGAGGAAATTTGCTAAGTGTTTGGGAAAAATATAAGTGTGAGTGATACATGAAATAACTTATCAAACATATAAACAAAAAATAAGATAAGTAAGGTAATAAAATATTCAGAATTCCTTCCCTTTTTCAGCTTTTCCCGCCTTTCCATGTTCTAGGTTTACAGTCTATCACTGCCTCTCTTTATCGTATGATGCACGCGCTTTGATCGAATGGTTGTAATGTGGCGCGTGGTTTTTGTTGCAGTTATTTTTCTCCCTTTTTCTCTATTTGGTAGATATCTCCTCGATCACGTTTCCCAATTACTGTACTTAATCATCAAAAATAAAAGATTTGATATCGGATGACAGAGTATATATAATTAGTCGCCTTATATAGTTGACCTTTCCCCCTTAACCAAGTAATGGGATAATTAATAAGAATTATTAATTTAATATCCACGTGGCATTAATTAAACTGGTCAAGGTCGATCTCCTGCATAGTGAGGACTATTGATCTGGTTGTGCTGCTGTCCAATCTGGTGTATTGATTCTTTTACTAATTCCCAGTTGGAATTTTAATTAACCTGTATTGACATATACTTAGTGATCTGGTGTCAATTCCCTGTTGGAATTTCACATGATCTTAATTTTATCGATCTGTACCATGTCAATCTAGTTTTGTTTCCCTGTTGGAACATTTAACTTGATCTGGTTTATATCAATCTGGTTCTTGTTTCAAGATTTAATAATCCTAGTTTACCACAAAGCATCTTAAATCTTTCTTCTGGTAATGCTTTGGTAAGAATATCAGCTCTCTGTATTTCAGTGTGTATTTTCTCGATCTGTACATGTTTTCTTTCAACATGATCTCTTATAAAATGATGTCTTACATCCACATGTTTGCATCTGGTGTGCAGAACAGGATTCTGTGTGATAGCTATAGCACTTGAGCTATCACAGAAGATTGGTATTTCTTTGACATCAATTTCATAATCTTTAAGCTGCTGTCTTAACCACAATATTTGTAGACAACAACTTCCAGCTGCCATATATTATGCCTCTGTAGTTGAGGTGGCAACCGATGTCTGTTTCTTTGAGAACCAAGAGATTAGTTTATTTCCTAGAAACTGGCATGTACCAGATGTTGATTTTCTGTCCAGTTTACATCCAACATAATCTGAGTCAGTGTATCCAGTTAGCTCAAAATTGTCTTCACATGGATACCATAATCCTACATGGGCTGTTCCCTTAAGATATCTTAGTATCTTCTTAGCTGCTTCCATGTGAGACTCTTTGGGATTTGCTTGATATCTAGCACATACTCCTACTACAAAATTGATGTCAGGTCGACTGGCAGTTAGGTAGAGTAATGATCCTATGATCCCTCTGTATTGTGTAATGTTAGCTGGTTTTCCCTCGGGATCTGGATCAATTTTCCCATTTGTCTGCATTGGGATTTTCACTGGGTTACTGTCTTTTAACCCAAATTTGGTCAGCAGATCGTTGATGTATTTTGTCTAATTTATAAAAATACCATCTGGTAGCTGCTTGACCTGCAAACCTAAAAAGAAGCTCATTTCTCCCATCATGGACATTTGGTACTTATTTTTCATAAGTTCTGCAAATTTGTCACACAGATAGGTAGATTGAGATCCAAAAATGATGTCATCTACATAGATCTGGACTAGAAGAATGTTTTCTTTGACTTTGATGATAAATAAAGTCTTGTTAACAGATCCTCTTCTGAATCCAGATTCTAGTAGGAAGTTTGATAAGGTCTCATACCAAGCTCTAGGGGCTTGTTTTAGACCATTGACTGCCTTAGCCAGTCTGTATACTTTCTGATCTGGATATGCCTCTTCAAATCCAGGTGGCTGTTCCACATATACTTCTTCTTCAAGGATATCATTGAGGAAAGCACTTTTGACATCCATCTGGTATACCTTGAACCGTTTGTGAGCAGCATATGCTAGAAATAGCCTTATGGCTTCTAATCTGGCTACTGGTGCGAATGTTTCATCAAAGTTAATGCCTTCTTATTGATTATAGCCTTTAGCTACCAATCTGGCCTTGTTTCTGACTACTTCACCATTCTCATCTCGTTTATTTTTGAACACCCATTTTACACCTATCACACCTTGGTGTTTGGGTCTGTTCACGAGATACCAGACTTCATTCCTTTTGAACTCGTTGAGTTCTTCTTGCATTGCTGTTATCCAATCTGCATCTCGAAGTGCTTCATAAGCATCAGATGGCTCCATACAAGAGAGATAACAACTCAACAATGCACACTCTCCATGCATTCTTCTGGTCTTCACACGATCTGATGGGTTCCCAACGATCTATTTTGGTGGATGATCTTGTATCCATCTCCTTCTCCTGGTCATCTCTTCATCAGATATCTCAGGATCAGGTTGATCTGTTGGTTCCTCAAATTCAGGATGTGCTGTTGATGTAGTTTGAAATGGATTCTCATCTTGACTTTCTTTTGGATTTGGATTTTCTTGTTGATCACCATTTGTAATAATTGTTTCATTGTCTTCTGTTGATGATCTGTTTTCATCCAAATCGTGTTGTGATATTCCCCCTTGCTGTATGATCTCTTCAGCAACAGGTGGAGTGACAATTTCTTCATCCTCACCTTTTGAATTCCAAATAAGAATATCTTCAAGTAATAGTTCATTCATCCTTCTGGTAGTCACCTGATTTTCTGTCAGCTTTTCATCTAGTGACCTGTACTCAACAGTAGACTCATCAAAAACAACATGAGGTGTTACCTCCACAATATGAGAGTTCTTATTGTAAACTCGATAAGCTTTACTAACATCAGAATATCCTAAGAATATTCCAGGGTCAGTTTTACTATCAAAAGTTTTCAATTGTGATTTCCCATTATTGTGTATATAACACAAACAGCCAAAAGAACGAAAATAAGAAATCTTAGGCTTTCTGCTGTTCCATATCTCATATGGTGTCTTTCCATGTCTGAGTGTGATGGATGATCTGTTTTGAGTGTAGCAGGCTGTGTAGATTGCTTCTGCCCAGAATTTCTTCGGTAGATTGGTTGCATTAAGCATTGTGCGAGCTGCTTCTTTGAGTGATCTGTTTCTCCTTTCAACAACTCCATTCTGTTGGGGAGTTCGAGCAGCAGATGTTTGATGAGTGATTCCCATCTTGTTGCAGTATGCTTCAATCTTCTAGTTGAGAAATTCTGTTCCTCGATCTGTTCTGATAGAGGTTATATTCATCTCTTTCTGTTTTGTGATCTTGTGTAGGAAGTGAGGGAGCTTGTCTAGGGTCTTGTTGGGAACCCTATAGATTAGTGTTGATGATGGTTTCTCGAAACA
>JAPKLX010000192.1:266592-282112 GCA_026898415.1 Leonotis leonurus | reverse complement strand
CCTAACCTCCTGCACTTTCATATTAGCTGCATTCTGAATCAATCTGTTTTAATCAATCTGATTAATTCCTTAAGGTTTTCTAAACAAGAGCAATCAATAATCCACCATTATTCCGCACTCACTCTACACTCAAGAGGTAATAAGATCACTCTTATTATCTGTTAGGTGTTTTACACTTGAGAGTAATCTGCTTGGACAAAACCAGATACTGATCTGTATATCAATCTGGTCAGTCATTTCAAGCAATTTCTTATACAGAATAGCTTGAGCTCTCATATAAATTGTCAAGTAAACTGAAAAGTTAGTATTTGGTGTATTCCCCCCCCATACACCAAACCTTGCTCTTTCGGGACCAACAGGTCTCTTTCTTCTTTAACAAAAAGATGACCCAAGTAAATCTTGAGTAATCATCTATAATTACCAATGTGTACTTTCTCCCATTTATACTTAGTGGCTTCACTGGTCCAAACAGATCAAGATGTAACAACTCCAGTATCCTTGATGTTGAGTGAGCTGTTTTGCTTGAAAATGATGATCTGGTTTGCTTTCCAGCTTGACAAGCATCACATATGTGATCTTTATCATACACTTGATCTGGTAGTCCTTCCACTAACTTTTCCTTGGCAATCCTATTGATTGACTTGAAGTTTAGATGGCTTAATCTCCTATGTCATAACCAGCTGGTTTCTGATACAGTCTTAGTGACTAAGCAGGTCTTGATCTGATTTGTCCACTGGACAATGTATAATCTATCCTTTAGTTTACCGGTAAGGAGTATTTCATCTCCTTCCTTGTTCTTCACCAGACAATTGTTAGTATAAAAAACAATCTGATTACCGTTAGCACCGAACTGACTTACAGAAAATAGATTGTGACTAAGACCCTCAACATATGACACATTAGTGATAGTGGTCTTGCCAACTTTGATGTTTCCATACCCTCTGGTATATCCTTTTGAATTACATCCAAAAGTAACCTGTGGTCCTGGTTTCTCTATGTAATCTGATAGTAGGTTCTTGTCACATGTCATGTGTTTTGAACAACCACTATCTATTATCCAGATGGTTCCTCTTGCTACCTTACTCCTTCTTGCAGTTCTTTGATCCTGCAATTAATCAAACTTAGCTACCCTTTCAACGTTTGCGTGCTTGATTATTAGCAAATATTCCTTTTCGAATCCAGAACATTTTAAGGTTAGGAACAGAAATATAGCAGGTAATGATGTTCCCCTCATTGTCAACTTTAGATAGAGTGTGAATTTCAGATGGATGAAATCGTTCTGTTTCACCATTCTTCAAGTTCTTTTTATTATGAGCTGTCCTGTTGACAATTTTTGTCCTGTTGACATTTGTCTTTTTAAGGTGATTTACTTCTGTGTAGTGAGTTGGTTGCCCCTTAGTTTGATGATACTGCCTGTTCTTCGCATCTTTTATTATCATCTTTTGAGGATAGCCTTTCTTGTTTTTCAAGTCCTTCACTTGATCTGGCATTTTCTTCCTTTCTGGTACAAAGCTTATGATTGCCGAAGATTTTTCTGAGTGACCTGGATATCCTAATCCAGATGTGCCTTTTTGCTGCATGTTGATTAGTAGTTTGGCACGTTCATCACTTTTGTAAATCATTTCCTTGCCTTTCTCGATCTTCTCCTCAGCAACATTGTTTCTGGTAACCAGATCATTAACTTTTGAATTAAGTGAGTGGATCTCACTGTCTTTTCTCTTGATCTGTTCTTCCAGATCGTTCATTTTAGCAACAAATTGTGTGTTTGCTGTGCTTAGAGTCTGCTCAATTTTCTTTAATCTGTCGTTTTCTTCAACAACTTCTCTAAACAATCTCTTGATGCTTGAGTAACTTTTGAACATTTCATCTATTTCATCCCATGAGTATTCTGCTTGATCTTCACTTTCCTGTTCAAGATTGTTATTATTATTTGACGAATTTGAGTAGCAGGAATTTACCTCAACATCATCTAGACCGTTGTCCAATCCCACATAGCATTCATTCCAGCTTTCTTCGTCATCAGCAATGAAGGCTTCATCATTTTCTGATGAGCTATCTCAGAAATGACTCGAGCTGCTTGAGTTCTGTTCAGCTATCATGGCTTTGCGTTCATATTTAAGCTTTCGGTCTCTTTTAGCTCTTAGTTCTTCTCTTTGGCTTCTGGACATATCAGGACAATCTGTTTTGAAGTGACCTGTTCTGCCACATTCAAAGCAAGTGTAATCTGTAGAGCTAGAGGTCTTTGTTGTTTTAGCTGTTTGATTCTTGGATTCATTCTTGTCATCAGATCGATCATTGTCATGCTTCTTATAGAAGTTTTTCTTGTTATCTTTGTAGAAGCGTCTGTATTTCTTCGATCAGGTCTCCATCTTGTCCATTCGTCTGGCGATCATTGCAAACTCTTTTAAGAGTTTGTCATAGCCTTTCTCTTCATCTGGAGTAGTAGTCTCAGAAAGATCATCGGGTTTGCTCTTCGCTTTGAAGGCTACCTCTTTATCTTTCTTCGAACTGCTTTCTGCCTTTTTGGACAGATGATCTGGTCCTCGAATTCTTTGAATGTCACACTCATGACCTTCAAGGTGATCAAATAAGGCTTCAGTGGACAGTTCATTAAAATCTGCACGAAGGGGTTGCATTGCAGCATAGATCTCCCAGCTTGGTGGAAGAGCTCTAAGTACTTTCATGTTCTTCTCCCTTTGAGTATATTTGTTCTTTTTGAATGCAGATATCTCAAGGAGGATTCCAGTGAATCTCATCTTCATCTGCTCTATTGTCTCGCCTGGTTTCATTTTGAATTCATCATATTTGTTGCAAGCAAGAGACAGCTTATTCTCAATCTTTACTTCAGATCCTAGGACTAGGTCTCTTAAGGCTTCCCACATCTCTTTGGAAGTATCCAGATCTTGGATTTTAGCCAGATGTATGTCTTTGACCGTGCTGGAGATGATTCCTTTGGCAAAATCATCAAGATTTGCTTCTCTCCTTTCTTCAGAAGTGTATTTTCTGGGATCCTTTAGCACAGATTCTTTGACTACTCCTGTATCAGTGATACGAGTAGTTTCTTCTGTAATTGCCAATGGTCCTTCTTCAATTACTTTCCACATCAAACAGTGATGTGCTTTGAGGCACATTTTGATTCTGAAGCTCCACTCTCTGTAACCTTGGATGGAGAATTCTTCGCATGCCCTGATAACAGATGATTCCATAGCAGATAGAATGCACGTGAATGAAAAAGGTTTTCCTAGATCTATTCAACTTGACCACGCAGGTTTTATCTGTGAAACAAAACAATGGTCGTTTGATCTGGTCATCGATCTGGTCACTGTCTGTTACAGCAGATCGATTCTTTTTGGCGTGAAACCTTGACTTTCATCCTATTCTAAGTTGAGATTGACTTCTATAGGAATATTTCCTTTACATTTCAAGTCATCTCCTAATCTGTTCCATAACAAGATTCACTTTATCTCTAGTGATCTGTTTTTACACGTAGAACAGTTTAAGCTATAAAACAGCTAAGTGTGTTTCGAAAAGACCATCATCAAAACTAAATATCTTTGGGTTCCCAACAGAGCACCATTCCACAAACCGAAGAAGCTCAGCTTGCAATAGAGACTCCTCAATATGTGGAGCCAGAGTCCTCTTTTGACCCTAACCAGGCCAAGGACTTCTCTCCAGTACGGACAACACAAATCTCACCAGATCATATGCAGCGAATAAGTGAGGAAGAAGAGGAGGAAGAGGAGAAGAAAAGACAGGCTGATGAAGTAATTCACTTATTGGAAAATTAGGCAGAGCATTCTGTACTCCAAGATTTTCAAGGAATCCATTTGCTGCCAGAAAGCCATGGAGCAGCACGAAGAGTCAAACTTTATCTGCTTATCAAAGACAGCGAATATTACGTCTTTGATGCACTTTTGCATACCAGATCGATAGAGGAACTGAAGGTAGAATAGGCCACCTTATTGAGCCTTCTACAAGACAACTCTGTCAAGAAGTAAGAGCAGAATATCACCTACTGATTCTTGCAATCATGAAGCACGAAACAAAGTTACTTCAGATCGACCTGAAATCATTCTATGTCGATAGAATGGATTTCTTCACAAGCGTGACTGGATCAGATGATGAGGCTGACCGGGATGTGGAAATGGGTGGTCAAGGAGATGACCAGACTGGAGGATCCAACCCATCTGGTGCAACAGACCAGCCACAGTCAACAGCAACAACAACAAAACAACATGAAATGGAGGCTGAGAAGCCAAAGAAGAAGCGCATCAAGAAGATACCAACTGTGATCTTGGATCCAGTTGATGAAGAGCCTGTGGGGTAGGTTATTGGAGGAGAACCTACAAATGAAATTTACACTCAAGGGGCAGCAGCTAGTCTAAAGAAGCACATTACTTTCGTTGATTTGGAAGAAATTCTAGAAAGAGAGCACAAGTCATTCAACAATTTACAAGTTGATGACTTGATCACTATCAGAGTACAAGACCAGATGACCGCCACATGCAATGCCGTCCAGGAGAAGGCAACACAAGTTGTTGATTTTAATCAGCATCAGAAGGACTATGTGAACGACATGGATAAAGACCTGCGCCGCAAATTGAGAAATAAAAGAATTAAACAAGAAGTTGGATGACGATCGAGAAGCAACTGATGCAGCCAGAGAAAAATCAGATCAGAAGCTGGAGAACGTTGAGAAGAAAGTCCAGACCGTTCATGCTCTGGTCACTAACCTGCTAGCCAAAGAGAAGGATCCAATTGATGCGGCTATAAAAGCTCAATCTGCCTCTATCACTGCTGAAATCAAGGTGGCAACTACAATGGAGATTCACACACAACTTGCTACCTTTGAGAGGGAGAAGTTCGTGGAGATTATGAAGGAAAATAAAACCAAGGTTCTTGATGATCTGCTCTACCCATCTCCAGCAGAATTTGATCATCAGAACACCAGACTCAACAACGTCGAAGAACTGCAAAGCACTTATAATGCAACTTGTTGGTCCCGAAAGAGCAAGGTTTGGTGTATGGGGGGGGGGAATACACCAAATGCAAACTTTTCAGTTTACTTGACTAAATTAATCAGAGAGATGTAAGCTTTCTGGTTTAACAGATTGCTCAAAGTGATAGAACAAATTGATTTTCAATCAATTGGATTCTATCCATATAAAGTCTCTCAAGTGAGATATACAAAGCAGAAAGCAAGTGTGAGCTTGAATTCAAACTTTGTATTGTGTGCGAAATAATGGTGGACTTTAGTCGGTGCTCTTGTTATGAAAATCTTTTGAAGACTTAATCGAATATTTAGGAAGTTGATTAAGAATGCAGATTTGAATGAGTATGATAGATGCAGAATAAAAACAACTGAATATAAAATGCAGAATTTAAATAACACAGTTATTTTTACGTGGTTCGGGAAACCCCCTACGTCCACGGTCTAATCCAAACTGGATTAGATATCCACTACTAGGATACTCTTCTTATTTAACCTCGCTGAGAACGAGCCACAAGTTCCAAGTACAAACTGGTTTGAAACTTATGCACGAATAAGGGTCGTGTCCCTTTACAACTTACAGAAAACTACTGTAAACAGAGGCTATCTTCACGTTAATCCACTAGAAAACTACTAGCTAGTAAAGATCTCCTTCTCTCGATAAGACAGACTTGAATCGAGGTGGTTTGGTGTGATTATGATCACGAACAGGTTGAAGCTTAAGTCTGATTTAGAGATAGAGTGCTTGAAAGTGTTTCTGCTGTATAGCGCTTGTGTGTGTTCTTCTGTATTTTCAGACTTTAAATCTTCAAACATATATAGACTCTGAATTTTGAAATTCTAGCCGTTTGTTGATTGGCTTGATTTGATTTGTTAATTGCCAATCAATCGTATCTCTTATTTCCTTGTAGATTTGTTGATTGAATCTTTTATGAATGGTAAGCAGATCATCTGTGATTTGCTTTCCTTCTTCATATCAATCAATGATTCAGTTTCTATTTCTTTGATGGAAAGTCTTTAATGCTTCATTGACAGATTTGGTTATGCTCTATCTGGTTTGCTTCTACCCTTCTGGATGTATCCTTTCTGGTCTAGTGACTTTCTGGTTGAGATGCTTTTCTGGTTGGGCATACGTTAACCATTTTCTGGTTGAACTACTTTCTGGTAGACAATGCTTTCTGGTAGGAGTACTTTCTGCTCGAAGCATCTTCCATCTTTCTGTTTGAAGCCTTTCTGGTTTTAACTTTCTGTCAAAGTTGACTAGCTTCATTTTGAGACTTTCTGGTTTGAAACTTTCTGGTTTGAGATTCTCTGGTTTGAGACTCTCTGGTTTGAGATTCTCTGGTTTGAGACTCTCTGATTTAGCATTCTGTCTTGAGACTTGCTGGTTGAGCTTTCTGTCTTGAGACTTAGCTTTCTGTCCCAGCCTTCAACTTGAGACTTGCTGGTTTTAGCGTTATGTCTCTAATCTTAGTCTTCTGCTCCAGCTTTCTGTTCCAGCCTTCTGCTTGAGACTTGCTGGTTTTAGCATCTGTTCAAGACATCTTCTATCGTTCTGTTTGAACCAGTTTCGACTATCTGTTATGCTGAAACCAAATAGAAGGTACAGAACATGTATTATATCAAGTGTGTTTTGAAAAACCATCATCAAAACTAAGAAATGTTATGGGGTTCCCAACACAACTCTATCTACAATGAACAGTAGATTAGAAAAGAAGCTGGGAGATGCTGAACAGAACATCACCTTCCTGCTCAACTTCAAAGCAGATGCAGAGCTGAAGCTCGAGGAGATGAAGGCTAAGATTGATTCCCTTCGCACACTCATCAAGACAACATTTGATGATGTCGAAAAGGGGGAAAGATCTGGTAAAGGTGGAGTAGGAGGAGGTGCTTTTGATGAAGCTGATGAAGGAGGACCAGATGGAGGTCCGGAAGGAGATGCTGGAGGTGAAAAGTCATATGAACCTGATCAACCATTTATGTAGAGATCATACACTCCTCCAAGAGCAGATCCAACAATTGAGCCAACACAACAACAACAAGCACCAGATAAAGGAAAGAAGCCAATGGCAGATGAAGGAGACCAGATTGCCGAGCTACTGCTTTTTGGCGTAACCAAGGAACAAGCCTGTGACCCAACATTCAGGGCACAGTTTTACAAGGAGCAAGCTGAGAGGGAGAAGAAACTTGCAGAACAAGAAGCCAGAGAGAAATCCTTCCAAACACCCTTCTTTCCGCCCAGATCAGATAATTCTCTGTAATGAGTAAAATTTCTTTCCAACCTCCTGGAAAAGAACCAACGTGTTTTCACGGAATTAAGATGGGCAGATTGACTCCCGTCATCTCCACCTTAGAAGTTAAAAGGCTGATGAAGAGGAAGGATAACCAACCTTTTCTCGTTTATCTAAATGGTGAACCTGGAATCGAAAAAAAGATCGGAGACATGTCGATTGTATGAGATTTCCAAGATGTATTTCCAGAGGAACTACCAAGTCTACCGCCAGATAGACAAGTGGAGTTTACCATTGACTTGGAACTAGGATCAGCACCAGTGTCGAAAGCACCATACAGGATGGCACCCAAGGAGTTAAAAGAACTAAAAATTCAACTCCAAGAGTTTTTAGACATAGGTTTTTTCAGACCTAGCGTGTCACCTTTGGGAGCACCAGTCCTCTTTGTAAAGAACAAAGACAACACATTGCGAATGTGTATTGATTATCAGGAGTTGAACAAACATATAGATGATATTCTCATCTATTCGAAAAATGAACAAGAGCATGAAGAGCACTTGAGGATTTTTTAGGAGACTCTACTTGTAGAGAAATTGTTTGTCAAATTCAATAAGTGTGAATTTTGGCTCAAGGAAGTAATGTTCCTAGGACACATTGTGTCGGCAGAAGGAATCAAGGTGGATCTAACAAAAGTGGAAGTAGTGCACGATTGGAAGTCACCACGAAATCCTAATGAAATAAAGAGTTTCTTAGGATTAGCTGGTTACTGTAGAAGATTTATTGAAGGATTTTCCAAAATTGCTAGACCAATGACGCAATTGCTTAGAAAGGGAATAAAGTATATAGGGACTGAGGAATGTGAAATGAGTTTTCAGGAACTTAAGCAGAAGTTTACCACGACACCATTCTTGGCAGTACCGAAACCGAACAAGGGATATGTGGTGTACACTGATGCATCAAAGATTGGACTAGGTTGCGTGTTGATGCAGAAGAAAAGGTGGTAGCTTATGCATCTCGAGAACTTAGACCCCACAAACTCAGAGGTGAAATATGGAAAATGGAAAAGAATTGAGTAATAACACGAAGGTGAATTTATGATAAGTGCTTCGATAAATAAGGATTCATACACGAAATTCGGTACAAAGTAACCAATACCAAAATACATAAGTCGTTGATTATAAAGTCTAGAAATACTGAATACTAAACTGAGTGTTTGCAGCGGAAATTAGATCATTTTCTAAGTTTACATGTATGAAGACATGTAAACCCCCAAGAGTTGCTACTAATTGAGTTCGACAAAAATCATCGCTGAGCACTCCCCTTTGACATCACAACTCAACTTGCACATTTATAAATTCATGCAGAGCTGAGTACAAAAGTACTCAGTAGACACATGTCGAAATCGCATTCGTACTAATATAATTGTCATTGCCATAACATAGTGAGACATACGGATTTTATGTCTAAAGAAACCTATATTCACTAAATTATTTTGTGATTCCCAAAGTTTGACTGTGCAGTCTCAGTTCTGGAGTAATCAATCATATCTGCATTTTTGTGCGGGAAGGTGGCCACCTTCCAAGAACACTTGACCGGCCAACCCACTTACATGACTCACGGTCGCGGTGTACACTAGTCCGAGTAAGATAACAATCATCTGGGACCCGAATTCGATTATAATAGTTCAAACATATATGTATCATACAAAAATATAAACATTTTTGGCAAGACAATACTTCACATATTTTCAGTTCAAATGCTTTTTGAAACGAAACATAAATTGATACAACACACATTATTAAGAAAGTCTACCTGAATTGCTTCCTTGCTTAATAAGATCTGAATCTTTACCGTCTAGTGTTTTCCCCTCGCTAAACCTTAATCGTAATTATGAAGAAGATACTCATCGTGAGTATATAATTTATTCCATCTAAATAAAATGAAATATTATTATATTATTTCATTAATTATTCTAATTTCTTAATCGGCTAATATTCGAGTATTTAAAAATTTCTATAACTATTTTCGTAGGATTTTAATCAATATTTGATATATTAAATCCTTAATATTTCCATTTGTTTTACCCAATTAATTTAATAATGGGTACTATAATTATTTAAGATAATTTACTTGAAATAATTTAATCACAAGCTAAAATGCTAAATTAAAACTTATATGATAATATAAATTTTAATTAATATTCTGTATGAATTTATTAAGATTGAAATAAAACTATTAATTCCATAATTTAGACATAGCTTAATTAATCTAATTATTTGGGTTTAATCTAACTATTTAAACCCAATCTATTTAATAATAATCTAGCCGAAATGATTTTTTTTTTAAAAATTGATCCATATAACTTGCTAAACTCGGCCCACTAGAATAAACATGTTTGGTCCAAACATCCACTGACTCGGCCTATGAATAATTAAATCCCAGCCCATGAATAATTAAATCTCGACCCATAGATTGACTCGACCCGGCCCATTTATTTAGTCTTAAATTAACTCTAACCCTAGCATACAACACTAGCCTCTTCACCACTCTCATCTCTCTCTATTTCTTCCGCCACAACTCCCTTCTCCAGAAGACAGAATTTCGTCGGAGCTTCATCGCCAGCCGACGTCGACCTCCTAGGTAAGTTTATCTCTTTTTTCTTTCTCTTAAACCTTCTAGTTTATTAGTTATTTTCTTTACAATTTCTTCAAGTTTTCTAACTCTTTTCCTCTCTCTTTTCTCAATCTCAATCGATCTCTCTACCCTCTCTATCTCGCCCCAACTCTCGGTCTCTCCCTTTCTCTCTCGGTCTCTGTTCTCTCTCTGACTCCCTCTCTCGGTGTTCTCGCTGCTTTCGGAGGAAAGCTCACCGTAGCACACCATCATCTAAGGTAAAATCCATCTTCCTCTCTATCTTTTCTAACTTCAATTTCATTTTAATTTCAGAAAATTTATACATCCCAAATTTTGATTTGATTTTGGTTTGAAACCTAATCCTAATTACTTCCAGTTTCTCTCTCTCTCCCGATTCTCAGCAGGACGATTGAACGGTGAGGAGCTCATTGGTGCTCTCGCCTGCGTTTTCCCTGGACTGCCGTCGAGCCTCTCACAGGTAAAGCTTTGAATCTCTCTTCTTTCTTCCTCTCTTTTTTTTGTATTTAAATTTTCAATCTTTCATTACTGCATGTTCTTATCTCCTTTTAAAATTTTGGTTTAGAAATTGGCAAGGCTCTAGTTCGAAAATGAGGTTCACAATATGAAGTCTTCACTGGTTTTTTTATTTATTTATTTGGGTAGAGTGGAAGTCAAAGTTCTAAGCTTTTTGAATCTGCATGTTCTATTTTTTTATTCCTTGGATCATTTGAGAGTATGCTGTGGGGAAAAATCTGAAATTTGTTCATTCATAATGGATTTCTGCAATTTTAGGCTAATGACCTCTCTCTCTCTTTTTGATTGTTTTTGTCGAGAGAGAGGGCTGTGTACATGGCTTCAGTTATGTTTTGAGATCTGAAGATGTTTGGGTATATGCCTATGTTCTGAAATTTAGCAATATGTATATGTTATGTACTAGTATTGAATATAAGGAAGGAACTGTTTAAATCTGAATTTGAGTTATTGTGGATGATATGGTGGTCTGAAATTGGGTTTTGGTTCATTCTGCACTTATTTTCTAATTTGTATATGTTTTAGAATCTGAATTCGAGTTCTAAAGTCTGAAATATATAAAATAGATTTATGTTCTAAAACCTGAAAATGTAGCTGTAAGTATTATTCTAGAATCTAAACTTATTTGTATATCTATGTTCTATATTCTGAAATCTGAAAATATAATGTAGCTCTATGTTTTGATAACATGATTTATGAATCCTTAACTTAAGTATACTTAAAAGCTTTTAATTTAACATACTGAATCTAATAGGTTCTATATTTGTTTCTAAACATACTTTAGTTCTAAAGTGAAATGTGGAGAAAAGAGTTTATATAGGAGGTCTTAAAATTTGTTTCAAAGTTTTAAGAAAGTGGAAAGAAGAAGCATAACATGTGAATTCTAATATTTTTGATATTTGATTTGTTGAAGAAGAATGGTTTGAACTTAATACTAAAAAGAATGAAATCTGAAAGGTTTAAATTTGTATACCTCAAGATTGTTAATACTTGTACTTGAACTAAATTGAGAATGCTCGGCCGAAGAGATTTGGTTAGATTTTCTCCTAGCTTCTCTCTGAATTCTCAAGTGTTTTTGTGAGTGAAAATCAATATTTTGAGAAGTGTTTTACTGAAGGGTTATCTATGTGTATAAGTAGGAAAATTTCCATATCTTGCTTTGAGTCTAGCATCTCTTTCGCCCCTCCATAAGTCTACATTTCTAGCACAAGTCTATAACTTACACATCATGTTGCAATAATGACGTTTGGGGATGTTGGGAACCCTTAAGTATTTTTAGTTTTGATGATGATCTCTCGAAACACACTTAGTATTTATTTGAATTAAATTGTTCCACGTGTTAAACAGATCACTACATATAAAGTGAATTATGTTAGAAGAACAGATTAGGAAATGACTAAGAATGTAAAGGAATTACTCCTATTGTCACAGCCCAATTTCTTAACCCTCTCTTAGTTAAGAGATTAGGCCATGACTTAACTGACTTGGAAGAAACTCAAGCAATTGATGTTTAAACACAAAGGAACTCAAAATGACTTTCGCGAAAAACAGGGCAGGGCGGACACATCAACTTCGAAAGCTCATAACTTTCTCATACGAACTCCGAATTACGATCCGAAAGAACCGTTGGAAAGGTATCGAAAAGATCTTTCAAATGACACCAATTTCAGAAAATTAGGACAAGTGAAACGTGCAGAAATGGGAAAAAACAGAAACTGCCCTGTTTCTAGAAAATTTCAAGTTTTCACAATTGATGAACTTTGAGTTCCCAAACCATCAACGAGCATCTCAAACACCCACGAAAGAGACGTAGAACATGTTAATTCACAAAGGAAGGTACCACAATGGATAACAAAAGCTAACACAATATCAAAGTACCAAATATTCAAGTGACAACAAACGGAGGTTCGCAACGGAAACATATCAACATAAGTTTCATACGCTAACCAAACGTATCAACATACTACGTTCATACTAAAGACAACAAGGTGTCAAGTTTACTCAACATCAAGAGTGGATGATCATAAGTATAACAACACGACTCCAATCAACTAAATACATATATGAACAAGCAAGCGAACAACAAGCCAAAGCCAGCATTCAACCCCATTTCCGTCTCCGCTGCTCAACCTGCACATGTACATGATTATGCAAGGCATGAGTACGATATGTACTCAGTGGGCACGTTGCCAAACTTTTAAAAATATGCACTTGTGACTTGCAATTACTTTCTTTAAAACTGAAACTTTTCATGCTCAACTGTAACATAAATAAAACATGCTGATGTCTGCAGACAAAATCATTCAAATACACCATATCTACGCACTTCTTGTGTTGAGAGGTAGGCCTCCCTCTCAAACACTATGACCGGCCGATCCGCTCACCGGCTCACGGTCACATATGTGTACACAAACCCTTACCGGCAGCTCGTCCGGCATAGGGCCGATATCGTAATTCTCTCGTAGATAGGCAATGCAATCATGCTTAAAACATGCAAGTCACATCTTTTCAAAACAACATGCATAATTAAAGCTTCATAAATAGCATGCATAATTTAAAAGAATGTGCCCACCTGACTGAATTATTCTATATAAGTCGAAGGCTCGCCTTCTTCTTTCTTGGGATCCGTTCCTCTTCTTTCTACTCCACTTGCACCTTAAATATGAAAATTTGGAGTAGATTAGAAAGTTATAACTTCATATAATCCCTTATCTTAACTTAGATTACTATCGGTTTATTCTCTTTCGGGTCATTGCATCCTTTATCTATATCATTACGTACCATCTTCTAAATACACATATCTATGTATTCTAAGCTTATTTGCATATCCAACTTCATATTTAAGACCTCATACTTAAGACATATGTATTCTTCATTATACTTAAATTTCTAACTTCCACATACATGGTTCTTTAAATCCCATAAATTCACATTATACCTCATATTCTTCCCTCATCACAACTATGGTATTATATCATCCAATTAACTCCTCTACATATGACTTTGGATCATCCCCTTCTCCAAGCATTTTATGATTCTTTATGAAATGATAATTCTTTCTTTAATCTCTTGATCTATCTATGCTTACCCCCATCTAATTAACTCTAATTCAACATCATCTAAACAAATTACCATCAACCTATATATAAACTATGAACTTCATCACCTCTTAGATTTTTAAAATCCCATTCTAGTGCATGAAAAATTCCCAATAAATTATTCTAAGGTTTATTCATACCATTGAACTCAAATATGATCTCAAATTAAACAAATAAAATCAAATTAGGGTTCATGTTGTATATTTAGGGCAAATTCAACTATCCATCTTCTAATGCAATTCTTTCCAAAATCTAACTTAAAACATGATGTGCTATCTCTTTACTACAACATATGTGGAAATCAACATCATATCTTAGGAATTATAGAACATAACCTATCATAGATAGATAGACAACTCTCTTCAAATTCTACAAATTAAAGAGGTAAGGATGATGGAATAATACCTCAAAGATGGTTAATTCTTGAAATTAAACCTCAAACTTAGCTTGGAATTTGAATTATGGAAGGAGGAAATGTTTGTCTATGGAGGAATGGTGATGACCGAAAATGAGGGAGGAGGGAGAAGGTGGAAGATGTTGAAAATGATAAGATAGGTATGTGCTTATCTCTTAAATTAAGATATTTCCTAATTAATTAATTAAATAATAAAATACATAATTCTACATCACTCTAGGGGGTTCTAGAACCTTCTAGAACCTCCATTTTTGGGTTCCGAGATATTAATACTGGATTACTCATCTCGACACAAGGAATTCACCGGTTCAGACCGTTCGTGATTCCGAGTTCATTTGAACAAATTATTCGCGTTTTAAGATACCGAATGAATTTAATTAAATAAATTCCTTCTAAAAACCATATTTTCTAACAAAATCTTCATAATAATCTCTTCTATATATCTTAGAAAATTGGGCATAATTTGTAGGTTCTACTACAACTGTCGGATTCTTAATCTGAATTTTAATCGAAAACTTATTTAGTTATTACCGAAATTGCAATAATAAATTTTTATTCTTTATTTTATCTGTTTTCTAGCTTAATGAAATTTCTAATTCCATTTTTCTATGTTATCTAATAGATAAAAATTTTCTCTTCTGAGGGGTATGCTTCGTCTGAATTTATTCTATCTTAACCTCTCTCTTTTATCTCTAATATGGAATTAATAAATTCCATTTTCTTTCTTAACGAAATAATCGTAATTCTTTCTTCTAAATCGTATAATAGATTCTTCAAACTCTTCTTAATCTCATAAAAATATTCTCTTAAGGATGCAATGCCCTAATTAAGCTTTAATCGTCATTTAATTACAGCTACAGTATTTCGGGATACTACACCTATAGAAGTCATTTCTATAAATAATATAGAGTGAAGGCCAAGATTTCATGCCAAAAACTAATCGATCTGCTGTAACAGACAGCGACCAGATCACGGACCAGATCGATGATCACAGGGAAGCACCAGATCGATAGAGTCATCAAACCACCAGATGACATCATCCTACACATCATACCATCTTGCCACGTCGAGATTGAAGTCCATCCAACAGGGATTGGGAAGAGAATCTTCGATTGACACAAAGAAGGAAAGAAGCCGTTAGCAATCTGCCTTCCATACTTTGAAGATTGAGTCAACGTTCTCTAAATGGCAAGAACAGATATGATGGATATCATTGATTGGCAATCTACAATCAATCTCACGCCAATCAACAACGGCTAGAATTTTCAATTCAATGCCTATATTTATTTGAAGTTCAAGATCTGGAAACATACATGCGCGAGCAACACTGACTACATACTCTCAAGCAATCAATTTGTGATCCAGACTAAGAGCTTCAAAAAATTTGTGATTCTACATCACACCAACCAACCTCGATTCAAGTCTGTCTTATCGAGAGAAAGGAGATCACCCTGCTAGCTAGTAGTTTTCTAGTGGTAACGTAGAGGTAATCTGTTGTAAAGGGACACGACCCTTAAATCGTGCATAAGTATCCTTCTAGATTTGATTGATACTTGTGAATCGTTCTCCACGAGTATAAAGAAGCAGAGTATCCTAGTAGTGGATAATCTGGTCTAGTTTT
>JAPKLX010000192.1:210879-246592 GCA_026898415.1 Leonotis leonurus | reverse complement strand
TCAAACGATCTGCTTACCATACTTGGAAGATTCTATCAACCTCATTAGAAGGCAAGAGGAGATAATCCAGGGATTCACTATCCTTGATTGGTGAAATCACATTTACTTCAAATCAATCAAGTTCAACGGTTAGAATTTCAAAATTCTACACCTATAAAAGCTCGGAACAAAGATTGGCAGAATACACGCAAATAAGATCATCTATCATCTGAAGCTACTCTGCCCAGAAATCATCTCAAACATCAAAGCTTTCACTGAGAGAAGATTTCAACCAGATCGTGTTCCAAGCAGTTCGTAATCATAATCTCACCTCGATTCAAGTCTGTCTTATCGAGAGAAAAAGAAGGAGATCTTTGCTAGCTAATAGTTCTCTAGTGGATTAACGTGAAGAGATCCTGTTTACAGTAGTTTTCTGTAAGTTGTAAAGGGACACGACCCTTATTCGTGCATAAGTTTCAACCAGATTGTAATTGAAACTTGTGGCTCGTTCTCAGCGAGTATAAATAAGAAGAGTATCCTAGTAGTGGATATCTAATCCAGTTTGGATTAGATCGTGGACGTAGGGAAGTTTCCCGAACCACGTAAAATAACTGTGTTATTTACTTTCTGCATTTATATTTCTGTTGTTTTTATTCACTATCTGTCATACTCATTCAAACGGCTCTCTCAATCAATCTCTAAAATATTCGGTTAAATCTTCAAAGGTTTTCTAAACAAAGAGCACCGACTAAGTCCACCATTATTCCGCACACAATACATTGTTGGAGAATAAGATTACTCTTATTCACTGCTTTGTGTTACTCACTTGAGAGATTCTGCTTGGTTAGAACCAGATCGATTGGATTATCAATCTGGTCTGACACTTTGAGCAATCTGTAATACAGAAAGCTTAAATCTCTCCTTCTCTAATTAGTCAAGTAAACTGAAAAGTTTGTATTTCGTGTATTCCCCCCCCCCATACACCAAACCTTGCTCTTTCGGGACCAACAAGACTAGACAACGGTCTGGATGAAGTCGAGGTAAATTCTTGCAATTCAAATTCCTCAATTGATAATGATCTGGAACAGGAGGAAGAAGATCAATCTGATTACTCATGGGAAGAAGTAAATGAGATGTTCAAGAGTTATTCGAGCATCAAAAGACTTTTTAGAGAAGTCGTAGAAGAAAATGACAGACTGAAGAAATCAGAACAGATACTAAGCACTGCTAACACCCAGTTCGTTGCCCAAATAGCTGATCTGGAAGAATAGATCAAAGGAAAAGACAGTGAGATTCACTCTCTAAACTCCAAGGTTAAAGATCTTATTACAAGAAATAATGTTGCTGAAGAGAAGATAAAGAAAGGGAAAGAAATGATTTACAGGAGTGATGAACATGCTAAGTTGCTAATCAACCTGCAACAACAGGGCACATCTGGATTAGGATATCCAGGCCACTCAGAAAAATCTTCTAGTACCATTAACTTTGTACTAGAGAGGAAACAAATACCAGATAAAGTGAAAGACTTAAAAAATAAGAAAGGTCATCCTCAAAAGATGATCATGAAAGAGACCGCAAACAGGCAGTACTATCAAACAAAAGGACAACCAGCCTATTACACAGAAACAGATCATGCTCATAAAAAGAATGTGCACAGGACATTACCCAACAAGAATGTCAACAGGACAGTACCTCCTAAGAAGGGATTGAAGAATGATGGAATAGAGAGATATCATCCATCTATATTCCATTCTCTGTCAAAAATTGACAATGATGGGAATATTATTACCTGCTATATTTCTGTTCCTAACCCAAAAATGTTCTGGATTCGAAAGGGAACATTTTCTAATAACCAAGCACCCAAACGTTGAAGGGTAGCTAAGTGTAATTAATTGCAGGATCAGAAGACTGCAAGAAGGAACAAGATATCAAAAGGAGCAATCTGGATCATAGATAGTGGCTGTTCAAAGCACATGACATGTGACAAGAACCTACTATTAGATTACATAGAGAAACCAGGACCTCAGGTCACTTTTGGATGTAATTTAAAAGGATATAACAGAGGATACGGAAATATAAAAGTTGGCAAGACCACCATCTCAAATGTTTCGTACGTTGAGGGTCTTAGTCACAATCTGTTTTCTGTAAGTCAATTCTGTGCTAACGGTAACCAGATCGTTTTTGATACTAATAATTGTCTTGTGAAGAACAAGGAAGGATATGAGATACTCCTTACCGAT
Organism: Leonotis leonurus; assembly: GCA_026898415.1. Classification (NCBI taxonomy): domain Eukaryota; kingdom Viridiplantae; phylum Streptophyta; class Magnoliopsida; order Lamiales; family Lamiaceae; genus Leonotis; species Leonotis leonurus. The sequence goes on along the minus strand of JAPKLX010000192.1, from coordinate 244,373 downwards.
AAACTGCAGGACAGGTTATATATTGTCCAGTGGACAAACCAGATCAAGACTTGTTTGGTTACTAAAACAGTATCAGAAATAAGCTGGTTATGGCACAAGAGATTGAGCCATTTAAATTTCAAGTCAATCAACAGGATTGCCAAAGAAAAGTTAGTGGAAGGACTACCTGACCAAGTATATGATAAAGATCATATATGTGATGCTTGTCAAGCTGGAAAGCAAACCAGATCATCTTTTACAAGCAAAACAGCTCACTCAACATCAAGAATACTGGAGTTGTTACATCTTGATCTGTTTGGACCAGTTAAACCACTAAGCATAAATGGAAGAAAATACACCTTAGTAATCATTGATGACTACTAAAGGTTCACCTGGGTCATCTTTCTGTTAAAGAAGAAAGAGACACTATTCAAACTACCTGACTTTCTACACAAGATCACCAAACAAAAGGAAGTAAGTGTAGCTATTATCAGAACAGATCGATGAACAAAATTTCTTAATCAAAAGATTGAAGCATACTGCAACAAGATGGGAATCACTCATCAAACCTCGGCTGCCAGAACACCTCAACAAAATGGATTTGTTGAGAGGAGAAACAGATCACTCAAAAAAGCAGCTCGTACCATGCTAAATGCTACCAATCTACCCAAGAAATTCTGGGCAGAAGCTATCTACACAGCCTGTTATACTCAGAACAGGTCATCAATAACACTCAGACATGGAAAGACTCCATATGAGATCTGGAACAACAGAAAGCCTAAGATCTCTTACTTTCGCACTTTTGGTTGTTTGTGTTACATACACAATAATGGGAAATCTCAATTGAGGACTTTTGATAGCAAAACTGATCCTGGAATATTCTTAGGATATTCTGATGTCAGCAAAGCATATCGAGTCTACAATAAGAATTCTCACATTGTGGAGGTAACACCTCATGTTGTTTTTGATGAGTCTATTGTTGAGTACATGTCACCTGTTAATAAACAGACAGAGAACCAGATAACTACAAGGAAGATGAATGAACTACTACTAGAAGACATTCTTATCTGGAATTCAAAAAGTGATGATGAAGATACCCACACTCCCACAATTGCTGAAGAAGTTATACAGCAAGGGGGAACAATTCAACATAATCTGGATGAAAATAGATCACGAATAGAAAGCAATGAAACAGTCATTGCAAATGATGATCAATCTGGGAATCTAAATCCAGAAGAAGGACCAGAAGAGAATCCATTTCAAGCTTCATCAACAGTTCACACTGAATTTGAGGAACCAACAGATCAACCTGATCCTGAGATATCTGACGAAGAGATGACCAGGAGAAGGAGATGGATACAAGATCATCCACCGGAACAGATTGTTGGGAACCCAACAGATCGTGTGAAAACAAGAACAATGCATGGAGAAAGTGCCTTGTTGAGCTGTTATCTGTCTCGCATTGAACCATCTGATGCTCATGAAGCACTACAAGATGCAGATTGGATAACAGCAATGCAAGAAGAACTCAATGAGTTCAAAAGAAATGAAGTCTGGTATCTCGTAGACAGATCCAAACACCAAGGAGTCATAGGTGTAAAATGGGTGTTCAAAAATAAATGGGATGAGAATGGCGAAGTAGTCAGAAACAAAGCCAGATTAGTAGCTAAAGGCTATAATCAACAAGAAGGCATTGATTTTGATGAAACATTTGCACCTGTGGCCAGATTAGAAGCAATAAGACTATTCTTAGCATATCTTGCACACAAAAGGTTCAAGGTATACCAGATGGATGTCAAAAGTGCTTTCCTAAATGGTATCCTTGAAGAAGAAGTCTATGTGGAACAGCCACCTGGATTTGAAGAAGCAGATCCAAATCAGAAAGTATACAGACTGACAAAAGCAGTCTATGGTCTAAAAAAAGCCCCCAGAGCTTGGTATGAGACCTTATCAACTTTCCTACTAGAATCTGGATTCAGAAGAGGATCAGTTGACAAGACACTGTTCATCATCAAAGTCAAAGAGAATATCCTTCTAGTACATATCTATGTAGATGATATCATATTTGGATCTCAATCCACATTTTTATGTGATAAATTTGCTGAACTTATGAAGAATAAGTACCAAATGTCCATGATGGGCGAAATGAGTTTCTTTCTATGTTTGCAGGTCAAGCAGCTACCAGATGGCATCTTCATAAATCAAGTCAAATATATTCAAGATCTGTTGTCAAAATTTGGGATGAAAGACAGTAAATCGGTAAAAATCCCAATGCAGACCAATGGGAAAATTGATCCTGATCCAGAGGGAAAACCAACAAACATCACTCAATACAGAGGGATCATTGGATCATTACTCTATCTAACTGCAAGTCGACCTGACATCACATTTGCAGTAGGAGTATGTGCGAGATATCAAGCAAACCCTAAAGAGTCTCACATGGAAGCAGCTAAGAAGATCTTAAGATATCTTAAGGGAACAGCCCATATAGGATTATGGTATCCATGTGAAGATAACTTTGAGCTAACTGGATACATAGATTCAGATTATGCTGGATGTAAGTTAGACAGAAAGTCAACATCTGGGACATGTCAGTTTTTAGGAAATCAACTAATCTCATGGTTCTCAAAGAAGCAGACATCTGTTGCTACATCAACCACAGAGGCTGAATACATGGCAGCTGGAAGTTGTTGTGCACAAATACTATTGGGAACCCTAAAGTCTTAGTGTTAATGATGGTCTTTCGAAACACACTTAGCTAGTTTAGAGCTTAAACTGTTCTCGTGTAAAAACAGATCACTATAGATAAGGTGATTTCTGTTATGGAACAGATTAGGAGATGACTTAAAATGTAAAGGAGATGTTCCTATAGAAGTCAATCTCAAACTAGAATAGGATGAAAATCAAGGCTTTATGCCATAGAAGAATCGATCTGCTGTAACAGACAGCGACCAGAATGATGACCAGATCGATGCCTACAGCGAGGAATCAGAACGATTGAGTCATCAATCCATCAGCTGACATCATCCTACACATCATATACTCTTGCCACGTCAAAGATCAAAATCCATCCAACTAGGATTGGAAAGAAGATCTTCGATTAACTTATATAAGGAAAGAGACCGTTAGCAATCTGCTTTCCATAAATCAAAGATTGAGTCAACCTTTCCTATATGGCAAGAACAGATATGATGGAAACCATTGATTGGCAATATACCATCTATCTCACGCCAATCAACAACGGCTAGAAATTCAAAATTCAATGCCTATATAGTTGAAGTCAAAAATCTGGAAAAAGAGAGAACACACACGCGAGCTATACTGCTATTATTCTTCCAAGCAATCTGTATTCCAGACTTAGAGCTTCAACATTCTGTGATTCAACATCACACCAACCACCTCGATTCAAGTCTGTCTTATCGAGAGAAAGGAGATCACCCTGCTAGCTAGTAGTTTTCTAGTGGTAACGTAGAGGTAATCTGTTGTAAAGGGACACGACCCTTCATTCGTGCATAAGTATCATTCTAGTTGTGATTGATACTTGTGACTCGTTCTCCACGAGTATAAAGAAGCAGAGTATCCTAGTAGTGGATAATCTGGTCTAGTTTTGACCAGATCGTGGACGTAGGGATTTCCCGAACCACGTTAAACAACCGTGTGCTTTATAATTCTGCATATTTAATTTCCGTTGTTTATTATTCTAACTCTCTGCATTATCATCCATCTGCATCTCAATCAATCTCCTTAATCAATCTGGTTAATTCTTAAGGTTTTCTAAACAAGAGCAATCACTGAACCACCATTATTCCGCACTCACTCTACACTCAGAAGGTGATAAGATCACTCTTATTATCAACTAAGTGTTTTCACTAAGAGAGTAATCTGTCTGGACTAAATCAGTTATTGATCTGAATATCGATCTGTTTAGTCACTACCGAGCAATTTCTCGTATAGAATAGCTTGAACTCTCTTATAAATTGTCAAGTAAAACTGAAAAGTTAGTATTTGGTGTATTCCCCCCCCCCCCATACACCAAACCTTACTCTTTCGGGACCAACAAATACTTTGGTTAAGACAGCAACTCAAAGATTATGAGATTGATGTCAAGGAGATACCCATTTACTGTGACAGCTCAAGTGCTATAGCAATCACACAGAATCCTGTTTTGCATACCAAATGCAAACATGTGGACGTGAGACATCATTTTATAAGGGATCATGTTGAAAGAAAACATGTACAGATTGAGAAAATACACACTGAAGTACAGAGAGCTAACATCCTTACCAAAGCATTACCAGAAGAAAGATTTAAGATGCTTTGTGGTAAACTAGGACTATTAAATCTTGAAGAAAGGACCAGATTGATTTAGATCAAATCAAGTTCAATATTCCAACAGGGAATCAAAACCAGATTGACATAGTCCAGATTGATAAAGACCAGATCATGTGAAATTCCAACAGGGAATTGACACCAGATCACTAAGTACATGTTAATAGTCAAACAGATTGATTAAATTCCAACCGGGAATTATTAAAGAGGTCATCATACTAGATTAATGTTCAAAGTTGAAAGTGGCATAAACAGATCGATAATGTTGACAACAGTTTGTTATAAAGAAGATCGATCTGGACCAGATGACTAGCAGCCACGTGGATATTAACCTTTTAATTTTCCCATTACTTGGTTAAGGGGGAAAAGTCAACAATATACAGCGACTATATCAATTTAATTATAACATATATCTAATTTCTGACACAATATATCAAATCTTTTATTTTTGTGATGATTGATACTATGTTTGGGAACAGTGATCAAGGAGATATTTATCAAATCAAGAAAAAGGAAGCATTTTTGACGGTGTAAACAATCACGCGCCACACTATGTCCCTAGGATCAAAAGCGCGTGTATCATACGCATAATAGAGGCGGTAATAGACTACAAGTTTATTCCTTGTAAAGGCGGGAAAAGCTGAAAAAGGGAAGGATATTAATTATAATATTACCTTACTTATCTCTTTTTCTTTTATATATATAATTGATAAGGCGGTTCAACTATCATCATACACACTTCTTCTTCTTCGCACTTAGCAAAATTTTCTCCCTTCCAACTCTCCAAAAATCTTCAAAAACCTATCTATTTTTACCAAAATGGCACCCAAATCTTCTGTATTTCTTGAGCAAGTCAATTTCTTGAAACCCTATATTCATCAAGATCTCTTTGCAGTACTTGATACCTTCGGTTTTCATAAACTGGACAAGGCCTTTGACCTTGTTAGATTCTGCGAAGGTTTAAAATTTATGAGTTTCTTTTTTTTATCTGCTCTATATCATGAATGCTATGAAATCTCTCATACTCGTATTGAAAAAAAAAATTATTCTTACCCATCTGCATGTACATGTTCACTAGTATTGTCGTATAGAATTGCATTATCTGTAAACTGCTATTGAGCACTTATACTTCATTGATGGAAGGATAGTGCTCACATATATACATTGTTTTAACCTTGCTGTAGGATTTCACAATATCATTACCACCCATCCTGTCCACTTCTTGCCCAAAGAAGTAGCTGCATTTTATCTCTCGTGGCAAGGAGAGAATGGTGGAAATGAAGCAACCATCAGGGTTAGCAAAGGCAATACCATCAGCAACACAACTTATAACGTTCTGAACATCATTGATGAAGTTTATAAATTGAAAGATGAAGGCCTTAGCCTTGGGGATTTGACTGAAGAGCAACTTCAAGAGGCTGTGGAAATAGTGATGGTAGTACCCATTCACTACTTGAACAAGATGTTCAACAGAGCCCTACTCGCACCCGAATTCAAGATCATTTTTGAGTTTGTCCAGCGCATTTTCTTGAACCACAATGGATCTTACGACCAGGTTACTCCCGAGAAGTTCAAGATCCTAGCTGTTGTCGTGCTTAACCTACCGGTTAACTGGAGCAGGATACTATTTGATCTTTTGGCTAAGGAGGCCAAGATGATTACCTTTGTAAAAGGTGGCAACCCTGGGATAGAGGTGAAGAGGAGCAGCTTAAGGCACTCCACCAAATCAGCTACATGTTGGAATCCTTCTTTGCACAACACAAGTGGAATACAATAGTAGAGTTCAACACCAAACTGCACTTTCCGAAGGACCAGCACCAGATTGAAATGTCTATGGGCATTTCTGCTAACTTGATTGCAAGGGTGACTGACCCTGTTTTTGCAAACGCGCTGATAGAGATGGGTAGTTCTAACCTCATCTGGATCCCACCATCTGCCCCAGCTGAGAAGTCTACAAAATCATGAGTTACAAAAGAGAAACAAGTTGAACGAACCCCTACCAAGAGAGTTACAAGAAGGGCGAGCTCAGTTGATACTGACGCCTCCACAGCAGCCCAACCACCCAAACCTAAAAGACGAAAGCTTCAGAAACTAGCAGACGCAGTCCAGGTCGAAGAACCTGCTATTACTGAACCAACTATCCCTCAACAGGAGGTTGAGGAGGAAGAGACTCTGGTCGGAGGACCACCAGAGGATGCGGTTCCAATCTCAACCTTGGACCCAGACTAGGACAAGGATTTTTCTCCAGCTCACACTCCCAGTCCATCATCTGCAGAACACCTAGAGCAGATCGATGAGGAGATCGAGGGAGAAGAGGAATCTACTGATGAGGAGGAAGAAATGAAAAAGGAAGAGACTGTTGTGAAAATGCTTGAAACTGAAGCAGATCACTCTGTACTTAGGACATTTCCTGGGATACCACTCACTCCAGAAACCTATGAAGCAGCCAAATGCCTCAAATTCGTTTTACTCATCAAGGACAAAGAATTCTATGTCCTTGATGCCCTTCTCCGAACCAGATCCATACAAGCTCTGAAGATTGAAGAAGCCACCTTGCTCAACATTTTCACTGCCTCTTCTATTGTTGAGCTAAGGGAGACTTACAAACCAGACATCCTAGGCATGTCCAAATATGAAGCCAACAAACTCCAGATCGACCTTAGATCTGAATATGAAAAAGCTAATATGCTGGAATTTTATGAGAGCATTGAGGAGAAAGTAGTTGAGGAAGTAGAAGTTGAAGCTGGACCATCTGATGCTCACCAACAGGGTGCAGCAACAACAGAATTAGAACCAGATCAGCACATGGCTGATGCTGGAGAGTAGCTTGAGGAGACCACTGCACAGGCTGAGGGAGAACCAGCCAAGACAAGTAAGACTCCAATTGCAGTGGTTAGCTACCCACAAGAGGAACATGAACCAGCTGGACAGAGGGTGGGAGGGAAGCTTACTGATGACATCTATACCCCCGCTGTCGCAGCCACGATGGATGAATTTGTGGAGATGACTAATTTGGAGGACATATTGATGACCCAGCATCAATCACTGTCAAATGCTCAAGTGAGGGATCTCATCTCTCACAAAGTTGATAAATACATGTACGGGACTCTATCCACAGTCCAAGACCAGGCTACTCAAATTCTTACAGACTTCAACAATCATCTGAAGTAACATGTGGACCGGGTGGACTCAGAATTGAGGAGAATATGCAAATTGAAGCTTGAAGAGCTGAGTAAGAAGATGGACTATGATCGATCTGCTGCAGAGGAAAGGAAGGCACAGATTGATCAGACTCTATTCACAATGGAGCTCAAAGTCAAGGAGATGTACAAGATTGTGACTGAGTTTGCAAAGAAAGAAAAAGACATGGTTCATACCATTTTCAAAGAACAAACTGATGGCATAGTTGCTGATGTGATCAAAGAGGCCAATGCAGAAACAAGAGCCATGTTCAGAAGATTTGAAACTGAAGGCAAAGACTTTGTAGAGAGAAAGTTGAGCGATCTGTGCTACCCTACAAAAATTATGATAGATTCATTTTTTGACAAGATTGGCACCCTTAAAGAAGAACAAGAGGAGATGACTGCCAATCTGGCCAAAGCACAAGGCTCACTGCAAAAACAGATCGATGACTCTAACTTGAACATCACTTCCCTGCTATCTCAAAAGTTAGAGTCAGACAAAGAAGTAAAAGAGTTGAAAGAAGAGATCACCTTCCTAAGGGCACTCATCAATATGTATGTTGATGATGTCGAAAAGGGGGAAGGAACCAGGAAAATGGTTGCGAAGGGGAAGGTTGCGAAGGGGAAGTTGCAATCTGTTGCCACAGAGGAAAGGACAGAGGCTCAACAGGAGCAACAGATTGCACTAGATAAACCAACTCCACCATCTGCTCCATCTGCTCAAATTCACAAGACATCATCTTCAAGAAGATCGAGCCACTCTCAACCAATAAAGAGAAAGAAAAGATCTAGATCCAGTTGGTTCTCATCTGCAGAACAATGAAAACTAAAGAAGGAGAGATCAACTGGGTCCTAGAGAATTTAAAGGAAGGATGGGAAAGTTTGAAATATGGCTTCATTATGTGTCGCTATTTTCTCAAAGAACCTGCATATAGCGAGGGGACACCTAATGAGGCTTTCAACCTGTATCTGGACCTAAATGATGCAAGAGATCTGGTGGAAGGAATAAGGGCGGCTGCAGCAAAAGCACAAGTTCAAATTACTGCCCCGGAGCCCCGGAGAGGGAATTTAGAACTTGCCCCAACATACCAGGCACTGATCTCCCAGACAAGACTTTTCTGCTCACATTCATAAATCAGCTGGCAGAGAACAGAGGCTACAAGATAGACGCTGAAGATCCAGACTATATAAGGGTGAGAGGAGGAGTCTATGAGAGTGTGCAACTGATTTCAGATGAAACACGAGCAAAAATGAAGAAACAACAAGAAGAAAGGAGGAAGAACAGATAGTCATACATTTTCATACCTTTTACTATCTGTAATTCTAAACATTTCTGATGATCTGTAAACTTGCTCTGCTTTCTATCTATGAGATCTCTTGAGTTTCTGATGACAACTTCCTATTGTCCAGAACATATATAAACTGCTTTAATCGTTATAACCTAAATAACGAAACATAATCAATCTGGCCATCAAACCAGATAGCTCTTTATAAGGTATTAGGACATAATTGTAAAGTGTGGTTTCGACATCATCAAAAAGGGGGAAATTATTGGGAACCCTTAAGTATTTTTAGTTTTGATGATGATCTCTCGAAACACACTTAGTATTTATTTGAATTAAACTGTTCTACGTGTTAAACAGATCACTACATATAAAGTGAATTCTGTTAGAAGAACAGATTAGGAAATAAATGACTAAGAATGTAAAGGAATTACTCCTATAGAAGTCATTTCTATAAATAGTATAGAGTGAAGGCCAAGATTTCATGCCAAAAAGTAATCGATCTGCTGTAACAGACAGCGACCAGATCACCGACCAGATCGATGATCACAGGGAAGCACCAGATCGATAGAGTCATCAAACCACCAGATGACATCATCCTACACATCATACCATCTTGCCACGTCGAGATTGAAGTCCATCCAACAGGGATTGGGAAGAGAATCTTCGATTGACACAAAGAAGGAAAGAAGCCGTTAGCAATCTGCCTTCCATACTTTGAAGATTGAGTCAACGTTCTCTATATGGCAAGAACAGATATGATGGATATCATTGATTGGCAATCTACAATCAATCTCACGCCAATCAACAACGGCTAAAATTTTCAATTCAATGCCTATATTTATTTGAAGTTCAAGATCTGGAAACATACATGCGCGAGCAACACTGACTACATACTCTCAAGCAATCAATCTGTGATCCAGACTAAGAGCTTCAAACAATTTGTGATTCTACATCACACCAACCAACCTCGATTCAAGTCTGTCTTATCGAGAGAAAGGAGATCACCCTGCTAGCTAGTAGTTTTTCAGTGGTAACGTAGAGGTAATCTGTTGTAAAGGGACACAACCATTAAATCGTGCATAAGTATGCTTCTAGGTTTGATTGATACTTGTGACTCTTTCTCCATGAGTATAAAGAAGCAGAGTATCCTAGTAGTGGATAATCTGGTCTAGTTTTGACCAGATCGTGGACGTAGGGATTTTCCCGAACCACGTTAAACAGCTGTGTTCTTTATATTACTGCATATTTACTTTCAGTTGTGTATTATTCTAACCATCTGCACTATCATATTATCAGCATCTCAATCAATCTGCTTAACGATCTGATTAACTCAAAAGGTTTTCTAAACAAGAGCATTAACTAAATCCACCATATTTCCGCACACACAATACTTAGAAAATAATAAGATCACTCTTATTATTGTCTAAGTTTTTACACTAGAGAGCAACCTGCTTGGACTAATCTGGTATCGATCTGCTGATCAATCTGGTTAGTCATCTGTCAAGCAAGTTCTTATCTAAGAATAGCTTGAACTCTCTGATAACTTAACAAGTAAACTGAAAAGTTTGTATTCGGTGTATTCCCCCCCCCCCCATACACCAAACCTTGCTCTTTCGGGACCAACAGGGGACATATCTAATGTGCAGAGATTATGAGTAGGAAAGAGTGCAGCTACGTAATGGTGGGAAGAGTATAGTTGCTTTTTTTTTTTACTTCTCTCTTCTATCGAGGAAGATTTCTCCAGCACTGTTTTATTTCATTTCTCTTGTTTCTATTTATATAGTATTATTTCTCTTATCTAGAGTTGTAAGTTATATTTGTAGATTGGATTTATAATAGATGTAATTTATTTTCAGATTTGTAATTATGCAAATTTTGTAAAAATATATGTTGGCAGATTTGTTTTCACTATAGGCCTGCACTCCTATTTATTCATTATATTGTCTAGGCTTTAGAATTACTATTTCTAAATTGTATTATAGCAAGCTTGTATGACATATCAACATCTTTTCTCCGGCTGTTAAATAAATGAGTCTACATGACTCATACCATATATAAGTATTTAGGTATTGTCTATTATTTATTTATTTTATCTAATTAAATACTTCTTTTCTATATATCCTCTTAATCAAGATAAGATAATATACAGTTCTCCATGGTACCTTAGTATTTAAGATGTCACTAATTAATTATAATCAAACTTCTATAAGATATATAAGTACTATCTAGTTAAGGTATAATCATCTTCTAAAATATTATCCTTTATCTATTGCAAGTATTAATCTTTATTAATTTTGTTATTCCATAAGTTCTACGTGTCTTCATATATGTAGAGTTTTTATTAATCCGAGTAACTTTCCGCTGCTAGTTTGAGACTGTTATGTAATACACTTGAGACTCCAGTTTCTTTCATGTTAAGTTGTATTGTATTGAGCCGAAGACTCAAGTCCTTTTAATGTAACCATGTACGATGATTTATTCGAATTGTTATGAGATTCTTGTTCAGCTCGTCCTTGTTCCTTTACCCCATTTTTATTCTCGTTTCCTTAATCTCTTCCCTAGTCACGGTTTCTCCGACTTTACTATCCTGAGTAGAGTGCGGTCGTGACAGAGTGGTATCAGAGCATTTATTTTTCTGAACCTAAGAGTCTTTTTTTCCGAATCTTAGTCTCGTATTGCTTTACTAGACTAATGTTGCTTCTTCAGACTTCTTAAGTAAGTCGACAAAAGTCTAGCACTCCGACGCATCACGCTCAACAAGGAAAGAGGTAAACAAGTTTTGGAAAAGTTGAAGTTTCATATTTTGAAAAAAAAAGAATATATTTCTCTCAAAAGAAGTTTGAGATTTAAAAGAAATGCGGATATTACTTTTTGGTAGAAGTTGAGTATTAAAGAAGAGAACATACTCTTTTAAAGAAAAGTTTTGAAATGCTTTTGAAGTGATGTTTCAAGTGAAGGAAAAAGATCATAATTTTTTTTTTCGAAATAATATTTTGAAGGTTTGAAGAAAAGAGCACATTTCTTCTAAAATGAATTCATAATTATTGTCATGACAATTAGGACTCTCCCCGATGAACATAGATTTCTTTAAGTTACATATTCCCTTTAAGAAACGACATCATAGATCAGAACTTAGACAATTATGATTTATTCATTACAACTTTGAAAGAGAACAATGAGAAAGAAGAATTAACGAGGAGAATCCAGAAAGGCGGGAAGAATCAAATAGCGTCAAAGACCAATTACGAGATGATGACCGAAGACGAGATCTTTCCTTCGTGACTTATAAAAAATTGCGATAATCATTCGATAAATTATCGTTACTACTATTAGGATCTAAACATAAATGAAACCATCAATCCAATGTTAAAGATTTAGTTATCTTTGAATAATAAACCTTAAATTTAGAATTCTCAATAATTCTATGATGAAAAATATAAAACCCCTTAAGAAATTATGACAATCGACCATAAACTATCGGTCTAAGTTAAAAGTTGAGCTTGATTCTAAACCAACTTTTCCTTACAACCTCAACTTACACTCTAAAAGTTTAACTAGTAGTATCATCCCCGCCTATATGACCACAAAGGATAAGACTAAAGGTGCAACTATTTCCGAATCAACCACATAAGTTTTGAGACTTAATAGTAGGACCTCGACGAGTCCCTAACACTCTACTTATGCTTTCAGAGAGATACATTTTCGTAAGGACCGACACATATTAGAAAATATATGACGAATACTCATTACCTTGCCAATTGATTGGCATGTATAGAGGGAGTCTCGGTACCACTATGGTTACCAAAACATTTATTTCAATAATCTCAATGGTAGTATACCATAATTTGATTCCAGTCATCGTAAACCGCCACTGGACCATACAATTTTCCAATATTAATTCATTCACACATGTTTCTTGACATCAAGTACCTCCTTTTGCACCTCCCTATTAACACATAAAATATCTCGAAATTCTAAAAAACTCACATTATAAGGAAGTGAGAGGAGTATTTTTGGGAAAATATTCTCGAAAATCATTTCTTTCTAGGAAGGAGGATCAAATGACTAATTTGCTTCGATAAGTAGGAGACGTAATACACGAGGCCCAGGCACATATAACTACAAGAACAATCTGGAAGGGGATAGCACAACCAAAAGAAGATGTCGAGAAGCGCCATAGGGTGACGAAGCTAATGGGAGAACGATAAGTAACTCCGCCGCAAAATCATCGGATTGCGTATAGGTATATAGATAGACACGCATATAGTCAAAACGAAAATTTTGCCTAAAAGCGTGAACTTTAACCCCACAAAGTGACTTTGTTTCGTATTTTTGGTAAAGAAGAGAATATAATTTGCACGAAGAGCATCCATTCGTAGTATTATTCAACTAGCAAATCCTAGGCTGGGATCGTACGAAAGTTTTCATGGAGACAATTCTCTCTCTATATGTGTGTGTGTCTGATGACCCTAAAGATTCTTGTGTCATCTAAGATATATAGGTTATTGAATTAATATTCAAGAATATTAAGGCGATGATTTTATGTAAATAGTTGAAACCATGGCGTAAATCATGAAAGTGACGTGTTCTAAGAGATTAACTATACGCCCCATAGGGATAAGTTGAGTCCGAGATCTGACCAACATAGAGAGAATGAAAGAAACTGAATACGAAGTATCCCCACCCCTCCCACTACCTGAAAGAAGAATCGAGGAACAATTCCTCCGAGAAAACCCACCTGTCTTCAATGGGATAGGAGACCCGACTGATGTAGAAACATGGGTGTGGGTTCTGTAGCATATCTTCAATTTCCTGCATTACACAGAACTGGAACGCATAACTTGCGCTTCTTTCCAACTGGCGGGATTGGCATATTTCTGGTGGAATATATGGAGGAAGGCAATGACTCCTGAACGACTGGAAAAATTGACTTGGGAATATATAACAGATATATTCCTAAGAATTTTGAGAAATGGGAGATAGAACTCCACTACATGGAACAAGGAAGCACAACTGTAACAGAGTACGACCCGATGTTGTATGATAAAGTACGATATGCACCAGAACATGTGGACATTGAGGAGAAGATAATAGAAATAGTTTTTGCCAATCTAAGGCACGAGGTCAGGATGGCTTTAGCAAGTCACGCGGGAGTATCTTACCCTCAAATCCCCAATCGAACTCATAACATCAACCATACCATGCCAGTAAAGAGACCAATACCTATGCCAGCTCCAGTACCCCCCAAAGTACAGTCTCATAACCTTAAAGGAAAGCGTAAGAGGAAGGACAATAGGAACGACCAAACCTCAAGGAAGCCGTGGAAAGGACAGACACATTTTCATAATATCAAGAAGCAGACCCTAACTCCTCAGGTAGGAAACTGCTGGCAGGAGTTCCCTCTCTGCTCCGAGTGCAAAAAGAAGCACGAAGGAGTGTGCCAAACTGGAAGCGACGAATGCTACATGTGTGGCCAGAAAGGGCACTTTGCAAATGCTTGCCCTACCAAACGACAGACAATAGGTACAAGGCCTAAACAAGCAACTCCAAATCAGCATACCCGAACTATCCCGGCTCAGCCTCAAGCACGCCAGCAACAACAACAGTTGCTACCAACCTACCACTTTTGTACCACCATCACCTGCATCAAAGGAATCCACAACATAACATAGCTTATGTGATGCAACCAATACAACCTGAAGGAAATCAGGGAAACCTAATAGGTATGAAACACTTCTCAACAAGTAATAATTTTATTGGATAATTGAATTTTCAATCTTTCATTGATAAAGCATACGTAGATAATCATTAGGCTGAAACTAGAACTAGTAGGGATAGCTACAAAAGTTCTTTACCTTTGCTCTGACCTAGATATGAACTTAGAATCACGTGAGGTCTTGGTGAACAACCTTAGTGCTATCTTAACAAACGACGTGGACCTAATATTAGGAATGAATTGGCTTCCCAAAAAATATGCCATGATCCTTTGCAAGGAAAAACAAAGTCCATTTCGACCCATAAGAAAGGAACCCATGAGCATTCAGGGGACTAACATGAACCAGAGGAAGACGAGCATCTCAGCACTACAAACCAAGAAGCTACAAAGGGAAGGTGTCTAACCTACATAGCTTACTTGAGCGCAGAGAAGTCAAGAGGAGGAAGAAAGATTGAAGACATCGCCATTTGGAAATACTCAAATGTTGCTTCAATCTGCTGGTGATCTGGTCCACGGAAAATAGAAAAACAGACTGACTTCTATAGGATGAGATCCTTTACATACCAAGTCATTTTCTAATCTGGACTAAGATCATGTTCTCTATCAGATTCACTTTATATTGTAGTGATCTGGTACATGTAGAACAGATTGAGATCTAGCGAGACAAAATGAAATCTAAGTGTGTTTCGAGAGAGCATCATCAAAACTTAACATATTTGTGGGGTTCTCAACAATTTCCTCCTTTTTGATGATGTCGAACCACACTTTACAATATAACCCTAAGTCAAAGCTTTTAAGAATATTCTGGTTTTAAACAACCAGAAGTGTTAACAGATTGTTATTAATTCATATAACAATCAAATGCAATAAATATTTCTGGACATTGAGATTTTGTCTTCAGAAAAACCACATGTATATATATATATATATCAAATGATTACTGGTGGTTTACATGGAGATAGCAAAAGTAGAGCAACAAAAGAGAGAAAGGCAGATGAACTTAAAATATTACAATTACGAAAACCATCTCGCCGCTCCTCCTGTCTTCATCTTTTCACGTTGTGCATCAGAGACAAGCTGGATACTTTCGTAAATTTAATCTCTCACTCTGGCTTAGTTGGGGTCGTGATTGTCAATCTTGTATCCCTTTATCTTAACCAGCTGATTAATGTAGTTTAGTATGTATGACTTGTCGGGAATGTTGCTTCCTGGAATCATAGGGCATACCATGTACTCCTTTTCAGGTGCCTTCATTTGGATTTTAGCACTCGTGGAAGCCAATCTGATTCTCTGTATCAGCTCCTTGTCTCTAAAGTTCTCCATGTATCTGTTGAAGTTTTCGTCTGGTGTAGACTCTGAGTATATAAGTTTTGTGAGAAAGTACTTATTCATTATAAAGCCTTTCTTGACCAGCTCCTAGTCCTTCTGGTCACTTTCTGGTACCCACACATCCTTGGGTGTTTTTTTCTGCAAGGACAAATTCCATGCAGTAAATGGCTTTTTCTTCTTTTTCTTTGATTGAGTTGCAAATTGAGATGACTGTAGCTGAGAACGTTCTGATGATGGCGGTGAGGAGAATGTCGTCTGGTAAGACTTCTCTTTAGCTTCTTGTGCAGCTATCTTCTTCTCACGTTCAGCCTGTTCTTTGTAGAATTGTGCCCGAAAGATAGGGTCACAAGCTTGTTCTCTGTTGACTCCAAACAGCAACATCTCAGCTATCTGGTCTCCTTCATCAATGGGCTTCTTGCCTTTATCCCGACTAGTAGTGGGTTGTTGTTGTTAACTTTGCTCTGGTTCAATGGTGGGATCTGCCCTTCGTGGGGTTGTGGGCTTCTCCCTTGGTGTTTGAATTGGACTAGATTGAGTTTCAGCAGTTTCTGTCCCTTGATCTGATCGTTCTGGTTCCGTTACCTGCTTTCCAGAGCCCTTTCCTCCTTTGTCAGTTTGAGATATTTCCCCCTTTTCGACATCATCAAAATTAGTAGTGATGAGTGTTCGAAGGGAATCTATTTCGGCCTTCATGACCTCCATCTTTTCTTCTGCGTCTACCTTGAAGCCTAGCAGCATGTTCACTGTCTGGTCCGTGGCGGAGAGTTTCCTTTCCAGCCTGCTGTTCATGGTGGAAACAGTGGCATCATATGCTTGCTGGTTTTCTTCAACCTTGCTGAGCCTAGTGTTTTGATTCTCATATTCTGTAGGATTGGGATAGAGCAAATCGTCGAGAACACTGATTTGGTTGGCCTTCATGATTTCCACAAACTTCTCCTTCTCAAAGGCAGCAAGCTTGGCGTGGACATCCAGGGCAGTGGCCTCCTTCACTTCAGCAGTAATGGCCACAGCTTGGCTCTTCACAGCAATATCAATTGCTTCGTTCTGCTTTGCCATCAGATCAGTAACTAGAGTTTGAACGTTCTATGTCTTCTTTTCAATTACCTCTAGTCGCAGATCAGTCTTCTCCTTAGCTGTTTTTGCAGCTGCTCTATCGTCATCCAACTTCTTGTTTAGCTCTTTGTCCTGGTGGCGCAATTTGCGACGTAGATCCAGATCCATGTAATTGACATAGTCTTTCTGGTGCTGATCGAAGTCAGCAAGGATCTGTGTGGCATTTTCTTGCAGGATGTTTCAGGTATCATTCATGTGATCTTCAATTCAAAGAGTAATCAAATTGTCGATCTGGTAGTTGTTGAATGATTTTGTCTCCCTTCCCAGAATCCCTTCAAGGGTTAAGAATGTAACATTATTCTTCAATTTTTGAGCTACTCCAGGTGTGTACAGCTCGTTGGTGGGTTCTCCATCAATATGTTGACCAGCTGGTTCCTCATCTACTGGATCGAGATGGATAATTGGTGTCTTCTTCTTCCTTTTCTTAGGCTGGTCTGCCTCTGGAGTGGGTTGTAGTGGGGTAGATTGATCTGGTTGACTAGTGGACTGCTCCTTCTGGTGTCTAGCTGGACCTTCCATGTCCACATCTTTGTTAGTCTCTTAATCTGAGCCCGTCACACTGGAGTAAAATTCCATTTTATCAGCATAAAATGGCTTCAGGTCTATCTTCAGCAATCTGGCCTCATGTTTCATCATTGACAAAATGAGTTGATGGTATTCCATTCGTACTTCACCAACAGTGCTTGCTTGCAGTAGGCTAAGCAAGGTGGCTTCCTCTTTTTTCAGCTCTTCCATCGATCTGGTCTGGAGCAGAGCGTTAAAGATGTAATACACACGATCTTTGACCAACAGATAGAACTTGACTCTCTTAGCTGCATCAAGAATCTCTGCAAGCATGTGGATACCTGGAAAGTCGTGAAGCACATAGTGATCTGCTTCGCTTTCCAGTAGATTGATCACGCCTTCTGCTTGCTTTTTCTTTTCTTCTTCTTCATCAGCGAACTCAACTTCTTCCTCTTCTTCCTCACTGATCCTTTGCATTCTGTTAGGTGAGGGTGTCGCTGTTCTGGCAGGAGAGAAGTCCTTCTCCTGAGTTGGATTATAGCTGGATTTTAGTTCCAAAAATTTTGGCTCCTCAGCTTGTGGAAGAATGGGGTGTTCTGGTTGTGGCACTTCCTCAGCTTGTTCTGGACTAACTCGTTCTGGTTGAGTCATTTCTGGTTCTGGTTGGGGAATGTTATCTGTGTCTTGTTGGAATTCTTCAGTGGGTGGTGGAGAGTCATGTACTTTCCTCAATCTGCGCCTCTTCTGTTTAGGCTGATGAAAGGTGGATGTGTCTATATCGATGGAACTGGCCCTCTTGGCAGGTGGTTTACGTGTTTCTTTCTCCTTCTGCACCTTCTCCCTGGGTGTCTTTGCCTTCTGTTTTTCCACTGCTCTTGTTGGTGGAATCCAGATTTGATTGGAACCACCCATCTCCAATAGTGCAGCATGGTGCACCTCATCTGTAACCTTGTTGAACAAGGCTGGGGCGAGTCCCAAGGACATCTCTATCTGGTGCTGGTCTTTGGTGATGGTAAAGCGAGTGTTGAATTCTATGGCATCCTCCCAGACATGCTATTTGAAGAACTTTTCTACCATGAAACTAATCTTGAATGCCTTAAGTTCCTCCTGACCTCCACAGAAACACCGTTCCCTCGGGCGTCCTTGGTATATTTCACAAGCTTGGGCTCCTTTGGCAATAGATCAAACATCATTCTACTCCAGTTAACTTTGAGGTTCAGAACAACAGCTGTGAGAATCCTGAACTTCTCTAGGGTAACTTGATCGTAGGATCCACTGTGGTTGAGAAAGATTCTTTGAACAAACTCAAATATCAGCTTGTATCCAGGTTGAAGTAGAGATCTCTGGAACATCCTTCCCATGTATGACATGGGAATCACAATGACTTTCTCCACCACGTTGGTCATAGGTGTTATCATCAAGTTTCATACCTTCATCCTTTAGGCGGTATGCTTGATTAATCATTGCGAGGACGTTGTAAGTAGTTTCGCTTGTCCTATCGCCAATGACATCAACACATTGGGCTCGTTACCTTCCTTCTCATCTTGCCATGTCAAGTAGAATGTGGCTGCCTGTTTTGCCAAGTACATGTTGGGATGGGAGGTAACAATATTATGGAATCCTACAATAATAAGGAGATTCCAGTGGATATATAATCATCAGTTATGTGAGCATCATATCAGATATATTTAAAATGATATGAATGGCACAAGGATGAACAACTATAGCAGTTTATCCAAACAGTATACATATCAAACAGATATCAATAAATAAAATTCTATATAATAGGGTATATCTTCCGATACAGGGCACATAGTAAAACTCCAATAGATGCTATAAATAATATGAAGAACTTTAAAAACCTTTGCAGGGCTTAACCATGGCGAAAATTTCCTCCAGTTTGCGAAAACCGTGGGTTTCAAAAACAACAAATGGTTAAGGGGAAAGAAATTTCTGAACCTCAGCGACATGTTGCAGAAACAGAGAGGTTTGAGGTGCCATGATCAAAATGGATTTTGGAGTTTTGAGAAAATCTTGCAAAAGAAAAAGAAATCTGAGATTTTGCTTAAGTGCTTAAGGAAGAGTAGTGCTCAGTGCAATGAAAGTGTAAGGCGAACAATTTAATGCACGTACGACACATATATATAAGAAAATAATCAACGGCTTAGATTAAAGCGGTAAGAATTTTAAGGTTGGATGAGAATCTCCCTTTTTAAGTTTTCCCGCTTCAGCTTTCCATTTTGCCGCCTTGTGTTGCGTTTGATGCACGCGCTAGATCCTAGGGTTGTAGGATGGAGCGTGTAAATCTATTTTATCCACTGCAACTTTCCTTATTCTTTTTCTTGCAGAGATTTCCTCGATCACAGTTTCCAAAGGTGTGTTAATCATCATAATTATGGAGGATTTAGCAAATCTATGTTAGAAAATAACTTTATAGACCATAGTTAGGGCGGTAATTAGTGTTAAAGACGCTTATAATTTCCATGTTCCCCCTTGACTAAGTAATCATTTATTGGAAAATTAATTTCCACGTGGCATGGCTATATCTCGTCATATTCTGACACGTGTTATCAATAACAATCTGGTATTGTTTGATTAACACTATTTGACTTCTGTTTCCATCTGGTACTGTCTCCTCCTATCACTATGTATTATCTGGTTTACATTCTGTTTCTTGTCAATCTGATTGACAATCTAGTTTTGCACTATGCGTCATACTCTTATCAATGATATAGTAATCTAGTTATCATAGAGTGCTTCTATTTTCCATCGTTCTGCTACATGATCTGGTTATGTTAATCTGATATTGACTTGGTTCTGTCATCCAGGTTTAGCAATCCAAGCTTTCCACATAGCATCTTGAATCTCTCTTCTGGTAGAGCTTTTATCAAGATATCAGCACGGTGTACATCTGTGTGTATCTTCTCGATCTGGACGTGTTTCCTCTCCACATGATCTCGAATGAAATGATGTCTCACATCAACATGCTTGCATCTTGTATGGAGTACTAGATTCTGTGTTATAGCGATGACATTTGAGCTGTCACAGAATATAGGTATCTCCTTCACATCGATCTCGTAGTCCTTTAGTTGCTACTTCAACCAAAGTATTTGTGCACAACAGCTTCCAGCAGCCATGTTCTCTGGTGTAGCCTTTTGAGTTACAACCAAAGATTACCTGTGGTTCTTCTCTTTCCCCATAGTCCTTCTCTTCTGGTATCTACCCTTGTTATCTTTATAGAACCTTTGATATTTTCTTGATCTGATTTCCATCTTTTCCATCCTCTTGGCAATCATCGCAAATTCCTTGAGTAGCTTATCGTAACCTCCTTCTTCTGGTGCTACAGTTAGTGTTGGTTCATTTGCTTTGCACTTCGCTTTGAAGGCGGTCTCTTTCTCCTTCTTTGAATTGCTTTCATTCTTCTTGGTTGAAGAATAATCTTATCCATGAATTCTCTTGATATCACATTCGTGAATAGCCAGATGATCAAATGGTGCTTCAACAGACATATCGTTGAAATCAGCACGTAGTGGCTGCATAGCAGAGTAGATCTCCCAGCTTAGTGGTAATGCTTTGAGGATTTTGAGATTCTTCTCTCTCTGTGTATACTTATTTTTGTTGAATGCAGAAACTTCAAGTAAAACTTCAATAAACCGGTTCTTCATATGTTCAATGGTTTCTCCAGGCTTCATTTTGAATTCATCATTGCTTCAGAACCTAGGCTTAGTTATCTCAATTCTTCCCACATCTCCTTGGTTGTATCAAGATCTTGGATCTTAGCCAGATGAACACCTTTTACCATGCTGGAGATGATTCCTTTGGCAAAATCATCAAGATTTGCTTCACGCTGTTCTTCAGAAGTATACATTCTGGGATCTTTAAGCACATATTCTTTAACTGGACCAATTTCTGTAATTTGGGTCTTCTCTTCTTGAATCACCAATGGTCCTTCCTCTATCACTTTCCACATCAGACAATGATGAGCTTAGAGGCACATCTTGATTCTGAAACTCCATTCTCTGTACTCTTGGATGGAGAATTCTTCACATGCCCTAACAACAGATGATTCCATAATGACAGATAGGATGCTAGTGAATGAAAAAGGTTTTCCTAGATCTATTCAAGTTGACCACGCAGGTTTCACCCTCGTGAAACAGAAACAATGGTCCTATGAACCACTGCTCTAATACCACATTTTGGTCCTGAAAGAGTAAGCTTTTTGAGTTTGGTGTATGGGGGGGGGGGATACACCAAATACAAACTTTTCAGTTTACTTGACTATTTAATTAGAGAGATTAAGCTTTTTGAAAAAAAGATTGCTTGGTTGTGACAAACCAGATCGATGACCAGATCGATCGTGTTCTGTCCAGACAGAAACTCTCTAATGAATAACACTAAGCAGAGATCAAGAGTAATCTTATTTTCTAGCAGAGCGTTGTGTGCGGAATATGGTGGACTTAGTCAGTGCTCTTGATTAAAAAACCTTTTTGGAAACTTAATCAAATATTTAGCAGATTGATTAAAACTGCAGTTTGAATGAATGTGCAGATTAGTTTATAAACCAGCTGAAATTTAAAATGCGGAAAGTAAACAACACAGCTGTTTACGTGGTTCGGGAAACCCCCTACATCCACAATCCAATCCAAACAGGATTAGATATCCACTACTAGGATACTCTTCTTATTTATACTCGCTGAGAACGAGCCACAGGTTTCAAGAACAATTTGTTTTGAAACTTATGCACGAATAAGGGTCGTGTCCCTTTACAACTTACAGAAAACTACTGTAACTGGATCCCATCATGTTAATCCACTAGAAACCTACTAGCTAGCAAAGATCTCCTTCCTTCTTCTCGATAAGACAGACTTGAATCAAGGTGTGATTTCGATCACGAATGGCTCAGAACACAATCTGGTAAGTAGAAATCTTCTCAAATGAAAGCTTCGATGGATGAGATGATTTCTGGGCAGAGTAACAGCTTGTTGATCGTAGATAATAGTCTTGTGTACTCTTCCAGTCTTTGTTCCAAGCTTTGTTGAAATTCTAACTGTTGAGCTTGATTGGTTTGAAGTAAATGTGATTTATCAATCAAGGATAGTAAATCCCTAAATTATCTCCTCTTGCCTTTGAAAAGATTGACTGAATCTTCAATAAATATGGAAAGCAGATCGTTGACAGGTATTACTTTCCTTCTTCGCATATGGATTGATTCTCCTTCCATTTTGACAGCTCGCGTGATGTGGCAATGAGTTAGGGATTCTTCATCAGTTAATATGACATAACACGTGATTGCTTTTTGACGGATAAATGATTTGATATCATCTGGTTCATCCTTAAACATCGATCTGGTCAGCAGTCGATTTGGTCTTCAGAAAATGTGCTCCAAAGCATGGTACAGTCTTTTGTGAGTGTCTTGGCAGAACTGACTGATTTACCATCTGTTACATCATCTGCTTGCTTCAATCTACTGGTGATCTGGTCCATGGAAAATAGAAAAACAGACTGACTTCTATAGGATGAGATCCTTTACATACTAAGTCATTTTCTAATCTGGACTAAGATCATGTTCTCTATCAGATTCACTTTATATTGTAGTGATCGAGTACATGTAGAACAGATTGAGATCTAGCGAGACAAAATGAAATCTAAGTGTGTTTCGAGAGAACATCATCAAAACTTAACATGTTTGTGGGGTTCTCAACAAGATACTTCGTAGACGGACGAATATGACAAAATGGGAAAAAAGATCATGGATGGAGGGATTCATTAAATTTAATTGTTAAGGGGTACGCAAGAATTCATACAACTCGTTTGATTAGCAACAAGAGATAATTTTTTATTTGTTTGACTAAAATGGTTTTATTGTGCCAATTACAATAACATTAATAATTTTCTTGGATAAAGTTGTTAGACCAAAAATGTGTACATTCTGGGTTTTCACAAATATACGAGGTCAATTGCACGTGGCAAGTTAATCCCGGTTGAATCTCAACAGAAAGCTTACCAGAGCGATTCTAATCCTAAGTGTTATCAAGAAAAAATAAATATAAATCTTAAGCACTCTAATCAATAATAAGCATGATAAAACATGAAATAAATAAATAATAAAAAGATGGGATTCCTGATTAAGGGGCCTAGAGTGAAGAAAATCCAAAATCAATTAAATCATGCTCCTAAATTCATGCTATTGTTCGTTCATTAAGGGCGTATTAATAGTTAGTCTAATTAATTACTTACGTATTCTTAATTAGACAGTAATCACGACTCACGTATTAGATTACCCTAAGAAGAATTCGTCAATTAAGAACAATGATTCGTAATTAATAAACGATTTCCTAGAGTTGCTTGATCACTAACTTTTGTGTTCGATAATTAAGGCGCAATACTAACTTTCGTATTCGAGTCACACAATAGGAAAATCATAAATCAATAACGAATATAATTCCTACATCTCTGATTTGGAATTATTAATCATTTAACCCTTGTTCTCTATTAGAATTATCTCTCGATCTCAACCAATAAATAAATAATCAGAAACGGTGGTCAATCGTCTCAATTAAATAAGCACAAGTTAAACCACGAAGCATGAATCAAGAACAATCAATAAATAATTGAAGAAATTCTAAACCCTGGTTAGAGAATGAAAATCAATCCATAAAACAATAAAAGATAAGAATTAAATAAAACTTACTAAGATAGAATCTTGGATTGAGCGTCAAATCTCCCCTCAATTCATCATCCCAAGAAGAAATTACAATGGAATCAACTCAAAAATGTGTTCTATGATTTTTTATAAGAGAAAATATGAAAGGGGCAGGGTGAAGTAATACGTCTAGAAGTTGCGCCCAGCGCCAGCGGACACGTTTCTATCTCAGCCGAGCACCCTACCAAGCTGGCGCTGGGGTCCATCAGTCGCTGGACCCTGGCCACGGTCCTCCTGCGCGCAGCGATTTTGTTTCAGCCCGTTCTCCCTCATTTGAACTCTGATTTATGATCCGTGCGGCTACGAACTCCTATCGAGACGAACTTTAATCCTATGTTATCCAAGCTTCATCTTTACAACTCCATTTCGCGCCAATTTCCACACCAAACAACCTATATGCAATTACGGAAACCAAGCGTAAATAAAAACCAAAATATATATAAAATGAACCTAAAACTATGAAACGAGACTCAAAAAGTCGTGTAAAAACACAACAAAAACACACCAAACAAAAGTTAAATTAGATTTTCTACTATTCTTCAAAATTATCCATTTTGCATTATTAGTATGAAGATTATTTTTTAAATTTGGTTCACATCTGTATTAACCAAAATCAAACCAAAGAACCGAACTGATTTTTCGAATAATTAATCATCTTATCAGTTTTTGAATCAATTCCACTATTTTACTAATTTTTTCTTCCAAGTAATCGAACCAAATAGCATCCCTAATTAACGTAGCCAACTTCAAGAAAATATTGAATCAAATAAGCACAACCATGTTTGTAGTGCACGTACAGAAGGATTCGATGCCAGTTGACTATCTTCAAAAAAATCTAAGGGTACTCACAATAGTTCTTTTTCTCTAATTTTCAAAATAAAAATACTATTATTGCATAATAAAATTAGTTTCCAAATTAAAATTCACAAATCAGTTATTGATTGAAAATTAATTTCTTGTCAAAACATGTAGACCACACACGCTATGTGATTAGTGTGGTGTGTATATAGAGATGACAGTGGACCTTGGACCCGGTCCGGATCCGGGGATCCAGATCCGTTTTTTAGGATCTGGAGCATTAAAAATTTGGACCCGGCGGATCCGGACCACTAATAAAAATCACGGATCCGGATCTGGAATTTAGTAGATCCATCCCAGATCCGGTCCAGATCCGACCCGTGGATCCGTTTATTTAATATAATTATTTTTTATAATTATATATATATATATGTAATATTATATCTATTTTTATAATTAAGAAATGAAAATACAATAATATCCTTATACGAATATCGATAGTCTTTTTAAAAGGAATTTGTTGGACGAATGTGAAAATTACCAAACAACCAAAAGTAGTAGTGGAGTTTGTCAGCCGCCTTGCTCTGCCCTAGCCGCCTCGTCGCCCTCACCCTCGCCCTCGTCGTGTCCCCAGCACCCCGCACTGCCGCCAATCATCGCCTCGATCTCCGTAACCCTTGCTCTGCCCTAGCCGCCCCCGTCGCCCTCGCCCTTGTCGTGCCCCCGGCAAACCCGCACCGCAGCAACTAGTGAGACAAATATTCACTTCTTTAGATCTGAATCTTTAAGTTTATTTTTTTGGCTTCCAGATTCTTCTTCACATAGTTCTATAATAATCTGACCTTTCAAGAGATATCAATTTCGAGTGTGTAGTGATTTCATTCATTTGATTTTATGCTAAAATTGGTTTTCTTAATGCTTCAGTGAGGATTGCACTTACCTATTCCTTAAATACTATGAATTATATTGGTGAGACATTTGGAATTTTGAGGATAGGAAGGTTTAGCATTATGTTTTATTTGTTTGTCTATGCTCTTGATGTCTAGTTTCGATGGGTTGGACTACTATACAAAGTCTCTTCCTGAAGTTCCATTTTCATATATAAAGTCTATTGTTTTGTAGTATTTTAATTTAGTTTTATTTATAATTTTAATATATAATTGAGTTGAATGGATGATTAAGGAATGAAGTAAATAAATAGGGAATAAAATATCAATATATAGGGAAAATAAATGGAGGCAGGGCAAAGCAATGCATGGTGGTCAGAACATGAAAATGGAGGAACTAGTATTAGGCTTATTTCCTATGTGAAGACTCTGATAGTAGTAGAGTAGTTACTGACTTAATGTGTAGTGTGGAAAACTATAAATTAAATTTGGTGGTAGAAAATTCATATTAAATGACATGAAATGAAATGAAAAGTATATAGAAGATTGAATTTAGAAGAACAAGATGAATTGTTGGTTATGAACTGGGTAAATTTGTCTTGTATGATTTATTTTTGGGGAAAATGAAGTCAAAATTTTATGACTCTTGCTTCTTATGCAAACACATTGTGCCTCCTACTCTTGCTATTTCTTTCATACTTCATTTAATTTTCCCCTTTTACTAGATTAGCTATTGATTAATGATTTTGCAATATTATTGAGATACAAGTGAGCTACTATTGAAATTTTTTGTTTGAGAAATTAGTCAGCAAGTTGCTTTGTAGAAATCAGCAACTCATGTTAATTTGTATGTTATATTTTTTTGTCTTTGTAGGAAAATGGAGGAACAATCTGTAAACAATGAAGTTGTCGGTTCACAACCAGAACTTTCTCAAAAACCTATTGATCTAGATGAAGGTTTTGTTGGAGTTGAACTTGGAGATGAGAAGACCACCACAAATTTGAACGAAAAAGAAGAAATTGAAGTAAGTGCTTGTACTGGCAAAAAAAGTAAGAAGGGCACTTCTGAAGCTTGGGAGTTTTTTGAGCTTATCAAGATGACGGATGGCACTAAGAAAGCAAAGTGCAAATACTGCACAACTGTCCTATCTTACAAATCCTCCACGGGAACTTCACATCTCCTTAAGCATGCGAGGACAGTTTGTTCGGGAAGGCACTTGCAGATTGCGGCTGGGCAGACACAATTGAAGATTAAAACGGAAGCTGACGGATGCACTGTATTGGAACTAAAGGAAAAAGAAAAGGTTGTGAAATTTGATCAAGAAATTTCGAGGAACGAATTGGTTAGTATGGTAGTTATACATGAGTATCCATTATCCATGGTGGACCACATTGGTTTCAAGAAGTTTGTCAAGAGTCTTAATCCTTCATTCAAAATGATTTCAAGTAATACATTGAAGAGTGACATTATGAAGAAGTACAATGATGAGAAACTTTCTTTGAAAGTTTTGTTCGAACAGAATGATAGTAGAGTTGCAATAACGACTGATATGTGGACCTCTTCCAATCAAAAAAGGGTTATATGGCAGTGACGTCGCACTTCATTGATCGACAGTGGAACTTACACAATCGGACTTTAAGGTAATGAGCTTTATTATCTATGTCTTTATGTCTATTTTATTATTTATTTGTTAGTAACTACATATTATGTGTTTATTTAGGTTTTGCTTTGTACCATCTCCACACACGTCTCCAATTCTTGCAAAGGTTTTGATGGATTGCTTATCTCATTATTCATTGAAAAATAAAGTTTCATCAGTGATACTTGATAATGCTAGCATTAATGATGCAATGATGGAAATTTTGAAGGAGAATTTGGAAACTAATTTTTTGATCTTAGGTGGAGAGTTTTTGCATTTGAGGTCTAGTGCTCATATTTTGAACTTGGTTGTGAATGATGGTTTATCTGTGATTGCTCATGTTACTGACAAGGTCCGAGATTGCATTGTATTTTGGATGTGTACTCCTAAAAGGGTGGAAAATTTTGATGATGCTTGTCGACTTTTGTATATATCTCATCCTAAGAAGTTGGTTCTTGATTGCAAAACTATGTGGAATTCAACTTACTTGATGCTTCAAACTTCTTTGCCTTTCAAAGATGTTTTTACAAAATTGAAGCGTTTGAATAGGAAGTTGAAATTTGTTGTTCCTAGTGAGCATGATTGAATGCTAGCAAGTCTTGTTTCTAAGAGGTTGGAGATTTTCTACAAGGCTACTAAAGTCTTTTCTGGTAGAAATCATCCAACTTCTAATTTATTTTTTCGAAAGGTATGTGAAATTAAGCTTGCTTTGAGGCGATGGGTTGAAAGTGATGTTGAGACCATTAGGAATATGGCTAAGAATATGGTTGAGAAGTTTGACAAATATTGGGAGCAAATTAGTGGAGTTTTGGCTGTTGCTTCGACTTTAGATCCGAGAAATAAAATAGATTGTGTGGAGTACTATTTCAAGAGGTTGTATGGAGATGATGGTGAAAATCGAGTGAAAAAGGTTAAGGAGAATCTTGATAAACTTGTACTTGAATATCAAAAGAAAAGTGAATGAAATGGAAGGCAAGAATATATGCATAGGGTTGGTGATTGTGATGGTGGAGAGGATGAGTATGCTCAATCTAAGAGAACAAAGAAAAGAAAGGTGAATGTGAGGGGTGAGGTTGAGCACTACTTTGATGATGATCCTATACCCGAGAACGATAATTTTGACATCCTTGATTGGTGGAAAATGGATCAAATTTATCCTACTTTGCAAAAAATTGCCAAGGATATTCTTGATATTCCCGTCTCTTCGGTGGCTTCGGAAAGTGCTTTTAGCACCGGTGGAAGAGTGGTGATTTCTCATCGCTCTAGGCTTCACTCTCAAACTGTGGAAGCGTTAATGTGTTTGCAAAATTGGATTGTCGATGATATTAAAGGTAATTGTTATTTTATATTTATAGCACTTAAATTTCATTTTATTATTTCATCTTTGTACATAATCTTCTTTTTTGTTGGTCAAGGTAAAGTGGATGACATGTATGCTTGTTCTACTGTTACTGAAGATTGTGAAGATGGAGAACAAATTGATACTATTGATATGGTAATCTATTTAATTACATCATTTTATGCTTATATAGTTATATTATTGAAGTAAGTGTGCATTTCTTATGACTTATGTTGTTTATTTTTTATTTCTTTAGGATGTTGATGATGTTGAAAGTAGCTCTAGCATTAGAGATTTTCTTGAAGAATTTAGACTGTGACTTTGGTTGCGGCTAGTTCATCACAAATTTTCTTAGCACATAGATGCTAGCAACACTAATCTTATAATATTGGGACTTATTTTGGATTTTTGTAGTTTTATATTGTGGTGTTATTTTTATCCTTTGTGGTGATATTGTGGATTAATCAAGTTATTATTATTAATATTTAGAATTTTATTTTTGAAATTTAAGTTCATGGATCTGGACAGATCCGTGGATCCGATCTTGACCAAGCTTTTTTAGATCCAACGGATCTGGGCCGGATCTGGACCAAGGTTAAAATTTCCGGATCTGGATCTGGACCAAGCCAGATCCGGCCCAGATCCGGCCCGTTGCCATCCATATGTGTATACACATGCATGAAAAATATGTATTGACTGCATATCTTTTGTCTATTTATTCGTCCATTTTCTTTTCTATTTTTTGTTCTTGTTAAAAATGTGTATTGAAACAAGAAAAGAGAGGTTCTTTGTTGCTGATGTGGCAAAAGATATTTGTAACTACATATATGTATCAAGTTTTAGATGCATAAATAAAATTGTATTTTTCTCTCGTACGTAGTAAAACCTCTATAAATTAATACTCTATAAATTAATAAACTCTCTAAATAAAATCTTCCGGTCCCGACTTGGGCCTTTGTAAAAAATTATCAAATTCGATAAGATAATAAGATAATAATTTTTCGGAAAATCCCTTTATAAAATATAGGTCTCATTAAAACTCTAAATTAATAATTCATAAAAATTACAATTATAATTACTATGATAATTTGCTAAAATATGAATTTATTGTTAATTGCTTTTTATTAAAATTTAAATCTAATTGTATTTCATCTTTAACTTTTCTAATTGCACCCAAAACTTTCGGTGTCGAGTTCTCTAGCTGCAACAAAAAATTGTGAAGAGTTGTTGTCGTCCTCAAAGCCTTCTTTCGCGTGACTGGTTCCAATAGTATTGAATCATCTTCAACTTCATCATTAGTAGGATTTTCAATAATATCAGCAACAATTTCCTCCAAAATTTTGAACAATTAAACATTCATCATTTTCACCTGGATAGTCTACCAATTTGTTGATGTCCATCTCATTGCGATAACCAACATCCTTAATCATATTCTCTAGCTCATGAAGGCTCTCTTCAAAGATCGTCTCACTTGAGTCGTTTGAGATTGCTTTATCTGAATGAATTTTGTATATGATTATATTTAATTAGTTACAAAGAATTTGATGATGCATGAATATAATAAATGAAACATATATGAATTTATTTATTTTCAATAAATATGAACTAAATTTGTTGAATTTAAAAAGTCACTCTTTTAATTAATAAAATATTAATTTATCGATATATTAATATCTCTCTAAATTAATAAAATCTAATGGTCTCAATGCTATTAATTTATAGAGGTTTTATTGTATATTCTTCTCTAGTCATTTCATCCATAGCTTTTCTCTTTCAACTTCTTGTGTGGTTATTCAACAAATTTAACATGGTATCAGAGGGAGAGGAAGAGATCACTTTCGCTGAATTTGTGAAGATTATCACAGTCTCTTCCTTCAATTTAGGTTCGGCAGCGCTAAGTTTTCTGAAACCCTAAGTCTTCATCTGTTCACGTCGTGTCCACTGCTCCACCCGGCATTCTTCGGTTACTTCTGATTCTCTGTTTGTGTTCCTTTTTTTGCTTTTGTTCTGATTTTGGTCTCCTTTCTCATTGTTTTCTATCGTCTTCTCTCAATTTCTTTATCCCAATTTTTTTTTCATTTTCTACTTTACATATGGTTTGGTCTTCATTTTTCAATATAATTTCTCTCTCCATGTTGAGTTTTGAGTAAAACGGCCATGGAAGAGAAAAGAAGGAAGAAAGGACAGAGAGAGAGAAGGAAGAAAAGCTTTCTGTTATATTTCAACAAAAAAAGAATACATGTGTATTTATAAGACTTGCCACGTAGGAGCTAACTAACTAATAGCTAACTAAAAGAAACGTTAAGCATATAACAAACGCGTTTTATTCTAACGGCTATTTTATTTATTTCCAGAAACTAATAAATGCATCCTTCAAAATCCAGTAATAGCTTGATGCAGAGATTCTGACTTCTTGATCGTTTCTTCAAAACTTGAAACTCCCCCTCAAGATGGATCACACAAGGATGTGAAATTCATCTTGTGTAAGATACTTGTGAATGCTGGAGCTCCCAAGGCTTTAGTAAAAATGTCAGCAAGTTGCAAGTTATTTTTGATGTGTAATGGTTTTATAACTCCAGCTAGATACTTCTCTCGAACACTATGGCAATCAATCTCAATATGCTTTGTTCTCTCATGAAAGACTAGATTAGAACTTATGTATACTGCAGCTTGGTTATCACAATAAAGAGGAACAGCTCGTTGCACTTTGACACCAAAATCAGATAATAAGGATTTAATCCAAACCACTTCACATGTAGCAAGAGCCATTGCTCTATACTCTGCTTCCGCTGAAGATCTAGATACTGTATGTTGCTTCTTTGACCTCCATGAGATGAGAGAATCACTTATAAACAAGCAAAATCCTGAGATAGAACGCCTAGTATCTGGACAAGCAGCCCAGTCAGCATCTGAAAAGATGCTAACTTCCAGTGATGCTTTGCTGGAGAAGAACAGACCGTGTGCAAGTGTTCCTTTAATATAGCGTAGCACTTTCTCTACATCTTGTAAATGTCCTTCGCATGGCTTGGACATATATTGACTTAACTTATTCACAGCATATGTAAGATCAGGCCTTGAGATGCATAAATAGAGTAACCTTCCAACTAACCTTCTGTAAACATATGGATCTTTTACAGGTTCTCCTTCATCTTGCTTTAACTGCTTCCCAGCTTCCATAGGAATGTTTGTGGATTTGCAACCAAGTAACCATGCATCTTCAAGTAAATCATAAGCATACTTTCTCTGAGATATAAAGAAACCAGAATTATTTCTTGCAATCTCAATGCCAAGAAAGTATTTTGGCTTTCCAAGATCTTTATTCTTGAAATGCTTTCCAAGAAACCCCTTAAATTCTTCCATAGCTTGCAGTGAGTTACTAGCCAGAAGCATGTCATCAACATAAACAACAAGGCTTATAAACACATTACCATAATACTTTACAAACAAAGAATGATCAGATGCAGATTGTACTATCCCAAATCCTGATAAAGGTTTTGATAATTTTATATACCATTATCTTGAGGCTTGTTTCAGACTATATATTGATTTGGTAAGCTTGCAAACGGTTCCTTGTGGCACAAACTCCCCCTGACTGAAAAGTCCTTGAGGAATATCCATGTATATGTGTTCCTTGAGGTCACCATTAAGAAAAGCATTGTTCACATCTAGGTGAGATAAATGCCAGCCTTGAACTGCATACAAAGACAGCAATAGTTTAACTGTGACAAGCTTTGGTACAGGTGAGAATGTGTCTAGATAATCAACCCCAGGCTGTTGAGTGTAACCCTTAGCCACCAACCGTGCCTTATATTTGTCAATGGTACCATCAGCATGAAACTTAATCCTATAAACCCACCTACAGCCAATAGTGGATTTATTGTTAGGTAGAGATGTTAATTCCCATGTGTTGTTTCTTATCAAGGCATCTAACTCCTCCTTCATAGCAAGTCTCCATTCACGGTGTTTGGAGGCTTGAGCATAAGTAGCAGGCTCAGGTGCAACAGCCACAGAACAGATATAGGAAAAATATGTAGGTGAGAAACGTTTGAAAGAAAGTGTTGGTTGGAGTGGATGGGCTGTAGAACAAGTCAAGACAGTATTGAGGTTGTAGTCTGCAAGGTAAGAGGGTAAACGAATGGTTCTTCCAGACCTTAAAGAAGGAATGGGTGAGGAAGAGGATGTGTTATCAGTGGTGATGTGAGGAGTATGAGGTGATAAGGAAGAGTTAACAGGAACAGTGGGTGACAAACTGAGTTGTGGTTGGGAAAGGGCGGATGAAAAAGGAAATTTCTCTTCATGGAATACTACATTCCTGCTTATGTAGGTGACATTATTGTCAATGTTGAAAGTGTATCAACCTACTCTAAGTGAATATTTGCGGAAGCTAAAGTAGAAGACACGAGATAATCTTTGCGTAGGTTATCAATTAATAACCTACACGGAAGCCTTACGGCCAAAAAGAATAATCAAAACAAGTGTTGAGCTATTACAAAGTTGAACACAACAATAACTACAACACTATCACTAAAATATTAAATGTATGTTCTTACGAGCTAAGAAGCATACAGAATTAAAACTACGAACTTAATCTACAAATGCGTCTATCTAGTGCCTCTCTAACTGAATGAATGATTCTACTATATATAGATAGACTACATGGGCTTGGATCCATAAGTGTAGCAACTGTTC
>JAPKLX010000192.1:178007-210479 GCA_026898415.1 Leonotis leonurus | reverse complement strand
CAACCTGTTTGTTGACTCCGAGATTTGTGGAACAGAATTCCACTTAGCATGAAACTCTCAACTGCCTAGTATGACTTGGTCTTCCTTCAAGTCTTCGTGCATCCAAGTCATCCTTCCACGTGGCTGTTGCGTTGGACGCTGAGTCAACACTAGTTGTTATGTTGAGTCAAAAGCCAAGTCAACATTCCTGTGAAAAACACAAAAACAAATATGTTAGGTCAACATTACAGATAATAATAGACTTCAAATACCTAACAAACTCCCCCTGTTTTTGTGCCTTCTTCACAACACCCTTTACTTCACGAGAGTTCCCCCTGAATGTTTGTGCCTGAAAAAATAACTTCAAGACCAGCAACAATCATAGATAGAGACAGCAATATGTACGCAATGTTATCACACACTACAGGGAGCAATTTCTATGTCATTTCATCAAGAAGGATTAGTGCTGCAACAGATAGTGTTCATCAACCACCACAAAAGGTAAAAAACATAAAAACACATAAAAAAACATAGAATTGTTTTGGTGCTTGTTTTTGGTAACCCCACATCACATTAACAAAAACAAAATGTTTTTGACCACATCCGGTCACCCTCACAACATCTCATTTCCATCATCTTCTTCATCCTTACTTTCTTCTTCCTCCTCATCTGCGTCTCCTCCTGTTGCTGCTTCGCCCCCTGCTGTTGCAGCTACTGGTTCAGCTACTGATTCTCCCCCTTGTTGTGAAGAGAGGCAGACTTGGAGGGCAGGAACAAGGGCAGCCAGTGTAGACAGAGCACCAATTAACTGTTGGACAGTTTGTGGTGGCAACTGAATACCGGAGGGACCAGGGACGGGAACATCTGGATTTTGCCAGGGTAGGTCTGCCACCTTGCTCTTGCTGAAGAGGGAGTGATGGACTGTATACACTGGGGCAGGTTCAGCCTCATGACTTCTTGCAATGGATGTGAACCATTGGTGCTCTAGTTCTCTGCAAATAAGAGAAGGGAATGGAAGAGAACTGATCTGTGGTTTAACGGAGAGAGCGGCGAGCTGATCAAAGATGATCTGACCCATGTTGTACGGTTTGTTGAGCCCAATGAGATAGAGCAACATCCCATGTTGCTGTGTAACCACAGTATCATTTGATGAAACTATCCAATTGTAGGTAAGAACTCTGTGTAGAACGGAGTAAAGATGCGTCAAACAAGAGGACATCATAGGTTGGACCCACTTTGACCGTTTGCCTCCCGTGATTAGTTTCGCAACATCGTCAAGATCGGGGACAGTGTAGCCCTCAACATTTGGCAGGCCAAGAGCAGTGTTGATGGCCTCCGCCGAAAAATCAAATACAAAATTCTAGAGATACACTTTGCCAAACTTTTGAGAAGAACGATTACCAAAAGAGCGATGAATGTTGCAATAGAAATGGCGTACAACAGATTTAACTGAAGGAGGAAGTTCAAAAACCATACCCAATAACCCTCTGGAGCGGAAGAAAGAAAGTAGATTGTATTCATCAAAGGTGGTCTCATCAGCAGTGCGCTCACTCACACAAGGACCATTACGAAGTCGTTTCCACTTAACCGCCGCCGTTTCATCCTAAAACTGAAGGCTAAGAGCTTGTTCAGCATCAAATGGGAAATCGGGAGCATTAGGGAGCTCCGAAATGTGCACCGCCTGTTTCCCTTTCGCGGTGGGATTGGCGGAGGAAGTGGGCTCAACCTTGACATCGGCAGTAGTGAGAAGTCGCGGGCGCTTTGGGGCTGAAGAAACTTTGTCTTCACTGTCATCTTGAACGATAACAGTGGGGACGGGACCCTTTGATTTCTTGGACAGACTATTGTGGGTGGATAGTCTGGACTCCCTCGTAGCGGGCTTGCGAGCAGGGACGGCAGGCGGAGAGGATGACCGCGACTGCAGCGATGGTTGGATGGGTTCTACCAGAGCAATGGTAGTGACTGGTGGTGTAGGAGTTTCAACCACCGGAGGCACATCAGTAACAGCCTCGGAAAGAACTGGAGGAGGAGCAGTAATAATTTCTTTCGTCGGGGGTACCACTAGGGTTTGAACAGGCGGCGGTTCAACTGACACGGGCGAAACGTCGGGCGGAGCTTCGACTGGTGGTGGTGTAGTGGTGGTTTGAAGAGCCTGGAGAAGTGTAGGGTTGGCTGCTAGGAGGTCCTGAAGAAGTGCAGTAACATCGGGGGTCAGTGGAGTAGCCATTTTTGTGTGCAGGAGAGATGCGAGAGAAGACAAATGTGAAAGATTTAGAAACTGAAAGGTTTGAGTGAAGGAAGACGACGGGTGTTTTGTTGTAAGTATAGGAGGCGAGAAAAAGAAACTGAATCAGTTTTGGAGAACGTGCAGATATGGAAGAGAGAGAATAGGGTTTTTAGGGTTTCGTGTGAAAGGTGACTGCTGTGGCAGAAAAGATAATGATGAAATGAACAGTCTGGCGACGGTTCAACTAAAAAAGTGTTATGCCTTTTCACATTCATCCTGACAAACCCTAGAACAAGCTACTCGACAATCATAACCCACTAGCAAGAGAGAAATACAGATGTTGAGGACAACACGCTGGATTATGCGATACAGAAAACACAGATTGCTGACGTTGATGGAAACATTTTAGAGAAATCAGTCCAACTTGCTCTGTTGTGCCAACATCTCAGTAACATCCACCCGGTTGATATAGATAAAATAGGTGCAGAACTACAAGAATCCAAGGGTTAGTGAGCGTAGAGTGCATCGTCGCAGCGAACGCCGTGCCCCTAGCCTTTCGCCCTCGAAAGCAGTCGTAGTTGCAATCCTTTGGTAAGGTAGCACCGTCACAGCGAACGCCATGTCCCCCAAACTACTTGAATTGTTTACCACACAGTTACATAAAAAACATATATAGAAGAATACCAGGCGTCTGTATACGAAACATGTTGACTACGATGTTATACCAGCAAGTTAGACACACAAGCTACATCCTCTGATATAGATAACAACGATATAGATATGGGTGTAGCACAACACAACAAATCAATGATAATAAAAAAGACCAAGAGATTTTCGTAAGTGTATAAATCTCTCATGATCCAAATGTTTTGTAAAAATGTCAGCAACTTGGTTTTCAGTTTTCACATACTCAAGCTTAATCATCTCTTGTTCCACTAGATCTCTAATGAAATGGTGTCTTATGTCAATATGCTTTGTTCTTGAGTGTTGAACAGGATTTTTGGAAATGTTTATAGCACTCATATTGTCACAGTACACAACCAGGTCATTGTTATATAGGCCATAGTCACTAAGCATTCGTTTGAGCCACAGTAGTTGTGTGCAAC
This sequence comes from Leonotis leonurus, assembly GCA_026898415.1. NCBI lineage: Eukaryota > Viridiplantae > Streptophyta > Magnoliopsida > Lamiales > Lamiaceae > Leonotis > Leonotis leonurus. The sequence continues at coordinate 207,167 of JAPKLX010000192.1, read as the reverse complement.
AGCTGCCTGCTGCAACATATTCAGACTCAACAGTGGATAGGGAAACGCAGTTTTGCTTACGACTATGCCATGACACGATGTTGTTCCCTAGGTTAAAACAACCTCCACTCGTACTCTTTCGATCATCCACATCTCCAGCCCAATAAGAATCACTAAACCCTATCAAGCTCATATTCATGTTTTTAGAAAAAAGGATTCCTAGATCTAATGTTCCAGCAACATACCTGATAATTCTTTTAACAGCTTTAATATGAGAAACCTTAGGTTTAGCTTGATACCTGGCACAGACACATACACTAAACATCAGATCTGGTCGAGTAGATGTTAGGTACAGCAGACTCCCTATCATTGATCTGTAGAGTGTTGGGTCAACATCCTCTCCAGTATCATCTTTAGTCAGCTTTTCTGTAAATCCCATGGGGGTTTTCGTATGCTTTGTGCCTTCAAGGTTAAACCGCTTTATCATCTCTTTGGCACACTTGCTTTGAGAGATAAAGATGCCATCTTGTCCTTGTTTGACTTGAAGTCCGAGGAAGTAAGTGAGTTCTCCCACCATGCTCATCTCAAATCTTGTAGACATTGCACCTGAAAAATCATTAAGCATGTTACGTGAAGTAGAACCGACAATCATGTCATCAACATAGATTTGAGTAATAAGAATGTGTTGGTCTTCCCTTTTGATAAACAATGTTCGGTCAGCCGCACCTCTCACAAACCCGTATTTGAGAAGTAAGTTTGTGAGATGTTCGTACCAAGCACGTGGTGCTTGTTTGAGACCGTATAGTGCTTTCTTCAGTCGAAACACATAGTCAGGCTTGTGAGGGTCCTCAAATCCTTTGGGTTGTTCAACATAGACTTCTTCTTTGAGTTCACCGTTGAGAAATGTTGCCTTCACATCCATCTGGTATAGATTGATGTTGAGATGACATGCAACAGCAAGCAACAACCGAATAGACTCAAGTCTTGCTACTGGGGCAAATGTGTCATCAAAGTCAACCCCTTCGACTTGAGTATACCCTTGAGCCACCAATCGTGCTTTGTTTTGTACTATTGTTCCCTTCTCATCTGATTTGTTCTTAAAGATCCACTTTGTGCCAATAACATTTCTGTTGGCTGGTCTGGGAACAAGGTACCAAACATCACTGCGAATAAACTGATTTAGTTCTTCATGCATGGCATTTATACAGAACTCATCAGTCAATGCTTCCTTGACATTCTTTGGTTCAAACTTGGAGCAAAGCATGTTACACCAGAAATTGTGGAACAAATAGAGTACAAGCAGGCCGTGTCTCTATAGTTAATCAGCTATTTACGTCTGGTCTGAACACCATCCTCAATATTTCCTATAACTTGAGACAATGGATGGTTTTCTCTAACTCTTCCTGGAGATTCTCTGCGGTGAGTAACCTCTGGAACCTCAATTTGTTCTTCTTCTGGCTCCTGTTGTGTAACATTGTGTTCCTCATCACTGCTGGATATTGTGTTAGGTGGAACAGTTTGGGCGTTGACAGGAGGTAGAAAAACTCCCCCTTGATGTACGTCGTCTTTTGCTTCCACCTCCTTGTTCACATCACCTACGTCATCAAAGACAACATTAACAGATTCTTGTATTGTCTTAATGCGAAGGTTAAATACCCTATAAGCTATGCTGTTTGTTGAGTACCCAACGAATACACCTTTGTCGCTCTTATCATCAAACTTTGTTAGATACTCACGATCATTTAGGATAAAACATAATCACCCAAAAACACGAAAAATGTTTTAGGTTAGGTTTTCTTCCCTTAAGTAGCTCATACGGTGTTTTGAATGTGCCTGGTCGAATATTGACTCGATTGTTGATGTAACATGCGGTGTTTACTGCCTTAGCCCAAAAACGTTTCGCCATTTGTTTTGAGCTCAGAATCACCCTAGCCATTTCAATCAATGTCCTATTTTTGCGTTCGACCACTCCATTCTGCTGTGGAGTTTTTGGTTCTGCAAACTCTTGGTATACTCCTTTTTCGTCACAGAAGGTTGTAAATTGCGAGTTCTCAAACTCACGACCATAATCAGATCTTATGTGAGATATTCTAGCATCAAACACATTAGCAACACGAGCAAACATATTTCTAAACACCTCAAATGTTTCAGATTTTTCACGTAAAAAATAGGTCCATGTGAATCTGGAAAAATCATCTACCACAACTAATACATACCTTTTACCACCAATGCTTTCAACTTCCATGGGTCCTACAAGGTCCATATGTAGAAGCTCAAAACATCGGTTGGTCCCAAAGTGTTGTTCATGGTGTTGTAGAGCAGGATGTGAGGCATGTAATTATTTTCCTCGTTGACAGTCTCCACACACGATCTGGTCTGCCTTCCCAAGTTTGGGTAGACCTCGTACAACATGCATCTTGATTAACCTGCCAAGGTTTTGAAAGTTAGTATGACCTAATCGTTTATGCCAGAGTATAACATCATCAACTTGAGCCTTGTTGCACTTCAGGTTATCAGTCATGTAACAATTGTCTGATGACCTTTGACCTGTCATGATGCACAAGTTTCTGTTATTGTAAACTTCACATGCATCTTTAGTGAATTTTACAAGCATGTTACCATCACATAATTGACTTATGCTGATTAAGTTTGCCATAAGTCCTTGCACATGATACACATTTATTAAAGCAGGCAAGCCAGGAACATTAAGTGTACCTCTCCCTATGATTTTACCTTTTGAACCTCCACCGAAGGAAACATTTCCTCCATCACAAGTCTCATAGTTGGAAAGAAATGTTTTGTTACCTGTCATGTGACGTGAACATCCGCTGTCAAAGTACCAATAACCTGAAATGTTAGTTTTCAATGCTGTGTACACAACATTACATGTTAGATCAGCTTTCTTTACCCATATCATTTTGGGTTGCTGTGGAAGCGCAGAGTATGACTTGTCATCACTTTTCTTTTGATAACAAAAAGGTTTTATGTGGCCTGGTTTGAGACAGTAATTACATATATATTTCCTTCTACGTCTCTTACCTCTTCTCTTACCTTTCTTACATTTTCCTGCTTGAGAGGTGTTTTGCTTTGTCTGTGTTGGTGGGTCTGTGAGCACAACATCTGCTTTGGTATTGGATGTTTCTGCTGTCGATGTGGACCCACGACAGAACACAGTTGGTGCAGCATACCCAAGGCCCCTTTTACTTGGGTTTGCGCTGTCCATGATCTCTTGAAGCGAATAAGTCCAAGTATTCTACTTGCGAATGGTCAGCTGTGCCTCTTCAAGTTGGGATTTCACTTTGGTGAGCTCTATGTCATGTTGTGTGATCAATACCTCCTGTTTTGCTTGGACTTCCTTGAGTCGTGTGATCTCAGATGTTGAGGTCACCAGATCTCGTGCTTGTTGTTTTCATTTTCCCAACAGCTCATCATACAACTTCTTTAATCCTTGTATTATAGTGAAAGCATTGTCATCACATTCTTCACTATATGTAGGTTCTATGTTATCCTCAACACTTCTTGCATCATCAACAGAGGCATTTAGGCAAAACAAGTTAGAATAGTAGTTAGAATCATACCTGTCTGAGAAAGCTTCAGCATCAGCATTTTGGTCAGATCTTTCCTGAAGTGGTATTGTCACATGTAGTGCTATGTTCTCATACAATACTTCATCAACATCTTCAAAGAATTCATGCTCATCATCATTCCACGACACCCAATAGGACTTCCCCCTTTTTCGAAGTGTGTTGGCGCACTGATTCGCAAAGTGCCCAAAACCTCTACATTCATGGCATTGTATACTGTCGAGTTTAGAGGAGCTGAATTTGAACACTTCGTTGTGAGGAGTTTTCCTAACGGGAGGTCTTCTCTGATTGTTATCGTTCTTTGGGGGTTGATAGTACTCCAGACGTGGTACATCTCGCTCCTTGGGTCTTTCTTTATTCTTGTCTCGATTGAATCCTCTCACCATTCAATTAAACTTCCTGGTGATCATGGCAACATCGTCTCCTTCATGGATTTCTTCCACTTCTTCGGATTCACTGGACTCCATTATATCAGTTAACTTACTACACGAAGGTGACGAGATTGTGTCTGCTGTGAGGGCCATCGTTTTCTTCTTCGTGAATGTCCCTCTTGCCTCAAGATTCATCTCATAGGTTTTGAAGGAGTTCATGAGGTCCGTGAACTCAATTGTATTCACAGCTTGTGATGTTTCAATAGCTGTTACCTTCATATCGAACCTAGGTGGTAAAGTGCGAAGTGCTTTAGAGACAAGAATTTTGTTACTCAATGCATCTCCCAGATCTTGACACTCATTTGAAATGTCAAGAATCTTCTTTGTGTAGCTGGAAATGTCTTCATCTTCTTCCCTCTTCAAATTCTCAAATTGAGAGGCAAGAATACGTAGACGTGACTGCTTAACGCTGGTGTCACCTTCACAGTGCCTTTGCAAGATATCCCAAGCATCCTTACCACAGGTACAATTCTTGACCAGTTTGAACATGTTAATGTCAACTGCCGAGAGAATTTCATTGAGTGCTCGATCATCGAGCGTAGCAGCCTCAACTTGATCACGTGACCATGAGTTTTGTGGTATTGGGACCACATCACCCTGTGCGTCAGTGGCCTTTGGTGGTGACCACCCATTTTCCATAGAAATCCACGCTCTTCTGTCTAAAGACTTAATGTATGAGCGGGTACGTGTCTTCCAGTACGAGTAATTCGAGCCATCCAAGACCGGAGGCCGAAATACTCCAATGTTGTTTGGATCCATCGATGTGTTAGAGTCGTGATACTGTCAGGACCACACTCAGTGTGTCGAGTGACGGCTCTGATACCACTTGAAAGTGTATCAACCTACTCTAAGTGAATATTTGCGGAAGCTAAAGTAGAAGACACGAGATAATTTTTGCGTAGGTTATCAATTAATAACCTACACGAAAGCCTTACGGCCAAGAAGAATAATCAAAACAAGTGTTGAGCTATTACAATGTTGAACACAACAATAACTACAACACTATCACTAAAATATTAAATGTATGTTCTTACGAGCTAAGAAGCATACAGAATTAAAACTACGAACTTAATCTGCAAATGCGTCTATCTAGTGCCTCTCTAACTGAATGAATGATTCTACTATATATAGATAGACTACATGGGCTGGGATCCATAAGTGTAGCAACTGTTCGGCCCATGTCTCCACAATTCTCGCAGTTCAGTTGTTGTGCTCCGCAAATCTGCCTGGAATTGTGGAACTACTTCAACCTGTTTGTTGACTCCGAGATTTGTGGAACAGAATTCCACTTAGCATGAAACTCTCAACTGCCTAGTATGACTTGGTCTTCCTTCAAGTCTTCGTGCATCCAAGTCATCCTTCCACGTGGCTGTTGCGTTGGACACTGAGTCAACACCAGTTGTTATGTTAAGTCAAAAGCCAAGTCAACATTCCTGTGAAGAACACAAAAATAAATATGTTAGGTCAACATTACAGATAACAATAGACTTCAAATACCTAACAAATGTTATACACCTTATAACCCTTGAAACCTATAGGATATCCCAGGAAGACACATTTAGATGATCTAGGTGAAAAATTTATCACGATTTCTGTCAAGAGTAGAGACATAGCATAAACACCCTGTTCCTACTTATTTTTAACTATAGTACGTGGCGTTGTTTAGTCCAGACCCACTGTGATGCCATAAGATGGCTTGGCAAAATCACCTAGCTTCCTAGGCGCTTCTTGATCATCGGCCATTAGAACCAGTTGTTCTTCAAATAGAGTAGCAAGGTTGATGACGTCTGTGTGCTGCTCCTCACGTGCAATATTTCTCCTATTGATTTTGTCGACGTAGGGAACCAACTCTTGTCTCAAGCTTCGGCGTCCTAGCATACACAACTTAAAAGCAGATCAAACGCACCTTGCGGGAGTAAAAGAATAAAACAAAAAGAAAAGAAAAAAATAATGAAAATTCAACGCAAAATTTGTTCCTACTTATTTTTAACTGTAGTACGTGGCGTTGTTTAGTCCAGACCCACTGTCCGATAAAGGGACTCAGTATCGGGCACGAGGAATTTTTCCAGCCAATATACTTCCAGTTTATTATTAACTGTAGTACGTGGCGTTGTTTAGTCCAGACCCACTGTCCGATAAAGGGACTCAGTATCGGGCACGAGGAATTTTTCCAGCCAATATACTTCCAGTTTATTATTAAATAGCTCGCAAGAGAACGAGTTCGATGTATATTAATAAGTTAACCCTAAGTCGTATTCTCAAGGAAGGCTAAACAGGGCTTTATCTATGTTGCAGAACAGGAAAGCAATTAAAATGAAGGCTTTTGGATTTTTAATCTAATTAATTATCTAGGCGAATTAAATAAAAGAATTGAAAATACGAGTTACCTAGGCGAAAATTAATGAAGCAATTAAATCCTAAATCTAAGAACGAAGAATGAAAGAAACTGAATTTAAACATTCCTTAATTTGATTAATTAACATAATTGAAAGATTTGGATAACGAATTGGAAATTGATCAAGGAAAGAACGGAAAGAAAATAAATCATAAAGCAATAAAGAAAGCAGTAAAAGAACTCACAGATAAAAAGGGAAAATAATGCATTAAATTACTCCGGGTTTGAATCACGAACGAATCCACAATTGAATTGAACAACGAACAAGAAAATAAAAACTGAACTAAGAGTGTTTTCTCCCGTGGTCTAAACCCTAGACTATAATTATAAAACGTGAAGTAGAAGTTCTCCTTTGTAAATCACGCGTGGGCATTTAAATAGGAGAATGGATCGCGCCAGGGTAGCGCTCGCTAGGGGGTAGCGACCCCACTGTTCTGTCTCTCAAAATCCAGGGGGCTAGCGGTCGCTGGGGAGCTAGCGACCGCTAGCCCCATGCGCTGTTTCTATCCTTGAATGGGGCCAGCGACCGCTGGGGCCTAGCGGTCGCTAGGCCCCTGTTCTGCCTGCACACGCCCTTTTTTGCCTAGCGAGCGCTAGGTTCTAGCGCTCGCTAGGTTCATCTTCGGCCAAGGTGCACATTTTGCCCTTTTCTTCGTCTTTTGGTCTCTTTTGTCTTATCGAACCCTCAGAAGTCATTTTTGTTGATTCTCACCTACAATGTAGCATAAGGAAGACCAAAGCATCAACTCGAACAATAAAACTAAGCATTTGAAGACCGAAAGCGTATTAGAAACGAGACCAAAAATATATAAAACACACCCTATGGTTCTTAGGTGAGAATAGGAAGGTCCTTTTCCAAATAATGCTTGGAAGGGTGTCATTTTATTTGGAAGAACATACGAGGGAATTCTGTTTATCAAATATGTAGCTGACAGAACACACTCTCCCCAGAACACCAAAGGAAGATGAGAGTGAAACAAGAGACTCCTAGCTACATTTAGAATTTGTTGATGCTTCCTTTCTACCCTAGCATTTTGCTGTGGAGTTTCAACATAAGAATGATGTACTACGGTGCCAAAGGAAGTGTATAGATCAGTGAGATTAAATTCATTTCCATTGTCACACCTAATCACCTTAATTCTTTTAGAAAACTGAGTGAAGACAGTGTTGAAGAATTTTGTTAACACTGTTTTAGTGTCAGATTTATTTTTCATGAGAAATGTCCACACAAATCTGGAACAATCATCAACTATGGTTAAGAAATAGGTATATCCCTCAGTGGTTGGAGTACTAAAAGGTCCCCAAATGTCACAGTGTATGAGGTCAAAAACTTCAGAAGAAACAGCAACAGAATTAGGAAAAGGCAACTTTCTTTGCTTTGATAGATGACAAGCTTCACATACACTGGATGTGTGATTATTTAAAGACAAGGTGGAAGATAAAAGACTAAGTTTCTTATCAGAAAGATGTCCTAGCCTAGCGTGCCAAACATCAGCACAAACATTTGCTACAACAATAGAAGGAAGAGCTTCATGAACAGACTCCTTATCACTTTCAAAGATGTATAAGTTTCCTTGTCTTTTACCCTTCCCAATCACATTTCCCTGAGAAGTTTTCTGAATGTCACAAGAGTTTTGGTTAAAAACAACAGTGCAATGTGATGAAGAAATCAAGGCACTGACAGAAATAAGGTTATACTTGAATGAAGGAACAAGGAGAACATATTTTAAAGTGATGTGTGAACTGATTTTTATATTTCCAACTTTAGTGACCTTAACATTGCCTCCATTTGGAAGTGTAACATTTGAGTGTATAATAGAAGATGAATTTTTGAACAAAGTGTCATCACAACAGACATGGTGAGTGGCACCAGTGTCCAAGATCCAGGTAGAAGAAGTGGTTTTAAAAGAGGCTAAGGCAGAAAAATGTATGGATAGGGAGTAATTACCAATAAAGGCAGGTGGATTTTGAGAGAATGAAGGTGTGGCTGCTGTACCTGAATTGCCACAACTTTTCTTAGATACTTTTGTCTGCAAAAACGAAATCAACTTAGCACATTGATCATCAGTCATCTCAGAGCAATCATCTTCAAACATTGAATGAGTATTTGAATCATCAACTATGTTCATAGATTTGTGAAATGGTTTTCCACTCTGTGAATAAACTTTGCTTTTGCCTTTATTGAATCCTGGTGGATATCCATGGAGCTCATAGCATCTATCCACGGTATGGTTGGTTTTGCCATAGTGAGTATACAGAAAACGTCCCCTTCCATGTCCAGTTGCAGCATTTACTAGAGGACTTGGTTGCTCACTCATCATAGGTGTAACTCCTTGCTGTAGAACTGGTACAGATGAGGGACCAGTCACATATGTTCCACCTCCTAGACTCCTATGTCGTTCCTCCTGTGCAGCTAAAGCAAACATTCTACCAATAGGAGGTAAAGGTAAGGATGATAACAGTTGAGAACGTAGTTGAGCAAAACTAGGATCCAAACCAATCAAAAAATATAGAGCACAGTCTTGTGCTTGATACTCAGTCCATTTCTTACCACTATCACAATGACAAGTACCACACACACACCAATTTGCTGGCTGAAACTCTTTAAATTCATCCCAAAGTTTTCTTAGACTGGTATAATAGCTGCCAATACTCATGCTTCCTTGTTTATGGTTCATTAAAGACTGTCTTAACTGAAAAATACGAGCAAGATCTCCTTGACCAAATATGTCCTTCAAGTCTTCCCAAACTTGTCTCGCAGAATTCATATACATAATGTTAGAAGCTATCTTTGCATTTACACAATTTCTTAGCCATGCCAACACCATGCTGTTGCATCTTATCCACGCAATAGCTTGAGCTTCATCATTAGTTGGTTTAGGAATTGTTCCATCAACAAATCCTAATTTGTTTTTCGCCACCAATGCAGTCTCCATACATCTGGACCAGTTGAGATAATTTGACTCATTTAACTGTTGATTCACAAAAACTGCTCCTGGATTATCACTAGGGTGGATGTAGTAAGGACTGCTACTATCATCCGTGATTTCCTTTGCACCATTTCCTCGAGCCATATAGAAAATAAGAACAGATAAAAAATGAAAATGAGAGATGTGCAGGACCGTGTGTTGGGAACCTTTTTGATGATTGTGGAAATCATTATTTATATGTTTTGATGATGCGAAACCATATTATATATATGCATAATATTATATATGCAAGCATTCTTAACGAGGACAGATCGATAGAAGATCAATAGCAGATCGATGGACAACTAGCTGTTTATAAACTCCAGCAGCTAGACATCAACAGAAAAGCACTTCAACCAGAAAGTGTCCAGCAAATGTTCAACCAGATAGTCGAAACCAATTCAACCAGAAAGAAGGAAGATGTCTTGTACAGAAAGTTAAACCAGCAAGTCTCAAAGCAGAAGGCTAAACCAGAGAATCTCAAGCCAGCAAGACACAGACAGAACGCTAAACCAGAAAGCTGAAACCAGCAAGTTAACTTCAACAGAAAGTTAAACCAGAGAGTCTCAAACAGCAAGTTAACTTCAACAGAAAGTTAAACCAGAGAGTCTCAAACAGAAAGTTGAAGTATATCAATTTTCACAGAAAGTTGAACCAGAAAGCTGTTCAAACCAGAAAGGTGTTCAACCAGAAAGGTGTTCAACCAGAAAGGTGTTCAACCAGAATGGTGTTCAACCAGAATGGTGTTAAAACAGAAAGGGTCAACCAGAAAGTTAACTTTGACAGAGAGTTGAAGCAGAAAGTCTCAACCAGCAAGTTAACTTTAACAGAAAGTTGAAACAGAAAGTTGTTCAAACCAGAAAGAGTTGAACCAACCAGACAGAAGTGGCAACAGATCGATAGAGCTATCTAAACCAGCAGATGACATTTGCCACGTCAGTATTAAAGCCCATCCATTGAGAATTGGAAGGAGAATCACTGATTGACATGAAGAAGGAAAGAAATCACTATCGATCTGCTTTCCATACGTAGAAGATTCAGTCAACAACTCTACAAGGAAAGAAGAGATATGGTGAATATCATTGATTGGCAATCAAGCATCAATCTCACGCCAATCAACAACGGCTAGAATTCTAAATTCAAAGCCTATATAGTTGAAGATAAAATCTGGAAAAGTTGACAGAACACCCGTGAGCTATACTGCTATTATCCTTCAAGTTTTCTGCATTCCAGACTTAGAGCTTCAACATCTTGTGATTCTACATCACACCAACCACCTCGATTCAAGTCTGTCTTGTTGAGAGAAAGAAGATCACCCTGCTAGCTAGTAGTTTTCTAGTGGTAACGTAGAGGTAATCTGTTGTAAAGGGACACGACCCTTATTTCGTGCATAAGTATCACTCTAGTTGTGATTGGTACTTGTGACTCGTTCTCCACGAGTATAAAGAAGCAGAGTATCCTAGTAGTGGATATCTAATCTGGTTTGGATTAGACCGTGGACGTAGGGGGTTTCCCGAACCACGTTAAAACAACTGTGTTCTTTACATTCTGCATCTTTATATTTCAGTTGTTTATTATTCTAACCAGCACAATCATACAATCTGCATTTGATTTAATCAATCTATTAAATACCTGATTAAGTCTTTAAAGGTTTTCATTAAAAGAGCAACCAACTCAACCCACCATATTCCGCACACGCAACACTTACTGAACTTCAAGATCACTCTTGATCTGCTTTTAAGTGTTATTCACGAGAGTATTATCTGGACAGATTGATATCGATCTGGTGATCGATCTGGTCTGTCACCTCTGGCAATCTCACAGCGAGAAAGCTTAAGCTCTCTATCTAAACTGTCAAGTAAAACTGAAAAGTTAGTATTTGGTGTATTCCCCCCCCCATACACCAAACCTTGCTCTTTCGGGACCAACACCGTGGGTTAGAATACCCAACTTCCTCTGATACCATGTTGAGTTTTGAGTAAAACGGCCATGGAAGAGAAAAGAAGGAAGAAAGGACAGAGAGAGAGAAGGAAGAAAAGCTTTCTGTTATATTTCAACAAAAACAGAATACATGTGTATTTATAAGACTTGCCACGTAGGAGCTAACTAACTAACAGCTAACTAAAAGAAACGTTAAGCATATAACAAACGCGTTTTATTCTAACGGCTATTTTATTTATTTCCAGAAACTAACAGATGCATCCTTCAAAATCCAGTAATAGCTCGATGCAGACATTTTGACTTCTTGATCGTTTCTTCAAAACTTGAAACTCCATTCTCGATTGAATTCTACATTTTATTCAATCAATTTTTGTTATGTTGCTTCTGTTTCTCTTGCCTGGGAAATTAGATAGTTAATCTATTCACTCATAGTGTTTTGGAGGATAGTAGTCCAATTTGTTCTTGCAAGCTTTGCCTATTGTCTTCAATAGTGAGGTTTTAATATTTTTCTTCTTCTTTTAGCACCTACGCTTGATCCATTCTGAGCATATTTGAGTAATGTCATCTACTCATACATGTAGTGACATTTTACCTCTCCTCTTATTCTTCTGTTCCATGGATATTGTTGATTGTGTGAAGTTGTTCACAATGCTTGTTCATGTAGCAGATGGAAGAAAGATTTTTCTGGAGGTTGTTCCAATACCGCTTTGTATCATTGATATTTGGAGTTATGTTATGATGTATGTCAGTATTCTATGAAGCTTTAAGTGTCGTCTCTCGAGTCTTGATTATGAAAGTCGTGAACTATGGTTGTCAGTTATGTTTTGTTTTTGGGTGTTGTTTGAACTACTATCAGTTTATGTTGTTTTCCCGATTGTCATTACACCGCAGTGTGTCCCGTCTTCTTGTTCGTTTGGAATTCAAATCACAGTTTATGATGCAGGGAGAGTGTTGAGATTGAATGTAATATATGAGCATTGAGAATGATGTTTTAAATTTTCGTTCGGATGTGTACATGAGATCTCCTCTTTCATCTTTTACATTGGTCATCTAATATAGTCCACAATGTGTCTGGCTCGCAGCAACAGGGTCATTTCCACAAAAATTTAATTGATGGTGGCGGTTGGGTGTGCAATTGAGGAGTTCTGCATTTTGACCATTGAAGTTTGATATTGTTCTTTGTCAAGATGGAGTTTTAGGAGCATTTCATCTCCATCCCCATCTTGAGGGGGAGTGTTAAAAATGTGCATTGAAACAAGAAAAGAGAGGTGCTTTGTTGGTGATGTGACAAAAGATATTTGTAATGTAGTTTCTAATTTCTTCCTTCACACTTGTATATATATACATTGAAACTACATATCTGTATCAAGTTTTAAATGCATAAATAAAAATGTATTTTTCTCTCATACTCTCTACTTATATTCTTCTCTCAGTTATTTCATCTATGACTTTCCACTTTCAATTTCTTGTGTAATTTTTCAACAAATTTAAAATTTCTTTCTTTCATTCAACTCTGTGATGTGACATAAAAAATATTTTGACTACATTAATTAATAAAATTAAATCGTAATATTACATTTGTATACTTTGTGCCTTTTTACTATCGAATTTAGAAGTCATATAGCATTATCATCCACAATTAAATAGTCATGTGAAAATCATAAATATTGTATTTAATTGGCCTTACTGCGATTATTTTTTAATAAACATAGAAAAACTATTACATTCATTTTTATTACTCAATATTTCGGTCAAAAAAATATTAAATGAAACTCAAATTTCAATCAATGCATAATATACCTTAATTTTTTAAATTGAATTAATTTTTTTAAGACAGTTGTTCAAATAATTTTATAGATTGAAGGAACAAGAAATAGTAGAGGAGAGAGAGAGCATAAAAGGTCAAAATTAGTAATATAACTCCTAACAAGATGAGTAATTTAATTTATACAATTCCAAGCAATACATTTAAAAAAACTAATAAATTACTCGATACACGTAAGTTTGCAATCAAACTAAATTAGCTTATTGGGTTTATGGGAGCCATTTGGACTTCATTTTGAGCCCATTTAAGTAGTTTCAATTAGAAAACTAAAACAAAGGTCCAATCCGATAATAAATGTACTATTGAAAATTAGGGTTTATGTTAAATTCTTCCACCGCCGCTTCCTCCTCTGTCTCTATTATAAATAAATTATTTGTAGCTTTAGTCATCACATCTCTTTCTCTACACTGTAAATCAGAATTCGAATCTCAGGTTAAACTTTAGTTTCTTGATTTCTATTAGTTGTCAAAATCTCCTCTTTCATTATTGTTCTCCTTTTCTTTTTTTTTAAATTTTTTTAGCGTAATTTTGAGAAATCTTTATGGCCGGTGATGCAGAGAGAATTGTATTGTCCGTACCATCTGAGTATCTTTTTTCTTAGGAAGATTTCATTGACGTATACTTCTCGTTCATCTGAGGTCTTGATATATATATACATTTCTTACTGTCTTTCTTTACATAATTTGTATTGAATTATGTAGATATGAAATTTCTAATTCTTCAAAGGAGGCTATGATGTTGAAATATTGCCATCAAACTTTGAGAGCCTTGCTATGGCTTGTTGATGTAACTAATTAAATATTTGCTGAGCCTTGTGATTCAATCACTTTCGTATTTTTTACGACTTGAAAAAAAATTTCTTTATTTTTTAATTGAAGGCAACAAATTAGAGTCAATGATGCGCCATAGATAACAATGGTGTTTACAGCGCTGTACGTTGCCAAAAGAAAATTAAGGTGCTGAGATTCTGGCAGTGGCTTAATTTCTGTTAGGCTTTTGCGTTCAGATGCACCTACATTTATATATAATTTAAATGGTTTATTTATTATGTAAATATTTTCTTATTTTTAACTTTCATAATTGAAAGACTTTACAAGCTATGATGCTAAATTTTGATCATTATTTTTGCATTCCTTCCTATTCGGCTTGTTTATTTAAATTCAGATATGTAAATTATTTTATTATATATAATGTGAATATATTTGAAGATTAAATTCCATCAATTCAAATAGAATTAATTAAACGTCTTTAAAATTACGATACTAAAGTAGATTCTATGCTCTGTATTTATTATATATAATGTCGTTTTATTCTTATTTGGATTTTTAAGTCTGCTTTCAGTGTTAGTCTATGGTTTGTAGTTGTTTCACTGAATGTAGACATGTCCAATCTCAAGTGCCGGCGGGTTGGGTCTGGAATCGGACTGCCGGTCAACGATTTTAGTCCAGACTGGCTGTCAACGGTTTAAAGCCAGTTCCGTAACCTTGACAAGCAGGACTAGTTAGAGTTCAAGGTGTGTGAAAACTGTAACTGTGGTTTAGCCCCGACAGGCCCAACTTTGATCGGGCGGTCTGCGTTAGCTATTTGGAACCTGCATTTAACTGTTGAGCTGTATGATAAGATTACATCTACTTGTTTTATTTGTTTGATAAACAAACTACATGTAATATTATCCAACTTTCAACATATTTTGTTGGTCAGACATTAAAAATATAATCAATTTATCAAATGAGTTCACCTATAAAAAAATACATATAATAATATCAAACTTCCAATTAGTTTGTTTGACCCACATTTAAAAATTAAGCAATTTCATCAAATGAATTCACCAATAAAACAACTGGTCTGGGAGCTTGGTCTCCCCGATTACTATAATTTTTATATTTTATTACAATTGTCCTCGTTCAGATCCTTAAAATCAACAATGCAGCCGCATCAAGCCAGGTTCTTCAAAACATTAAAATCATAATCGCAGAGCAAAGAGTTTGAACTACATATGCAAAGGCCAGAAACAAGCACGATGGCGTAAATGGTGATGTCCATGAACACTGCTCCAAGAAGTTTCTGCATCAGAAGCTCCAACTATAGAGCTCGACAAAATATGAACGAGGGTTAGTCCTTTTCTATTTTCATTTTCAATTGATAGGTGGATGGTCAAATTTTTAATTATACATGTTTAAATTGTCAAATGACAAGTGGTTGGTCAAATAAAAATTATCATAATTTTAATGCGCGAAGACCCCCACATATAGGTGGTTGCACCGAATTGGGTTGCCAATTATTGTGTTCTTGGCGTGAGTGTGTTATAGTGTGCAATTTGTCTTACAAACCGTCATATGCACAACTTGGTATGATATAGACAATTTCAATTGGTACCAGAGCAGGTCACAAACCTTACTGGTGTTCGATTTTGGTGGAGTCTATTTTGTTCGTGGACACTTACTTTCAGCAAGTATGAAGACGTTTTGGTCACTGCTCGTCCCCCTATTCTTGATGGCACAAATTATGGATACGGGAAGTTAAGAATGATATCCTTCACTCAATCTCTTGACGAAGCTCGGGATGAATGGACCAACGAAGATTTCATTTCTTCTGGGATGAACCAGAAGGCTCTCAACGCTATCCAAGGAGCTGTCAATATAGATGTATTTGTCATAATCTCTGCATGTGAATCTACTAAAGGAGGCCTGGAAAATACTTGAAAGTACTTATGAAGGCAACTCTAGAGTCAAGAGTCGAATACTGCAGCAACTCTCTACTCAGTTCGAGCTGCTGAAGATGGAGAGGACGAAACAATCGCGGAGTTCCACTATAAGCTCATGATGCTGTCTAATGAAAGTTTCGCCCTTAGAGAAAAGATCTATGAGAGACTAAGTTGGTCAAGAAGATTTTACGTTCGTTGTCGGAAAGGTTTGACTCCAAAGTCACTGGCATCGAGGAAGCACGAGATCTGGATGAGATGACAGCAACATAACTCATAGGATCTCTACGAACCTATGAGATGGGGATAAGAAGTCACAAGGCTGAAGGAAGGAAGTCCAACGCTCTCAAAGTTCAGTCTGAAAGAGGAGACTCCAATTCTGTTACAGACGAGTATCAAAAGATGATGTCCATAGCGCTGGTTGTCCGTAAGTTTGGGAAATTCTCTCGCAAGGTCGATCCAAAATGTGCTAAGAAGCCCGAGTTGCTCTCTTCCTCAACTCCGAAGGAAAACTATCATACTAAACAAGGAAGTTCCAAGAAGGACCCACAATGTTATGAGTGCGGAGGATATGATCATATCCACGCCGACTACGACAATCTTAAAAATTCAAACAACGCACGATGTGCCAACATGGTGACTCATAGTGATGATGATATTGAGGAAAGTAAAGCAGACGAGACTGATGACTTTCTCGCTCAAACTGTCAGTGCAAATGATAAGGGAAAAGAAGTTGATCCTTTCGCCATCGACGAATCTGTAAAAGAAGACTCTCAAGACGACTTCGGTGATGAACTTGATCTCTCTGATGGGTTCTACGCTTTACATGAAAAGTGTACCGAAATTGCTAGTATCAATAGGGAGCTTACCAACAAAATACAACTTCTTGTCAAGAAAAAGGAGGAGCTCATCAATCAGGTACATTCTTTTTAAATTGATTTGAACAAAGATCAACAAGAGGTGCTACAAGGAAAATTTGATCAACAACAAAAATTGATCAAGATAATGCAAGTAACTATAGTAGAATTAATAAAGTAATGAACAAAAGTATAACTATTAAAGTAAATGACTTACCAGCGATTTGCATATTAAAATAAATCAAGTATAAGTGCATAGTTATACAAAGAAGCGTACCATCTTTGATTTGTATATTAAAATAAATCAGTATAAGTGGATGGTTATACAAAGAAGCGTACCATTTTTGATTTAAGACAAACACTGATGAAATCATTACAGAATGTATCGATTTCAGTTCGCCCCACTGTAGAATAATTGATCAAAGTCTATATTCAGTTTATTTCCATACCCTTGGCATTTTCTATACACAATAAGTTATATAATTAAGTGTACTATTACGAGTGGAATGTGTTCTTAAGATATTTCAGTGTTGGTATAATTAAGCACTTATAATTAATTTATTTTAATAGTTGCACTTTTGTTTACTTTATTAATTCTACTTTTGACTTTTAGGTGATGACCACTTTTCCTTTGCGTAGACACTCCTATTTTCACTTTCAATGTGTCACGACCCCACTTTTCTACGAATAGTAAAACCGGAAAAAATAACTGAAGAAACGATTTAAAGAAGCGGTGATAGAAAGAGGGTCAATGAAACGTATGTGAAGCTGAATAAAGTCTCAATAACTTAGATAAGTCGTTAGAATACATCGTACATCACCGACTGATTCGTAAATAAAATTGAGTCATAGACTCATTACTCAATGGTTACATAACTGCAGCGGAAAAACATCAGGATCTAATAAAACTTTACATGTATGAAGACATGTAAAACCCCCAAGAGCCTGGACTAAACAAAGAGACCGACAAAGGGCTTTGCTGAAACCACATATCAACCTGCACATTTATAAATACATGCAAGACTGAGTACAAATTGTACTCAGTAGACCCATGCTGAAACCACACACATACATAAATAATTGTCATTGACAACTCAAGTGAATCATAGGAATTTTATCTGAAAAAGACATATGTTCACTAAAATCCTTTTGTGAAATCTTAAAGTTCAATCGATCTAAGTTCTTTAGTAATCTACCATATATGTAACTTCTTCTTCTTCTTCTTTGTGTCGGGAAGATGGCCACCTTCCACGAACACCTTGACCGGCTAACACCTTTATCGGCTCATAGTCACTTTAACCGGTCAACTCCTTTGTTGACTTACGGTTATTTTGTGTACACTAGTTCTCTAGTAGGATAGTTATCTCACCGGGACCCGAATTCGATTACTTTAACTTAACTGAGCATATAGGTATCATGCAAAAATACAAATATTTTATGGTAAGACAATACTTTATAACATATTTTCAATTCAATAGCTCTTAGAAATGAAATAACATAAATGCGGATAAGCACACATATTTTGTTATATAAGAAAGCCTACCTGTTGTGCTCCTCTTCTACTAAGTTTCTCATCTTCTCGACCTCGGACTCTTACTCCCATAGTAACCTTTAATTGATTTATGGAGTGAGATACTCGAATTGAGTATATATACTACTTTCTATTTTGAAAGGAAATATTATCCTTATTATTTAATAATAAGAATTATTCTCGAGTGTTAACTTGACTAATATTCGAGGACTTTAATTCATTCTCTAAGAAATACTCTTTTAGGATTTTAAATCAAACTATGATCTATTTAAATCCTAAGTTATTTTACTCAATTAATCTAAAAATGGGTAATAGAATAATAACAATTCCACTTAGAATATTCTAAACCTTTAGTCACAATACTTAATTAATCATTAAGGTCTATTATAAATCTCAATTAACACTCTTTAAAATTTTATTAGGATTGGAACTATTACTACTTTTAGTCATAGACCAATCAAAATAATTTACCAGACCAACTGAATTCAATCTACGGCCCATTCAACTTAAATTCTTTTCGGCCCAACCAACTCTCTCTCGGCCCAATTGTCATGTTTTCTCTTCTTTTGCTATCTGATTGAGTTTTAATTTCTCAATTTGTTATGTTAATATCTAATTATCTTATCTGAATTATGAATATAATTAGTTCTAACTTAAATACTCAGTCCTACGTTTAAGTTTTTGAACTTTATAGTTCTATCTCTAAGTTTTAATAAAATGATGAGGAACTGAGATTTGCTACTTCTCTAAATTTAAAATGTGTGTAGATGGGCTTTTTTGTTTTGTTTTAGGATTCTTGTCTCACTGAATTTAAAAGAAGCAATATGCAACTTTGAGAGTTAGAACTAAGCCTTAATTACCTCAAAGGATTGACACTCTTGCATCTGGCTTGAACTTGTTAAGAATTTGACAGAGCTTCTTCCATCTTATCTTTCTCTAAATTTCTAAGTGTTTTTGAGACTGATTATTTTATGGAGGTGTCTTTGAGGAACTACTACCTGTATATATAGTGGAAATTTGATAGGCACAGGTTTGAACTATGGGTGATTGAGTGTTTTGCTTTAAATCTTTGCATATCTTTGCATATCCAATGATCAGATTCTATATCTTATAGGTTCAGTCCTTACTACTGCTACACTTGAGTTTGATGCATGGATATTGATATCACTTTATTGCATTTGCAGGGGTTCACATGTAGTAGGAAGAGTGCTGCAAGTTTCCCCTACTGCACTTGCTTTCTATCTTACTCGAGTAGTGCACAATATTTTTTTTTTTCAGATTTTCCTTCTGAATTATTATCCAGCATGTACTAATGTGTTTTCTCTTTCTTGAATATTTTAGTTGTCCTATCATGATTTGTAAGGATTGTAATCTATTACTATATAGCAAAATCATTACAATGCATTTTCCCTCCCAAACCATCATTTTTCCCTCCCAATTTTGCATGCCGCATGCAAAAGAGGTTCATCATTTATTTTTGTGTAACTATTTTTTAATACTTTTACTATTTTCAAGAGTACTATCATTACCATTTTCATTCTTTATCTATATCTCAATGATTTTACTATTTGCAAGAGTGTTATTATTACATTTTTCTTTGATGCAATAATGTTTTTATTAATTCCAATGGAATGAAGTTAACATTCAAAATGTTGAATTTAAACTAACCTAATATTGATTTTTAATATACACACATATTTATATAAAATGTTTATGGTAGTTGTAATGGAATATTTACCTTTTTTTTCAATAATCATTTGAAATATTTTGTGAAAGAATAATTATTGAATTTTACGGTACCATCATTCTAATTTTGATATTGAATTTAAACTAATAATTGATTGTATATTTTCCAAATGATTAACAATATCAAAAATAATTAACATATGGAAGATAATTTTTGAGCCAATAAATTTGGAAAAAAATTAAATTTTAAATTGATATTACCAGTATCCATGTTGAGTTGATATATTGATTATTCATTTCATTTTTATTTATAAATTTAGTTGGTTGGAATTTCTTTATCTTTTTTCTTTCATTTATTTGTAATATTATGTATTCAATATTTTTTCTAACATAATTTAAATGAATTGATTTTGTATTAATTCAAAGTAATTTAGGAGCTATTATAACTAATCTTATATCTTTCTAATTATGACCTCATAAAAATAATAACTAAATGTAAATTGATAACTTTTTTTTATTGTGTAATTCATATTTTTTAGCATACGTTTTATTGAAAAATGGAAATTTGTATTTTACTTTTTTTATAGAAAAATTGTATTTTACTTTTTTGGAGAATATATATAGGATGATTATAATATAATAAATTTTATATGTTAATTTACATTATATATAAATTATGAATTTATAAAATTTATTATATTATAAATACAAAGATGGTGTAATATATTATTTCAATTTAAATATGAATATATCATTAATTACATGTTAAATATATGAAATAAATAAAATATATGTGTTAAGTTTAATTTTAATTAATACATATGAAACTAAATATAATTAATTTCTTTATTATATCTATTAATTTACATGATATAAATAATTTTATTAATTTTTAAATATTTAAAATAAGATTTATTATTACAATGCGCAGCAACGCGCGCCGGTAAATCTAGTATACTAATATATGTGTAGAATGGTTTTGTTTCATTTTGTCTTATTACCATTTGTAGTATTTGTGTAATGAGTTTTATATTATAAGTATATATATTATTTCTAAAATTAGATTTATGCAAATCTGTATAAAATTTGAAATTCAGATTTTCACTCCTTTTTCCCATGGTCCTAGTATAGGTATAGGTTATAGATTTAACAAGTCTTGTATATTGTATAATTTCTTATTCTTACGTATGCATTAACCTTTTATAATGTGCTTCTTCAAGCCATATTGTAATAATTCTATTAAACTCAAGATTGCGTAGTATTAGACTTATGTGCAACACATATGCATATAATTATCTTATTATGATGCAACATTAATAACATGTATTCAAATAATTTATGCATTAACCTGAGGTAGCTTGTATATGTTTTGTTCAACTTATCTAATGGTTATCACGATGCTGTGGAAAACTCAATCGTATCTAGTAATTGGAGTCAATAACGATTATACATCATAATTTAATTAGCTTCGACTTCTTCAAGGTTGGAATCTTATAATACTTCACACGGTTCTAAATTTTGATTTGAAAGCATAGGACTATTATCGCTTAACTAATCGATCGTTCTAAATTAACAGTGTAACTTGCTTCTTCAAAAATTTCATTACGTAGTAATTACTAATAAGAGAGTGGGGCATTACATTCTACCCCTCTTACCAAAAATTTCGTCCCAAAATTTGTATATCCTTATTAAACAACTTGAGTTTTTTCTCTTTATAGCTCAAGTCGGTGTTTAAGACCATCTTTTCTAGGTGGATAATAGGTGTTGGATCAATTTCTTATTTTATGAGTTGTGGTACGTGGAGACGTTACGAATGTTTCTGAAACTTGGCGGTAAGGCCAACATATACACTATTGGACTTTTCCTTTCAAAATTTTGTATGGTCTACTAAAACAAGGTCTTAATTCACTATTTACCCCAAATATTATTATACTCTTTCAAGGGGATACCTTCAAGAAAAACCTTTTCTCATATCTTGATTTGTTGCTCGGTTCTACGGGTGCCAATCTAAGACTTATGTTTTCCTTGATTCTTCGTCTGATCTATCGTATAATCTCAATTATCTTGCTAATTAAGTCTGTGTTTGCTATCGTTCTTTTACCGACCTCATCCCAATGGGGTAACGATCTATACTTCCTTCAATCTAGTGTTTCATGTGGTGTCATCTCTATAGTCGCCTAATAGTTATTGTCGCATGTAACTTGATTTATGTTAGTACTACGTCACAAAATTCCACCACTGTCGAGGATCACAGTTCTCAACATTCCTTTTAGAGTTTGAGTTGTTATTTTGGACTGTCCATCAACATGTGGGTGGAATGGGCATTGAAATTCAACATTGTGCCTAATAACTCCTCCTAAAGATTCATCCAGAATCTGAACATAAATTTTGAGTCTCGACTTGACATGATCGTTATTGGCAAACCATGCATGCGTAAAACCTTAAGAAAATATTACTATGTTAACTTAGATGAATCTTAAGTGATTACGATAGGTATGAAATAGACACATTTTGGTGGGATGATTGACTATTACCCAAATAACACTGTTTTTCTCTCTCGGGCTAGGAGGCGTGCAAGCTATGAGGAAATCTTTACGACTTAGGGCAATAACTACTAAGTTAGTTTTGTCCGGATGATAGTTAATACCAAAGTCGTAGTCCTCTACTAATTCAAGACACCTTCTATGTCTCAATTTAAGGTCCTTTTTTTTGAAACAGTATTTGGGACTCTTGTGATCTATGAAAATTTCTCACCGAATCTATAGAATGGTGTCTCAAATTTTCAAAGTACTCACTACGATATCTAGTTCCAATCATGAGTTGGATGGTTCAATTTTGTATCGCCTAATTTGTCATTAGTAAATACATTCCTTTCTTGCATCAACACACAACCTAAATTTGTTCTCAGACGCTTTAGTGTATACTACGTGTTCCTTGTTCGATTCTGGGACTGAAACTGACTTCACACTTTTGATAACACTTGGTCTTGATTCCCTCCTATAAGTTGTTGAGTCATTAGATCTGCTATCATGGAGGATCTTTCGATGGATCTGCGATAGTATCCAACTAATCCTAAGAAATGTTATATTTCATCAAGAGTTGTTGGCAACTTCCATCCTAGTATTTCTTCTACTTTGATGGGGTCTATCTTGGTTTCATGTGTCTATCTAAAATCACTTCACTAAGTCAAAATTCAAATTTATTGAATTTGGCATATGACTTCTCATTTGTGAGGGTTCTAGGGTGATTCTTAGATGTTTCTCATGTTCTTCCTCACTCTTCGAGCAAATAGGAACATCATCTATGAAACCAAGACAAACTTGCTAAGATAACGGTGAACACACAGTTCATCAGGTCCATGAACACCGTAGGTGCATTAGTTAATTCGAATGGCAATCACTATAAAATCATAGCGACCTTACCGATTTTGGAAAGCTATCTTATGAATATCTCCTTGTCGGACTCCTCAATTTATGGTATCATGATTCTCAAAGATGCATTTGAGAAGATACTTGGTCCCTTAAGTTGATTAAACTAGTCATCTATCATTGGTAAAGGATATTAGTTCTTGAGTGTGATCTAGTTCGTCATCCGTAGTCTATGTGCATCCTCATAGTTCCATCATTGTTCTTTTTGAAAAGCAAAGGTGCTCCTCAGGGTGATATACTAGGTTTGATAAATCTTAGATCTAAAACTCGTGGGATTATAACTTGAGTTCCTCTAACTCCTTAGGGTTCATCCTATATAGCATTTTTGGATATCAATGTTGATCTTTGATTTGTTGGTCCCAAAAGAGTAAGGTTTGGTGTATGGAGGGGGGGGGGGGGGGAGGAATAAACCAAATACCAACTTTTCAGTTTACTTGATAAATTAACTAGAGAGGATTAAGCTTTCTCGAAAGGAAATTGCTTAGGTTGACAGACCAGGTTCACTCTTGATCTGTCCAGACAGGTTCTCTCTCGTGAATTATGTAGGTAAGAAAACAAGAGTGATCTTGTGTCTTAAGTTGTATAGTGTGCGGAATATGGTGGATTTAGTCTGTTGCTCTTATATAAACCTTTGTAAACACTTAGCCGCATATATTAAGAGTTGATTAAGGTAATGCGAGTTTGAGTGTAAGTGAAGGGTTAGTGAATAAAACAACTGAAAGATAAAATGTGTAAAGTAAAGAACACATTTGTTTTTACGTGGTTCGGGAAACCCCCTACGTCCACGGTCCAATCAAACTAGATTGGATATCCACTACTATGATAACTCTCTTCTTTAAACTCGCTGAGAACGAGCCACAAGTTCCAATCGAAACTAGATAGAAATGTGTACGAATAGGGTCGTGTCCTTTACAACTTGTAGATAAATCTACTACAATACCTCCACGTTAATCCACTTATAAAACTACTAAGCTAGCGAAGATATCAACTCTCCTTCTTGATAAGACAAAATTTAATCGAGGTTGGGTGTGATTACGATCAAGAACCTTCGATGTTGCGTAGACTTTTCGACAGAGTTTTTGCACTTTAGAAATTTGATGGTCGCGCGTATGATGTGTGTTATATTATTCCAGATGTTGTTCGCAGCTTTTATAGGCTCAGAATTTGAATTCTGACCGTTGGGTTTGATTGGCGTGAACTGAATGTTGATTGCCAATCATGGATTTGAATCTCTAATTGATCTTCTTGCCATGTAGAGAAAGATTGACGAGATCTCCTTGATTAAGGTAACAGATAGTTGATTGATCTCTTTCCATATTTGAACTCTGATTGATTCTCCTTCCTTCTTTGAAAATCCTTTTGATGTGGCATAGGAATGGGATTCTCTCTAAGTACATTGGGTGACGCATTGTATACCCAGATAACTTAGAGAATATCGGATGACTATGCAAAATATCAGATGACTCATTGTATTGTCATCAGATAACCCGTTCAAATATATATATATATATATATATATATATATACCAGATCAGTTCATACAGGTTACATGATGTATATGTCCAAAGCATGAAACAAAATAGCAAGAGACACACAAAAATAGCAGGTTTACAAGATATGCAATTAAAACCATTTACATGTTGGTTGTTGCCTCTTCCTTCATCTGCTTCTTTCTCTCATCAGAGATCAGTTCAACACTTTCATAGATTTCATCTCTTACTCTTGCATAGTCTGGGTTATGATTGTCAACCTTGTATCCTCTGACTTGAGCAATCAGATTGATGCACTTAAGAATCTTCGTTTTATCTGGCATCGTGTTCCCTAGAATTAGTGGACATTGCATGTACTCCCTTTCTGGTGCCTTAAGCTCCACTCGAGCTGCTTGGGCTGTTGACTTCACTCTATGGACAAGCTCATTATCCTTGTAATCGTCAACATACTGCTTGAAGTCTTAATCAGTTGGCTGGTGAGAGTAGGCAGGTTCTCTCAAAAAGTATCAATTTAAAATGAATCCAGTTTTAATGAGCTCCCATTCGTCCTGGTCTCCATCTGCTACCCATGGATCTCGTGGGGTTTTCTTCTGCAAGAATAATACGCTGGCAAGCATTCTGAAAGTTCCCTTCTTCTTTGCTGGTTGTGCTGGTCTGGGTGCTGATTATTAAGCTGCTCTGGGTGGTGACGATGGTGGATCAAAGGCTTTCTCTCTCTCAACTTGCCCGGCTTCTCTTTGGAGCTGTATTACTCTATCCTTGTATAATTGAGCATGAAAAATCGGATCACACGCCTTCTCTTGACTTACTCCAAGCATCAATAACTCAGCGATCTAGTCGCCTTCATCCTTCTCTTCGACCATTGGCTTCTTCCCTTTGTCTGGTTGGTGAGTGGGCTGTTGAGTGGACCTGGTTGGTGGAGTGGTCTACTTCCTAGTAGCTTGTCTCTTAGCTGTCTCCTTTCCTTTGCTTCCCTTACCTCCTTGACCTTCCCCCTTTTCGACATCATCAATAACTGACTTGATGGGTGTGAAAAGAGAGTCGATCTCGTTCTCCAGTTTAGCATGCTTTTCTTTAGCGGTTTCCTTGAAGTTGAGTAGAAATGTGATGTTCTGGTTGGCTTCGCTGATCTGGTTACTGAGTCTGCTATTAATCATAGTCAGCGTCTTGTCATACTCGATCTAGTTCTGCTCCAGGTCATCAACCTTCTTGAAAAGATGACTAATCTCATCTTGTTTTGGATAGTCTATATCAGTGAGTGCGTCGGGTAGATTCTTTTGCATTATCTCTTTGCACCATTCTTTCTCAAAGGTGTCCAGCTGCTTATGAAGATCACGAGAGGTGGCTTCCTTGATCTCAGCTGATATTGAAACTGTGCTCTGCTTGACAGCTTCCTCAATCTTTGTCTTCTGCTGATCTGCGACAACAGATAATGACTTGGTGATCTCATTCAACTTATTATCATAATTTTCCAATCATAAACCCAGCTTCTCTTGAGCAAGATCAGTTGCGTCCCTATCATCATCAAGTGTCTTTGTCAGGTCTTTAACAACGTCACTGATCTTCTTTCTCAAGACTTTTTCCATATCATCAACATACTCCTTCTGATGATTATTGAAGTAAGTGAGTACATTAGTTGCCCTCTCTTGGATTTCATTACATGTGACAGTCAGATGATCTTGATTTCTCAAAGCTATAAGATCATCGACCTGCTCGTTGGTATATGGTCTGGTCTCATCTCTCAGCAAATCCTCCAAGTCCCGAAAACCAACATAAACCTTTAGCTTTGCAGCTGCACCTAGTGTGTACAGGTTGTTGGTTCGTTCTCCGCCGATGACCTAGCCAACAGGTTCATCTTTTGTTTCCTCAGCTTAATATTTCATTGAGCAGGCTACTTCTCCTTTTCTTTCACCATCTCCATCTCCTTCTCCTTCTCCTTCTCTGGTTCTTTCTCCGTCTCCTTTTCTCTTCCTGTTCCCTGATCTGATTGAGATGTGGATGGTTGATCTGTTCCTTTTTTAGGTCCACGTTGTTCGTTGAGATAACAGGTATGTTGTTTGCTAAAATATTAAGTGATTCTAAGTTCATATATAGGTTAGATAAAGAAATAGTGAGAGAGTAGTAATTCCTCCTAAAGGTGTAAAACTTTCGTATTTTTCTCTACTAGTTCTGGTTTCAGCTTAGGGTTATCTCCTCATACTTTAGCGATAAAAGAATGAAATACTCCATTATATAAAAAAAATTATTATTTATCAAGTAGTGTTCCATACCTATCAGGTTTCCCTTATTTCCTACATGTTGTATTGGCTGCATCACATAAGCTCTGGCATGTTGTGGTTGTCCTTGATGTTGATGTTGTTGATACGAAAATGGTAGTGGTGGGTTAGTAGCAACTACTATTGTTGCTGGCGTGCTCAAGGCTAAGCCTAGATATTTCGTGTATATTGATTTTGAGTTTCTTGGTTAAGCCTTGTGCCTGCTCTCTGGTAAGGAAAGTGTTTGCAAAGTGCCATGTCTGGCCACACGTGTAGCACTCATCACTATTGGCTCGGCATACTCCTTCGTGCCTCTTCTTGCACTTGGAGAAGAGAGAGAATTTCGGTCGATAGTTCCCATCCTGAGCACTCGGATTTTTTTTCCCAGAGTTATGGGAATATGTTCGTCCTTCCTAGGTCTTCTTTGGTACTTGGTTGTTCCGACTATTCTTCTACTTACGCTTTCACTTAAGGTTTTGGGGCTATACTTGGGGAGGTACTGAAGCTGGCATAGGTGTTTGTCTCTTTACACGCATGGTAGCCTAAATGTTAAGAGCTCGATTGGGGATTTGAGGATAAGAAACTTCGTCGTGACTTGTTAACGCTATTGTGACCTCATGCCTTACACTGACACAAACTCTCTATATTATCTTCTTATATATGTCCACATGTTCTGGTGCGTATTGCACCTTGTCATAGAACACCCGATCGTATTCTATCACAATCGTCATTACGTGCTCCATGCCGTAGATTCTATCTCTTTCTTCTTCCAATAACTCTTTGGAATATAATTGTCATGCATTCCATCCTTGAACTCTTTCTAGGTTAAGCTTTCTAGTTGCTCAGGGGTCGTAGTCTTCCTCCATGCTTCCCACTAGAAATTTGCCGATCCCGCTAGTTGGAAGGAAGCACAAGTTATGTGTTTTGGGCCTGTGCAATGCAGGAAATTGAAGGTATGATCGAGTGCCCGCGCCCATAATTCTACCTCAGTTGGGTCTCCTGTCCCATTGAAGACATGCGAGTTTTGTTGGAGGAACAATTCATCGATTCTTCTTTCAGGAGGTGGGAGGGGAGGGGTGGGAATACTCCACGTTCAATTTCTTTAACTCTCTCTATGTTTCTCGGATCTTGGACTCCATCTATTTCTATGTGGCGTATAACTTTTCTTGGCAGCTTTTTTCTATATTAGCAAGTTAATCTCTTAGAACACGTCACCTTCGTGATTCAATTTATCGCAATGGTCTCAACTTATTTATATAGAGTCATTATCTTAATATTCTTGAATATTAATTTGAGAACCTATAGGTCATAGGCAGCGCAAAGGTCCTTAGGGTCATAACACACACATATAGATATTAGAGAATTGTCTCTACGAAGACTTTTGTACAATCTCCAACATAGAACTGGCTTGTCAAAGAAATGCTCTACGCACAAAAATAATTTTGTATTTACTAGAAAGAAGAAATGAAATTACTTATTATTAGTGTGGTTAAGTTCCGAGCAGTAGAATACAATTTGTTTATTGTATGCGTGTCTATTTGTATACATATACGTAATCTGATGATTATGCGGCAGAGTTTCTAATCGTACTCTTATCAACTTCATTATCATGTGGCCCTTCTCAACATCTTCCTTTGGTTGTGCTAACCTTTTCCAGATTGTTCTTGTAGTTATGTGTCCTAGAGCCTCATGTATTACATCTTCTACTTGTCGAAGCAATTCACTCATTTAATATCCCTTAATAGAAAAAGAATATTTTCCAAATATATTCCTAACTTTTTACAATGTGGGGTCCTAAAATTCGAAATACTTTACGTGTTGAATCTGATACGTTTGAGATAGGAAGGTGCTAAAAGAGGTACTTGATGTCAATAGATGGTTGTGGAAGAATTCTTATATCATTGGAAAATCTATAGTCAAGTGGCGGTTTACGATGATTGGAATCAAATTTTGGTATACTACCATTGAGATGATTAAAATAAAAGTTATTATAAACATAGGGGTAATGATACTCTCTCTATCCTTTTCATTCAATTAACAATATAACGAGTAGTTATCACATATTTTTCGATATATATATATATATAT
>JAPKLX010000192.1:77380-168007 GCA_026898415.1 Leonotis leonurus | reverse complement strand
TGTAATACCCCGAAATACTGTAGCCATAATTAAAACGTAATTAGACCTTAATTAAGGCTATGCATCCTTAAGAGAATATTTTTATAAGATTAAGAAGAGTTTGAGAAATCTATTATGTGATTTAGAAGAAAGAATTATGATTATTTTGTTAAGAAAGAAAATGGAATTTATTAATTCCATATTAGCTATTAAAGAAAGGGGTTGAGATAGAATAAATTCAGACGAAGCGTACCCCTCAGAAGAGAAAATTTTTATCTAGTAGATAACATAGAAAAATGGATTTAGAAATTTCATTAAGCTAGAAAACAGATAAAATAAAGAATAAAAATTTATTATTGCAATTTCGGTAATAATTAAATAAGTTTTCGGTTAAAATTCGGATTGAGAATCCGACAGTTGTAGTAGAACCTACAAATTATGCCCAATTTTCTAAGGTATATAGAAGAGATTATTATAAAGATTTTGTTAGAAAATAAGGTTTTGAGAAGGAATTTATTTAATTAAATTCATTCGGTATCTTAAAACTCGCATAATTTGTTCAAATGAACTCGGAATCACGAACGGTCTGAACCGGTGGATTCCTTGTGTCGAGATGAGTCATCCAGCATTAAAATCTCGATGCACGAAAACCGAGAAGATGGGACCTTCTAGAAGCTCCTAGAGTTGTGTATATAATTATTTAATTAATTAATTAAATAAATATCTTATACTTAAGATATAAGACACCTCTCTTACCAATTTTCACCATCTTCTACCTTATTTCTCTCCACCAAAACCGTGCCCCCCTTAGACTCCATAGCCAAAAATTCTTTCCTTCCATAACTCCATTTTTAAGCTAGTTTCAAGTCCAATTTTTGAAGAAGAAGACATCTTTGAGGTAATTAGCCATCTTCTTACCTCTTTAGGTTGTAGAAATGGAAGAAAGTTCATGTTTTTATCTATGATAAGTTGTGTTTCATAACTAATGAGATATGATGTTAATTTCCATATATGTGACATGAAATGGGTAGAGAATCATGATTTAGGTAAGAATTTGAAAAGAATTTCAAGATATGATGAGTAATTAGATTTCCCCTAAATTCTTCTACATGAACCCTAATTTGAAGTTGTGTAATTTGGATGAATTTGCTTGAATTAAGTATGAATAAGTATCATTAGACCTCCATAAGCATGATTAGAACAAGAAATTAGAGCAAAATCCAAGTCTCTTGAATGATGGGGTAATGACCGAAAATTATGCTTATGAGTTCTATAAGATTTTGATTTTATTTGCTTAAATTGAGATCATATTTGAGTTCAATGGTATGAATAATGCTTAGATTAATTTATTTGGAATTTTCCAAGCATTGGAAATGAATGTACAAAATTTAGTGAATTATGGAGTTTATGAGTTTAAGTATATGCTAAGGTTATTTGGCCTAAGTAATGGTTCATTATAGATCATTAAGCTACATTAAGTATAATTGAATCAAGAAATTGAAGATAAACTCAATCCCACATTAAGATGTAAGACTCTTAAGAAGAAGGGCATAATTGAATTTCATATATAGAGATGGTAATTGTTAGATTTGATTAAGTGATTAAGATTAAGAAGGAATATGATGGCTAATGTGAAGTTATGAGATTGAATTAGCCAAGTATGTAGAAGTTGGAAATTATTAGTTTAGTAAGTTAAGAAGTGAAGTAATGATAAATAAGATAAATGATGAATGAGATACTAGAATAGAAGGATGCAATAGCCGAATAAGTTATAAGCATACGAAATAATAATCAAAGTAGATTATAAGAAGAATGAAATTTAAGTATGAGAAGCTAATTAGATTTGAATTATTATAGAAAGAAGAGGTAGATGAGATCGAGAAGGAGATAAGAGCAGAAGGAAAAGAGAGGATCTAGAAGACGAGGATAGGTGGTGGCTATGAGCAAATTAGTTCCTTAGCTCTAAGGAACATCCAGGTGGGCTTTCTAACCCAAAAAGCTATGCACGTGCTAAAGATTTATTTATGCATTATGTTTTATGTTAAAGAAGTTGACTTGCCTGTTTTTTTAAGCATGTTGCATATTGCCTATCTACGAGAGAATTACGATATCGGCCCTATGCTGGACGAGCTGCCAGTAAGGGTTTGTGTACACATATGTGACCGTGAGCCGGTGAGCGGATCGGCCGGTCATAGTGTTTGAGAGGGAGGCCTACCTCTCAACACAAGAAGTGCGTAGATATGGTATTTCAGATTTCAGATTTATGTCTGCAGACACATTTCATGCATGCTCAGTTACATTATTTTCAGCAAAGAAAGATTTTGGCAAGTCAATGATATGGCTCTATGAGCAAGTTTTAAATGTTTTGGCATGTGTCCACTGAGTGCTTTATGTACTCACGCCCTGCATGTTTTCTTAACGTGCAGGTTGAGCTGGAGAAGGCGATGGATTCGAATACTGTAGTTGCTTTGTTATGTGAACTATTCAGTGAACCATAGATTGTCTTGTTGTTCATGTTGGTTGTTTGTATATTGAGTTATATGTCGTCATACATGTAGCTCAACTCATGATTCCGTTGCGATCCTATGTTTGATGTCATTTGAACGTTTGGCACCTTTGTATTGGTTTAGCCGTTGATATCTATGGTAGCATCTTTCTTGATGAATTATTATGTGTTCTCCCTATTTCTTGGTTGCTTGAGATGGTCTTTTGGTGTATTGAAACTCCAAGTTCAAAAATTGTGTAAACTTTGATTTTGCTAGAAACAGGGCAGTCAGTTGAACCCTCTTTTGCGTGAGTTTTAGAAGTCCGAATTTTCTGAATTTGGTACCATTTTAAAGATCTTTTCGATACCTTTCCAACGGTTCTTCCGGATCTTAATTCGGAGTTCAAACGAGAAAGTTATTGGCTTTCGAAGTCAACGTGTCGGCCCTGCCCTGTTTTTCGCGAGAACTTAAATGAGTTTCTTTGCAACCAAACATCAATTGTTAGAGTTATTTCTAAGTTAAGTGAGTCATGGCCTAATCTCTTGACTAAGAAAGGGTTAAGAAATTGGGCTGTGACACCTTCCAAGTTCTTTACTAGACATTTATTAACGGTAAATTCTACTCTCTTGTTATTAGCACAAAATTGGCTAATTGAAAATAGATTGTGATTTAGTCCTTCAACATAAGATACATTCTGAATAATTGTGTTACCAACATGGAGATCGCCATAACCTCTTGTATATCCTTTCGAGTCTCCTCCAAAGGTTACAATTGGTCCATTGCTTTCCTTGTAGTTGGATAACATCTCCTTGTTGCATGTCATATGTTTGGAACATCCGCTGTCAAGAATCCATACTGCGCCCCGAGCTGTGCGCTTTCTTCTCATCGATCTCCTATCCTGCAATGAAAATTTATTTAGCTACCCTACTGAATGAGGGTGCTTTGTTAGTGGACCAAGTTCCTTTTGGAACCCAAATCTGCCTAATAATAGTAACATTTTGTGAAGGTCTGATTTGTTTGCCACTAAAGTCAATATACACGACTTTCTTCTTAGCAGGTTGTTGATTGGGCACAACTTGTTTTCTAGGAGCAGATTGTTTGTGAGGGGCAGATCGTTGCCTCTGGTTGAATGGCTGAGGAGCTTGCTGATGAATAAGTTGAGCAGGCTGCGTTCTTTGTTGAAACCCAACCCCTTGAGTGGTGAATTTGTGTTGTGGCTGGCTTTGATTCTTGATCAAGATAGCTTGAGGTTGTCTTGCATTATTGTTGAGATTCACTATTTTGTCTTTTCCTTTTTCTTTGACAAATTTCCCTTTTGATGGTCCTTTGTCAACTCCGTCAAAACCAAGTTCGGTACGGTCTACAGCTCTTCTTTGCATGTCGTTAATGAGTTGAATCCTATCCTCCTTTTTGTGTATTGAGTGATTAACCATGGCACTCAAATCATCGACCTTTCGTTGTGCGGAAGCTTCTCGATCAATGAGATCAGAAATCTTGGCATTCAAAGTGTAATTTTCTTCACTCTTGTCTTTGAGTAGTTTGAGTAGAGCGTTTTCCCTATCATTGAATGAGCTGCTGATTTCTTTCATCTCTTGAATAGTGTTTGCCATTCTTCCATTCTCTTTTATCGCATGTTTGAACATCTTGTTCAATCTCGCATGATCTTCCATGAGCTTGGTGAAGTCTTCAATGGACAGATCGTCTTCATCTTCTTCATCTATCTCTTCTTCTTCACCCGAGTCATATAAAGGTGAGTTAGAAATAGGAGAAGAATAATTATTTTCTACCTCATTGTTGTCGAGTCCGTTGTCATGACCCATGAGGCATTCATCCCATTCAAGATCCAGTTCATTTGCTAAAAAGGCTTCATCGTTCTCAGACGAGCTGTCGGTTAATGTGCTTGTAGCGGCTTGTTCTTCGGCAAGCATAGCTTTACGTTGTTCTCTAAGCTTTTTGTCTCGCTTGTTTCTGAGTTCTTCTCTTTCTGTCTTGGAGATGTCTGGACAATCTGTTTTAAAATGACCTTTCCTACCACACTTGAAACAAGAGAATTCAGATAGGTCAGCTTTAATATATGAGGAGTTAGTTTTTACTTCACTTTTCTTATCGGGTCGATCTCCCGATCGATCTCTTCCTTTGAAGTTTCGATTGTTATCTTTGTAGAGACGCTTGTATCGGTTTGCCCTTAGCTCCATCTTCTGGAATCGTTGAGCCATGAGTGAGTATTCTTCAAAGTAGTTCTTGGTGGGGTAGTTTTCATCATCCGAACTTGATGAGTCTTTTACCACCACAGCTAGTGTAGACTTTCTTTCCACCTCATTTTCTTTTAACTTGGCCTTAAAGGCAGTTTCCTTGTCTTTCATTCCTGCAACAGACGGTTTGCTAAGAGAAGAATTAGAATGACCATGAATACGATTAATTTCGTACTTATTGCCAGTTAGCAAATCAAATAACGCATCAATAGTGAGAGAGTTGAACTCTGGCATCATGGGATGCATAGCAGAATATATTTCCCAGCTAGCAGGTAGAGCTCAGATGATTTTGAGATTCTTTTCACGCTGTGTGTATTTGTCTTTGTCAATAGCGTCAATCTCTATCAGGATTTCAGTGAACCTGCTCTTCATTTGAGCAACGGTTTCTCCTTGCTTCATTTTGAATTCTTCATACTTGTTACATGCTATGGACAGTTTGTTTTCTTGGATCAGATCGAATCCCATGCTGATCTCTCGCAGTACATCCCACATCTCTTTTACTGTTTTGAGACGTCGGATCTTAGCTAGGTAGATTCCCTTAACTGTGCTGGAAATCAATCCTTTTGCATAGTCGTCTAGACTTGCTTCTTTCTTTTCCTCCGTTGTGTAGTCATCCATGTCTCTTTCCTTTTTGACTAGTTCAACGGTGGGAGTGGGTCCAGTTCCATCCTTTATCTCAGCAGAATGTTTGTGCATGATTTTGATTGGACCATTGGTGATAACTGACCACATCTTGATATGATGAGCTCTAAGACACATTTCCAGTCTGAAGCTCCAATCTTCATATCCAGCAATAGAGAAATCCTCACAAGCCCTAGCCATTTGTCCTTCCATAATTTCAAGGTAGATGGTTAAATAAATGCAAGTGCAATATGCTGTGAAAATGTTTTCAAGATCTATCCAAGATGACCACACAGAGATAATCTCCTGTGAAATAGAAACAATGGTCAAGATGGACCACGGCTCTGATACCACTTGTTGGTCCCGAAAGAGCTAGTTTGGTGTATGGGGGGGGGGGGGGGTGGGGGGGGAATACACCAATTCAAACTTTTTAGGTGTACTTGTTTCAAATACAAGTATAAGGCTTAAGCACTCTTAAAGACTAAGATAGCTTAGGGTAGCAAGACAAATCTTCTTGTTAGGAAGATTTAATTTTGCTCAAATAATACCTTATATGTGAAAACAGTAATCAAGAATATCAAATACAGATTTAAACTTGATTAATGTTGTGTGCGGAATATGGTGGTTAATGCTCTTTTTAATGAGTAAAACGTTTTCTTCCTTGAGGTGATTAACAACCCAGATTTAAATGCAAGAGTATGAAGAAGATGATAATGAAGTAAAACAGAAATAAAGAACACAAGCAGTTAACGTGGTTCGGGATAAACTGTCCCTACGTCCACGGCTCGATCAAATCTAGATCGAATAACTTCACTAGCTTTCTCCTTTCTTTTTACTCGTTGAGTACGAGCCACAAGAATTATCAAAACTAGATAACTTCTTGTGATTACAAATCTTCTTCCTAAGATTGAAAACTACAATCTAGGAATACAACTGGATCAAAACTAGATCCTAACTTTGGGTTTTGGTAAAAACAAATTTCCAGAAAGTAAATCTTCAAAATAATAAACACAACAGAGAATTCTTGAAGGTTGGATGTGTTTAGAGCGTTGAGAGCTTGAAGATTTTTGAGCAGAGTAATTGCAGGATAATAGCTTGAATTCTCGTACTTCTTTCTGGAGGTGAAGGTGGTATTTATAGCCTCAATGAAGAAACTATCCGTTGGAGACGATGACCTCTATTTTCAACGCATTAATGGCGGCATTAAATGCATGGCAGGGTTGTTGATGCACGCGTGGCCAAATGAGAGTTGTTCCACCTTTCACGAGATTTCCCAGTGTATTGCCATACTGGGAATGATTCACCGTACAGAGATATTTGAAATTCTTGTACATCATTCCTTAAAGCATGTTGTTGATGTGACAATACACAGAGTGGTTGACTTATGACAAATTTAGGTATGTCGGCAGTCCACCATAGTTACTGTGAGGGGCAGCTTGAACTTGATGTCATAACAGCTCGCTGTCCATCGTGTTGTAACTTCATCTCTTTGGTTCTCCATTGAATGTAACGACCAGATCGTTTTTGGTATAAAACGATCTGCTATATGTATGGTAGAGATGATAAGATCGTTTTTGGAACAAAA
Organism: Leonotis leonurus; assembly: GCA_026898415.1. Taxonomy (NCBI): domain Eukaryota; kingdom Viridiplantae; phylum Streptophyta; class Magnoliopsida; order Lamiales; family Lamiaceae; genus Leonotis; species Leonotis leonurus. The sequence continues at coordinate 161,084 of JAPKLX010000192.1, read as the reverse complement.
CGATCTGTTGCTTGAGATATCAGTTGGTTGATGTATTCCTTTTGAACGAGCTGCTTCATCCTCTTGTAATGTCTTGAAAACGATCTGTTGGTAGAAGTAAGCAGCGGGCTGATTATGGGGAACTAGCTGCTAAACTACTTGTAATATTCTACAACTATATTCTGCTTTCTAAACTAATCCTAGTCTATAGGACTAGATCGTTAGAAGAGGATTTGAAACTTCAAAGCTCTTTTACATTTGTGATCTGTTGATAGATGAACTAAAAATCGAAACCAAAACAAGTATAAATATCAGTGAGCTGTTTATGTAGGAAGCAGATCGTTATTATTATATAGAAAACGATCTGCGTAATGCATTAGGAGCTAGCTGACTTACAAAGGACAAAACTTGTTATCTTAGTAATCATTGATACCTTTTACTTAGAATAATACAGATCGTTATTTATGTACTAAAAACGATCTGCTTCTATTACACTTAAGATATTCCTTAATAGATGACAATGACTACTTGGTTTTCAAAACATCAAAGTGTAGTTTCCAGGAACATCATCAAAACAAATATAAATTCATGGGGTTCCCAAAAGAAGGAGTTGAGGGCAAGTTGTGCTCCAATTAATGTTTATCCTATTTACACATCTCAAAATTCAAATTTGACGACAATTATGAATCTTTGCGAGGATTTGAAATCCCTTTACTTTAGCAATTGCCGATTTTTTTTTTTACTAAATTGCTCTTCTTGAATTGTAATTTAATAATACAAGCGATCAATTTTGTTTAAATTTCAAAAAATTCATTTTATTTATGTCCATTGGATCAACATTAAACAAAGCTCGAGATTACTTCCTATATTTGTTTTTACCATTTACCCTCTTTTTAAAGTGAGAAATGAGAATACATCATATGATCTTTAAATAATTAAATTCTACTATTATGATTAAATCTTGAATATGGATTGATTTATATGGAAAATCCATATTTTAAGTATATAAAAAGGATATTTATGTCTTTATTCAATAATATGTAACCTATGTTACCATAATTACTGTAATTGAATCTACAATAATTATGGAATAATATATAACTTCATTGTTTACATTAATATACCTCTAGAATAAACATCACATGGAAACTTCTAATCATTCTACATGCCAAGTGTCAAAATCCAAGTATGACCCATTGGATAAATTATAAATTATTTCATTTATTGCTCAATTTCAAGATTCATTAATTTAATAATTTCTTTTTTTAATATTCTTGAACCATTATACATATTAACATTTAAAATTATATGCTTTAATTGGGTATAATTAATGAATGGAATAATAATGCGTAATGAAATCTATTGAAACATTAATTAATAGAATTGTATACTTTTATTACAAAGTTCATAGTTATAATTATGAATAACATAACGATTTTAATTTCATGTAAAAATGTGAATCAATTTGTTCGTGATCTGACCTTCACTCGGTTATGCATTTAGTTATAGTATATCATGCATTGCATTATATTCAATCGTGCATGAAAAATTAAGGTGCATTATGTAATGGCCGCCCTTTTCGTTAGAACTATTTAGTACCAAATATATTATGGTTACTAAAGTTCTATCTAGGAATAGAAAATTTAATAGCATATTGATAATATTAACTCCTACAATGTTAAACCTAACTTGTTCAATGTAAATCTCTTTATAAAAGAGGGCTTATACGAGACTAATGTGTATTAGTGAGTATTAAGAGTTCTCATAATTAATTAGCCTAATAGAACTTAATCAAATTAAATCTCATCTTAAAATGAGACTAAAATTGTAACACCCGAGTATTTTATACCGGGCTTATAAGTGTTTAAAAAATCCCAAGAATAAAATTTTGCATTAGAAACTTTATTTTGAAGCTTGCTGCCAAGTTTCAGCGAAAATGGAGACCAAATCTCCGCTCTTTCGAGAACCGGCTTATACTTTTATAACGGGTAACAAGAGCAAATAGAGGATTCATTCGAAATTAGATATTTTGAAATTTAGATATTTTGAAATTAGATATTTTGAAATTAGATATTTTGAAATTTAGATATTTTGAAATTTAGATATTTAGATATATCTAAGAGGCGAAATACGGGATTCATTCGAATGCCCGAATTTGAAGTCCAAGCCGAGATATGGATAAAGCGCGATAATTTACATACACTTTTATCGCGATACGGACCATACGCGGAAATTTTATTTTTGCCGTCAGTGAATAGTAGAACCGAGAACTCGAGAACTCGAGAAATTGAGAAAACTCCTATTTTTCGATTTTATAGCACGAGTAATGAGAAAATTCCCGAGAAGTTTAATAAAATTTATTTCAGAAGAAACGGAGTTTTAAATTGATATTTATCAAGAAATCGAGAAACAAGCATTTTCTCGATTTACATGCAATTCGATCGGGCCAAACCCCAACTTTAGTTCACGAGAGACGAAGATATTTTTAATGAGTAAGAAAGACGAGCGTGTTGATTCCCGTTTCAACCGAGATAGATAAATAACAAAGAATCGGATCAAAAATATCTAAGAGGCGAAAAGACGGTTTGGACCCCGGATACTTAGATATTTGAGGGCAACTTGTGGCTTATAAAAAGACCACAAAGTCACCCCCAAATTCAGTTTTCACGTGAGAATTTCAGAGAGAAAATGGCGTGAGAGAAAGAGGAGAAAAAGGGAGGAGTTTTGCTCCGATTTTCGTACCGTTCGTCTCGTTTTTCCGATTTCTTCGAAATCTAATCCGATAGAAAGGTAGCCCTCGGTCTTACCTACGTTTCTACGGTTTTATTTTCATGTTTTGAGCTCGATGAAAAAGTGAAATAAGGGCTGCCCTTTTTGATTTTTATCGGGTCGAACCCGAATCGAAAAATGTCGAGAATTAATGTTGCTCGTATGAGTTAGATGAACATGTGTTTTAAGTTTCAATAAAATCAAAGCATGTTAGGTTTTGAGAAGTTAACTTGAGCTCGTTGTTTTATATGTTTTCGATTTTTCTCGGATGAATCGAATAGACGAGCATGTATGTAGGTTAAATACAAGTATTATTTGAATTTACGGAAATAAATCGACTATGTTTAAAAAAAAAATGAGTGCGGGCGACAGTTTCTGCCAGATTTTCTTTCGTCGTTTTAAGTACAGATGAGCAGAATTTTTACCATAATAAAATACTAGATCGAGTTAGGAGTAATCTGCAACTTGAATCACCCCGTTTCGTTGTGTTTTCGATTTGTTATGAATTTTTCAAAATAGTTGCGCAAACTGTCAATTCCAGCGAAAATCTGGAAATTATCTAACTTTGAAAATTCGTGAAAAATAGAGTAAAATGATTTTATGTGTTTTGTCTTCGGATTATAAAACTTTACGATGTTATGGTCACTTTAAAGTTTGATTCGTTACAATTGGAATTATTTTCAATTTATTATGATTTTTCAAAGTCAACTGCTCATTTAATTTGAACTCGAGAGCATGAAAGGTGTTATGTGATGTTTTATTTAACGAACGTGTTTTGTTATAGGTTTATATCATTGTATTAAGTTTCATGATATTCATAAATGTTTTGATCTTAGACGAGCATGAGTGCTGAGAAATGATCAAACATGAAGTTAGGTGTTTAATCAAAGTCAAAACATGGTTTGATTAGAAATCATCGAACGACCCTCCTAGAATTTAAATCCGAAACTCGAACGATAGCCGAGTTAAAAGAACCGAGAATAATTCTCAAATAACAAAGGATAATAATTCCTTACACTTAGAGAATATTAGATGCGCTCGAAAATATTATCTCACTCGAGGTTTATTTAAAGGGTACGACGAAAGGTCAGGACCGCAGTTCGAGAACGAAGCAGTCGTCAGTCCAGACGATCCAAGTAGGCTTTCTATTACAAAGAAAATTATGTGTGCACGTATACTATTTATGTTGTTTTCGAAAGGATCTCAAATGGAGAAGATATGTTTCAAAGTATTGTCTTGCCGAAATGATTTATGTTTTGTATGAAGCCTATCTGGTTAAGGTTCCTAGTTTAAGGTTCCTGGTTAAGGTTCCTGGTTTAAGGTTCCAATTATGAAATCGAATTCGAGTTCCAGTGGGTGGTTTAACCTACTCGAACTAGTGTATACAAGTAACCGTGAGTCATCGATCGGGTTGGCCGGTTAAAGGACCGTGAGTCATCGATCGGGTTGGCCGATCAGGTGTCCGTAGAAGGTGGCCACCTTCTCGGCACATATAAAGAACAGATATGGCAGGATAGTAAAGAACTTAGACTGCGCAGTCAAATTTTAAGAATCACAAAAGAATTTAGTGAACATGGGTACTTTCAGATAAAATCCCTATGTTTCACTCTTACGACATTGACAATTATATATATGTATGTATGCGTTTTCGGCATGTGCCTACTGAGTACGTTTGTACTCAGCCCTGCATGTATTTATAAATGTGCAGGTTGAGACGTGATGAAAGGAGGTGCTATGACGGGCTTGTCAGTCTTTTGCGTAGTTGAACTCTTGGGGGTTTATGTGTCTTCATACACGTAGACTTATGTCGATCCTTATTCCGCTGCAAGAGATTTTATCAGTTTTGTTTGACGAAGGTGTCAATTCAGAGTTAAACTCTTTGTTATGAACAAAAAATCAGTTATCAAAATGTTCTTTCGTTTCAGTCAAAGCTTTTAGGGTTTCACTTTACCTTCATTTATCTATTCTATAGTCGCGCACCGGACTTTGCCATGAGGGCGGAGGATGGGGTGTGACAAAAATATTTATTTCTAGTGTTGAGAATTTTCATCACTTACAATCCTAATTAGGTTTATGATTATTAATTCTAATTAGGTTTATGATTATTATTAATAATCGTTTAGTATGTTACTAACTTTATTAGTACTTATTATAATTACCATTATTTTTTTTTTAAAAAGGGTGTTATTATTATTATTATTGTGTACCATATATGGCACCCTTATTATATATTATAACATGTAAGAATAAGCAATCACAGATAGTACACTGCACAAAATAAAGCTGAAAGTCTGTTCTTCCTCTTGGAGATATCATCGAACAAAAGATGTGAAAAAAAGGGTGAAGTCCCATTTGATTTCACAATCTGTATAAGTAAGGCATTACAGTAGTAGACTCAGATTTTAGTACAGGTATTAAGGGGATGAATGCAGCTTTATGCAATGGAAAAAAAAGATATACAGGACATCAACTATAACCCAACATACATAAGGATGAAAACCTGCACAGTACAAATAAAATAGAGATAAATAGGAGATAGATTGAGGTGGTAGGCGGCTGAGAAGAAAGGGAGCAGAGCTGCCAACACGCTCCACCCTCTGCAAACACAAATATGATTAGTTAACCATGAGTTAAAGCCATGTAAAGCAGAATCAAACAAAAACTATTGGATTTACTTCTACACCTCTTACCTCTATATAAAGAATAAATGTTAAGACTTAAATACACCAATTTTAACTCACACGAAGTGCTGCAAAAATTGGAACTTGGAGAGGAGCACAGAGTGTGTATTAGAAGAGAAGAAGAAGTAGTTGAAGCTGTAAAGGTAAATAACTTTCAACCTTTAGCAATTAATGTTCTTGTTCAAGTCTTCTCAATATCTAGCTCATAAGACTTATATAAACTTCATAGCTCCACTTCATCCTCTAAATTCTAGAACATACAAGACTGAACATGATTATGAACTTAAAAGCTTAAACTTTGAACTTAAGGACTATAACCTCGAATTAGATAAGCATGACCTTAATATGCGGAAGACATACTTCTAGGCCTAAATTCAATGTTGGTGCGAAACTTAGACTATTATGTAACCTATTTGGCAACGCAGCTAATAGAACACATACAAACTCAACAACAAGAGAACAAGAAGACTCACTTAGTGATTAGAAAAAATGGTAGTGCACGGCTGCTGCCGCAACGGACGAGTCCAGCGGTGAACTCACCCCGAACAGCCCGAACCGTCCCTTGAACCAACCCGAACAGCCTTGAGCAAGCCCCGTACCACCCCGAATAGTCCCAAATCACCCCGAATGATCCCGAACAACCCGAAACAATCCCGAACGACCTCGAACTAGTTTGAACAGCTCTGAAAACCCCCGGACAGACCTCGAATAGCTCCGAGCCAATCCGGGTAACTCCGGAAAGCCTCAAACGGACTCGGACAGACCTCGAATAGCCTCGAATCACCTCGAATCACCCCGGATGACTCTGGATGGCTCTAAAACAGGCCGTATGGCTTCGGACAATCTCAAAACCACCCCGAATTGCATTGAATCACCCCGGCCTTGAACCAAAACCACCCACAGCCCTAACCCACACCATTCCAGCTCCTAAATCCACCCAATTCGATTCCTTAAAACAAGAAAGAGTAATTAAATCAGCGAACCAATGAAATCAAATCTGAAAATTTTCCAAATTCATAAGATATTAACTTACGTAGGGTAAATAAATTATCTAAAGGAATCAGAGAATGAGGGAGAAAGGCGGGGAGAGGAAGGGGACGTACCGTGGTTGACGGCAGGAAGGAATCCAGCGCCGAGCAGGAGTCGTCGGCTAGAACTTCGATTAGGGAGAGTACGCCAACGACGTTGGTGCGCAATGCAGAAATGACGAGGCGACAAAGGGAGCAGCGCTGTGCTGAGGAGAAGCGAGGCAGATGCGGCGGCAATAGCTCCGGAGAGAGGGGGGCAGCGGCGTGCGTCGAGCTCGACGCCTCCGACCCCAGACGAAAGCACGGCGGCAGTGGCTGCTGCACAATCGGGGAGAGTCGAGAGAGGGCGTTGACGAGGAGAGAAAACCGAGAGGGAGTGGGAGAGGTGAAGAACGACAATGAGGTGTTGTAGGAGAAAAGGGTTAAGTCTAGAATATGAAAATTAGAAGTATCCAGAAACTGGACTGGGTTACGGGCCGGATACTGGGCCGAGTCAGATATGATGCTTGGACCGAAATTAAAATGTTATGGGCCGGGATGGGAATAATAGTTAAGCCTCTTGATTAAAATATAATCAGACCTGGGAGTAAATAATTATTGGGCCGGCTCTACAGGATTTATGGGCCGAAATAATTAACTCAGCTAGGCCCAATTGATAGTCAAATGGACTGAAGCATATTACTCATCCTCATGGCCCAACACCTACCATTGAGAATGGAATTTATATATTGGGCTTAAAAATGTAAATAAGAATGGGCCAACTTATATTATTTAAGTGGGTCAATTATTAATTTCATTGGATCAAGAATTTATTTTAATCCAAGAACAAGGACATTAATTAATTTAGACAATTAATTTATTAATTGGAATTTAATCCCAATAATTGATTTAATTATGAATCATATTTGAGATATATATACTAGGTTATTCCAACCTATAGGAAATCATATAAATATTTTGACTTAGAAATTTAGAATATTCAATTAGAAATTTTCTTTTATATTATTATTTAATTATTACTACTTGAGTATAAACAATGAAAATTTGAAATCTAAGAAACATAGTTGACTTGAGGAATCAACATCTCTACATAATGGATTCAATACTCGAATAATAGTCGAGTAGAGAATTGAGAATAATCCTCCAAATAATAAAGGATAATATTCCTTACACTTAGAAAATATTAGATGCACTAGAAGATTATATCTCCCTTGAGATTTATTTAAAGGTTTCGACAAGAGGTCGGATCCGCACTCCGAGAACGAAGCCAACATCAACCGAGATTATTCAAGTAGGCCTCCTTACTCTATAAAATATGTGTGCATGACTTTAGAATGCAATTAGATATTTTTTTTCGAAGCACTGTCTTGCCATAAATGTTTTGATTTATGTATGATGCATATCTGTTTATTTATAATCGAATTCAGGTCCCAGTAGATTAGATATCTTACTCGGACTTGTGTACACAACGGACCGTGAGTCATCTTAGCAGGTTGGCCGGTCCAGTATCCGTGTGAGGTGGCCACCTCCCCGGCACATAGAACTTCAGATATGGCTGACTACAAAAGAATTTAGACTGCAGTCGAATATAGGATTTTTCACGAGAAATGATTTTGGTGAACGTAGGTGCTTTAGAGACAAAATCCCTATGTTTCACTTATAATGTCCTGACAGTTATAATTGTATGAGTGTGATTTCGGCACGTGTCTACTGAGTAATTTCGTACTCAGCCCTGCATGTATTTCTAAACGTGCAGGTTAAGAAATGATGAAGAAGGGGGTGCTACGTCGTGCTTTTGTCGGTCTCTTAGCGGTTGACTCTTGGGGGTTCTACATGTCCTCATACATGTAGGACTTTCATCGATCCGAATAGTTTCCGCTGCTAGTTGAAACCTTTATGTAATGGATTTGAGACTTCGGTCTTCTTTATTATTCGTGGTTATGTACGAGCTTATGACTCGAGTTATTCCCATATTGACTTCGTACGATGAATTTCTAAGCTAAGTTATGTGAACGTTGTTCGATTCATCTTGATTCAATTCCCCCATTGCTATCCCCGCTTCTTAAATCCCTCCCTTAGTCACGGTTCCCGGATTCTACTATCCTTAGTAGAATGCGGTCGTGACACATTATAATATTAAAAATATGTTATTATGCATTTAACAACATACCCGATGCATTTAGCCCACATGATTACGTTGCACACATAATGACACATTTTTAATGTAATAATGCAAATGTTAATGCATTATGAAATTGATAAACTGAAAACTATTATCAAATTCGTCAACTTTAAAATCAACGTCAGACGGTCTTTTGTAACAAGAAAATAATGTATATACATTTCAATATAAAGTTATGAAATTGCAATGCATTGTATAATACGATGCATTACTAAAAATATAACATGATGCGTAACAAATGATGCATAATACATAATTATATAAATGTGTTGTAATTAACATTAAACTTTAAACATTCGAGTTTAGGGTTTAATATTTAGTGTTTAAAGTTTAGTATATAACATGAATATATTATTTCCAATGAATTTCATGTTTTTCTATGATGCATCTTTTGTATTATAATAAATGCATATCTGATATATGCATATATTCAAAATTTGTAATGGCCCGTTCTTTTGCTAGTAATGATTACTTATTAAAATCTCATTAAAATAAGATACATTTCATATTAGAATATCCATTAACAAATTGATAGTATTAGTTCTTAAATTGTACAAATCAATTAAAAGTTTTATTTAGTATTATATAAGCTTGGGTTAAGTAAAGTAGTTCCTAAAAAAAATTGAGAGTTAATTAAACATTACAATTTATAATCGTTAATGACTTCATTTACTAGATACGATTGATTTTACCTCGGCATTGAGACAATCATTTGACAATTTAAATAAAACGTATGCAAGAAAAAATTAGGTATTTTATAATAAAATATAAATAAATAAGAGAACTTAACAAATATAGAGATATAATTTAGGCGACAAATCAAAAAAAGAGAATAAACATATTGTTTGCCATAGTTGTTAGATTACAGTTGAATTCATACCTTTAAAAGATTTAGGAACAAGGGGTAATGTGTTACACTAAATAATATAGTAAGAAAAAAAAAAGAGATTTTGTTGAGAATTGAGCACTAGGCTCGTTGGATAATGTGGGAAGCCAGACTGCCAAGTTCTCTTACCCTTTCCCTTCACACACTTCACCTACACATACAAAAGAGGAGGATTAGTGCACTATGTCTTATAAAATTTAAAAGCCTACATGATATTATATGTAAAATAAAAGATAGAAAGCATAAACAACATGTCGTACAAAGCTAAAAGTTTCTAACTTGTTAATTGATAATGTAATACTGCAGCAAATCTTAGAAAAGATATAGATAGATATAATGTAATAGTGCATGGAAATATGAATTTTAAGCCTCTTATGCCCCTTATACGTTCGAAATCTGCCATCATACTACAAGTTAGTGCAACTGTACAAGCAAGACAACTGTGATGGGATGTTGAAAATAGACTAGAATTGGCAAGCATGCTCAGTAGTATACCTAAGGTATTCCCTGAAAAGACTCCGCAAAGACCCAAGCTTTCACTACTCAATCAAACTTAACGTGTACTTAGGTTTCCAACTCTCTAAAAGATACACTTCACTGAAATAAGATTTTAAACACATCAACAACCCTTACCATCAATCATACTACTATGTATATGTGCTAAGACTTCTCTCGAAAACACACTTCCAACATATCAAATCAAATCTACAAACTTCCTAGGCACCCTCAATCAGCCACCTATCTAAGAAACTACACCCTAAGCATGATTTACCATTATATATACAGGTTAGAACTCCCCCCTTAAACCACACTTCATAGATCAAAGTTTAGCAAGTAAACAATCAACAAAGTTTAGAGAGAAAGCACAGGAAGAAGCTTCACCATAAGTCATCCCAGTAGGAATTTCTCAAACGATCAGACTACAAAGAAGAAATCTTTGAGGTAATGAAGACTCAAATTCCAACTTTTAAAGTTATATACAACTCTATTAAGCTTCAGTTTATATAGAGTCTATGTCAATAAACACACGAGTCAAAATTTAGATTTGGAAAAACATTGAAAGACTAGAGAATTACCCCTGAAACACATGTTTAATTCTTTTTATGAAATTATGCAAGTCATCAAATTAATGCAAGGTGGAAGAATTAGCACAAATTCAAAAGATAGGGTTTAATCTCAAATTAATACACCCACTGTCCCTTTTGTGTCAAAATCTACCAAAGAAAGAAAAAGAAAATATAGAGGGAGAGATTACCAGGAGTGAGGCGAGGGTCAGCGGCGGAGTTGGGACAGGAGATAAGCGACGGATGGAGCCCTCGTTGGATGTTGTCCTTGCATCCGCGAGGGAACTGAGCGAGAGGAGAGACGAGAGGGGATCTCAAATAACGGAAAGAAGGAATCCGATAGGAATGAGAGAGAAATGAGAGCTGAGAGAGAAATGATAAAAAAAAAAGAGGGAGAAGAGGGAACGGGACTTACCGTAGGGAGAGACGATGACGGCTGGCGGCGGCAGCGAGTCGCCGTTGGTTGTTGTTTTGTCCGTCGAGTGAGGTGCAAACAAGAGAACTTGAGAGGCAGAGAGTTGGAATAGGAACTGGTAGAGTTTGTGTTGAAGAGGAAATTTACTATGGGCCTAGGGTGGGTATGGGCCGTGTAAGAGAGTAGTGGGCCGATTTTAATAAGTTCTAGGTTGGGTCGAGTGAATGTGTGGGATAGAGATTTAATGAACAATGAATTTGGGTTATGTATAAGTATGGGCCGGAAAAAAAAAACAAAAGAAGATAATAATGGTTAGACTAATAATTAATTAGCCTAATTGGGCTAGTAAGTTAATTAAATTGGGGGCTAATATATTTCTTAAATGAGGATATGTATACGTATAAGATTCAAATATATTCAATCTAATAAACCTTAGATAGTACTAATACCAACCTACGTAATTTGGTTAATATATAGGGAAAAAGACGGGCCGGTCCATTATGACCAAATATTGGGCAAAAAAAACCATCAAAAAAACTTATTATCATGCGGCCCCAAATTACAAGTGGATGGACCAAAAAACCACCCATATAAATCGCGCATCTCCACTTCAATTGTCCTCTCCTTCTTCCCCCCTCTCTCTCTCTCACTCAGCCGCACCCTCTAGAAGAGCCATGGAGACTCTCAGATCACTCAAAAAATTCTGGATCGCTTCTTGCACTATTTTCGTCTTCTGGTATCTCCTTATCTACGCTTCCGATCGCTCGTCTCTGCCATCCCTTGCCGTCGCCAGGATCCAATCTTCCTCTGCTAGTGATAGTAACACCTCCGCCGTCGACGGCAGCGAGGAGAGGAGGAGATTGTGCAAGGGCAGATATATATACATCCATGAAAACAGTTCTCGCTGGAGATTATATTTCACAACCGAATGAAAACAGTAATGGTTTTGGATTTCAAACTAGATGGTTCATTACTTATGTGCTGATGGTTCATTACATCTGTTCTTATGGTTCACAATGTCTGATGTAATGGTTCACGCTCATCTCTGTCAAAACCCTCGCGAAACCAGAAACCTAAATTCCTCTTGGTGGTTCTCTTGTTAGCTTATTCTGGTTTTTGCATAATCTGGATAGAATAATAAAGTTAAGTTCCAAACTGCATAAATCAACACACAACCATCAACTGAAGATAACTAAACCATCAGTGAGTACAAAGTAAACCAGTAACATATAAAAAATAAACCATCTCGTATGAAAAACAAATCTAATGGTTTTAAGATTATGTGCATATGGTTCAAAAATTTATCTTGATGGTTCTCTTGTTAGTTTATTCTGGTTTTTGCATAATCTGGATAGAATAATAAAGTTAAGTTCAAAACTGCATAAATCAATAAAAAACAGCGGAAATCAGATCATTGAAACTTGAAACTTGTGAATTGTTGACAACCAACGTCTCCTCTCTATACTTAATCAACAATGAGAAACTGCAATCCATTAGGAAACAAAAATTCGGAACAAGGAAGAACCGACGATGAAAACGGAGAAACCGTCGAAACAAAAAAACGAAAATTAGAACAGAAAAAATAGGCAATTGAATCTGAAAAATGTAGTAACAATCAACCCAGCATCAAACGATCAAATATAGAAGAAGAAATCTCTGAAAAAAAGGAATAATGGACGGCGAATCATGCAAAATTTCATTCGCAGATGATTTTCTGCAACTAAGGTTAAAAACGTGAAACCACATCAATATTTTGGGTTTAATTGAATAAAAGTGTATTAGAATGGACCTACTTGACAATGAGAAAAAATGGTGGTTTTTTTTTACTACAAGTTCACCCAGGCGGACGTTAGAGACATTAATCCTAATATATATTGGCTTGAGAAATTGGAATATTTCGAGTACAATTATTATTAGAAATTTCTATTATTCATTATATCAATTGATTTAATGATAGAAATTAGGATTTAATAATGATAGTTCGATTAAAATCCTACGAAAATTTTAGAGAATAAAGTACTCGAATATTAATCGACTAATACTCGAGAATAATTCTCGAAATAATAAGGATAATATTTCCTTTCAAAATAGAAAATAGTTTATATACTCGATTCGAGTATCTCACTCCGTAATTCAATTAAAGGTTAAGTACGGGAGTAAGAGTCCGAGGTCAAGAAGCGGAAGCGATCCTGGTAGGCTTTCTATCCCACACACCAAGTGTGAGCTTTATTATATATCAAAATATGCATGTGATATCAGTTTTATGTTATTTCTTTTCAAAAAGCATTTGAATTGAAAACATATTTCAAATATAGTCTTGCCATAAAATGTTTATGATTTTTGTATGATACCTATCTGCTCAATGAAGTGAAAAGAATCAAATTCAGCTCCCAGTGGGATAACTATCCTACTATCACTAGTGTACGCAAAGTAACCGTGAGTCATCGAGTGGGTTGACCGGTTAAAGTGACTATGAGTCATCGAGCGGTTGGCCGGTCAAGGTGTTTGTGGAAGGTAGCCACCTTCCCGACACAAAGAAGAAGAAGTTACAGATATGGTAGATTACTCAAAGAACTTAGATTGCAATCGAACCCTAAGATTTCACAAATGGATTTTAGTGAACATAGGTTCTTTAGAGACAAAATCCCTATGTTTCACTTACAATGGCATGACAATTATATATGTATGTGTGTGGTTTTGGCATGTGTCTATTGAGTACAAGTTGTACTCAGCCCTGCATGTATTTCTAAACATGCGAGTTGAGCAACGATGGAGGAGGAGTGCTACGTTTGGGCTTTTGTCGATCTCTTATTAGTTAGACTTTTGGGGGTTCTACGTGTCTTCATACACGCATGGCTTTTATCGATCCAAGTAACTTTTCGTTGCTAGTTCGAGATCATTATGTATTACACTTAAGACTTCAGTTTCTTTCATATTACGTTGTTATGTATCGAGCCTTAGCCTTAAGTCCTTTTATGTTAATCATGTACGATGAATTATTCGACTCGTTATGAGATTGTTGTTCAAGTTTCATCCTTGTTCCCTTACCCTATTTCTATCCTCGCTTCTTAAATCCCTTCCCTAGTCATGGTTTTCACGACTTCACTATCCTTAGTAGAGTACGGTCGTGACAAAATTATATGCATTATATAACCATACTATATGCATAATTCTAACTTTATATATGCATCAGTGTTATTTGTGTACATTTTTAATAAAATCACGTGAATTAAATACTTATTTAATTATATATAAAATATTAAAAATTGGCCTCAATTATTCCATTGCATAGTGCTACAGTTTTCCAAAAACATAACTATACAAAAGGGTTTGAAGGGATTCAATTCACGATAGGTTTTAGGAAAACATAGATGATTTTGAAAGTGCATAATTTATGAGATGAAATATGGTAGTTGGTTTTGTTTTTACTTTTTTATCCTTCCAAATAACTTTCTCTTATTTATTATATTTTTAGAATCTTTATATGTATTAAATCTGATCCATTCAAATGTATAAGATCAATGTCCTATAATTATTCTTAATTCTTACTTTAAAATCTATTCTCACCAGAATGCACCCCTACACACACACACACACATATATATAGGGGTGAGTTCAGGTAAAAAGTGACTTTTGAGAATAAAATAGGAAATGATCTTGGCCATCTATTGCATTAGATCTAATGGTGTAGATTTAATCCTGAAATTTTGGTCTACGTGTGCTGCATCGTAGATTTGCAATGCAAAAGGGTATTATGGACAAAATCTATCTTGGCGGTTTCTATATGAACATTCAAAAAACATAGCATTACCATTAATTACGAAGCATAATTTGGTAACTTCCCTCAACTCAAGCTCAAACAATTTGGTAATTCGTTTGTTTATTGTTGCATTGTATAGTCATGTAATTTGCATTAAATATATACATATTGCATTGTATAGTTACGTAATTTGCATTATACATATATATATATATATATTGTAATACAAATTAATTTTTGGTAGTTGCAGAAATTTATGGGATAGCATAATCTTCTAAAAATATTCGAAAATTCATCCTAATTTCGAATTACATAAGTTTTAATTGGGAAACGCAACTGAAACCATGCAATACCAATTTATGTCATTTTGATTCACAATCAAATGTTTGATGCATTACATTATATTTATTATTGCATTGTATATGAATTATAAATTGTGCGGTACTGAAATATTTCATTCCAATCTAAATGTCGATGCAATTTACATGTATATATCAATGGAATTCACATATATGTGCGATGCAACAAAATATTATTAAACTAAATAATATTGCAATTTCCACGTATATGACAATGCAATCTCAGTTTTAACCTTGAGCAACAACAGAATCACGACATCATGTTCGCTCCGGCAAGTCCTGCTTCCTCGCTGGTGCAACCAGCTCAGCCCTGCTGTCAAGCACCGCTCCTCCTCCGCCGCCGAGGACGACGTCATTCTCGCTGCCCACCTCCTTCCGCCGAGGATGACGCGCCCATTCTTTGCCGCTACGACAACCGTTGGGCCACCATTGTCCACCTCCTCCTTGGCCGAACCAACAAAACCGTCAAGAGAGAGAAGAAGGGCGACGACGCGAGAGAGATATGACGTTGTGATTGCGTCTCTTCACCGCCAAAAATTTTGTTTCTTCGTAATAATGGTGTACAAAGTGGCTGGAGTTGGGAGGGAAAATTGATGGCGACGGAGGTGGGAGGGGAAGTTAACGCCCAAATATAATTTCTCTCTCCCAATATAACTTATTACCTTAATTAGTGGAAATTTGTTTAAATTTGGCTTAATAACCACTACTAGAAAAACGCTCATAGATGACATTAAATCAGGGTGATGTATGAGGGTAAAAAACTGTCAAATATGTCTGTCTCATCTATTCGTCACTCATAGATGACACTGAAAACGGGTGATGTATGCGCTCATAGATGACATTATTTTATTAAACGATGACACGAAAATAATGTCATCTTTTTTATAATACATGACACAATATAATGTCATCTATATTAAAAAAAATGTCATTTATAAGCGAGAAGTTGACACATTTAGGTGCAATACATGACTTTTTCAGAATGTCATCTATAATTCATAAGATGACATTAATTTAATGTTATCCATAATCTGATAAATTTAACCATTTTCGTATTTTTTCATTAATTAACCTGTATTTAATAATTTTGGTTTCATCAATATATTTTACTTGGAGGCAATCAATGGTTAAAATCTTAACCGCTCGCAATCTAGCAGCAGTGCAACGAACAAGCTCCCCATTAGGTGAAAATGCCTTAAAACAAATTAGCCTCCCAATAAATATATGGAGAGAGACAGAGAAGCAGTGCAGTTACTGCAAATAACTGTGAAGGGGAAATCAAGCAAGCTTACAGAGAGATCAAGAGAGGGGAGAACGGAAAGAGATTGAGAGACGATGGATCGAAGGGTTCGGCACACGCAAGCCACAGTGCATAGTGATTCAATTTCCAATCTCGCAAAGATTTCTCCGAGAACTATGGTGTCTGGGAGAGGAAAGCCGTCTCTCGAAAGCGGCATGTCTCCGGTGTCTACGGCGGCGGTCTCCTCACGGGGCCTTTTGCTGCAGTTGTTCATGCCGCAAACTGAAGCGGTAGGAAATGGATTTTCATAATTTAAAAAGGATTAATTAGAATAAGGTATTATTATTTTTTTTAAGTTTTCTATTTTACAAAAAAACACTAATATACATGACATTTTTTAATAAAGTGTCATGTATATTAAATTAAAACACACACATAGATGACATTTCAATGATATTGTCATCTAAGCAATAGATAGATGACACTATACCATGACATTATTTAACAAAATGTCATCTATATTTTTCCTGACACTTCATACATCACTTTTTTTTTTTTCAAAATGTCATCTATGCAAAAAAACGCTCATAGATGACATTTTTTTCAAAAAATATCATCTATGATCAGTCATCTATGCTCATTTTTCTAGTAGTGAACAAACTTCATCGATTATAAATATTATACTTATAAATATTAAATTATTTAATTGTATATATATTTATATTTGGTAGTTTTTGTAAGTGGAAAATTTATAATTTTAAATTTAATATCAACCTTTATTTTTGGAAAATAATTAATTTTTTTACTCAAATATCATTTTGCATTATTATTTTAATAAATTAAATGCATAAATAATAATCCTTATATCCACACCAATAGACATCCAAATTGTTTCTTATTTTGTACACAATGTCTCTTTTGTAAGAGAACCAATCCTATATATAGTTTATCTAGCTTGAACTATATTCAAATGTATGCATGGGACTTTTTATTCATCGATCAAAACTCATCATTTCTCTTATGATTCTAAAATATTCTATTTATGTAAAATATATATTATAAAATTGTCCTTCTTAAGAAATAAAATTAGGGCCATAAAACAAATAAGAATCAAATAACAACCAATCTCGCCAAATGCTCGAAAGAGAATCTTTTTAGTATCTCATATACAACCAAATGGAGTACTTAATATCATACAAAACCAATTCCCAATTCACAAAATTCTATGCACTTTTTTATGGCAAAACTGATTAATGATAAGTTTTTGAGTGATCTCTATAATTGAAGAAGTAAAAGTGCCACAAAAGTTGTGGTTGAACAAATAATAATATGAGATTGCATCATAATATCTGATGTGCCAGCTGTCAAAAAACTGGGCAACCACGATGGAAAATCGCTGCCAGCTGGCGTCACTCCAGTCGTCGCCGGTGCTGACGTGGAGTCCATTGAAGATTTCTGACTGTATAAAAATATTTTTACATAATTAGGACCATGATCTTTCAATATCTAGTTTGATAAATATCTAGGTACTTTTGTGTGCATAATTTGAGTGGGAATATGAAAAAGTAAAAAAAACAGGATTTTAGATTAAAAGTTCAACTAGATACGCATTCAGAAAAAGGGTGAAAGGGTGAAAAACAGATAATATTATGATGCAAAAGAAAGCAAAAGCACTTAACAGATTCTTGGCGTTTCCCAGCGGTGCAATATTCTTTTCTAAAATTATTATGTGTGTTGTTACAATTATAATAATATATCTTTCAACTTTTTTAATAATAGCTCCAAATATTGAACTCACAGAGAGAATATATGCATGGAAATGAAGTATATATTTCTTAGATTCTTATATAACTGCAGTATATAAGAATAGGATGCACACTTTTGAATAAGAATTTATTGTGGTAGTCCAAATCAACATATTTTTAAAAATATTTTGTTCTAAATATTGTACTTCATCATGTGATCATGGTCATCAATATTTTATCATCTATTCAGCTTAAAGAAGAAATTACGTAATAAATTAGTTGTTTTTTGTATTTAATTTGTAAATTTCTTAATCAGACTCTATAAGGTATAAGAACAAAACAAAGCAAAAGAGAAGGAAAAAAAATGCTGATATGGAGTGCTCCACGTCACCGGTTAGGACCACAATACAAATTGTCATTTTGTACTATCATAAAATTAATTAAATTAGCAAATTTTATACGTGCAAAGGCCGGTATTATCAAATGGACTAATGGAAACTCCTTAGACTCAATTCACATCCTCTATCCCTTAATCATATAATATTTTCTCCTGTTTGAATAACACATATCATTATTAATGATTTAAAATTTAGTACATATATCTTTCTTAAATTTTAAATATTAATTATGTCATCCGTCATTTTTGTAATATGAAATGTCGATGAATTAGACAACAAGGATTTCATTTGTACCTTTTCTGTTCACATACTTTAGATAGTGCTAGTGTGCGATGCATATTGATTACACACACATATAATATATGATATCAAAAATGAAATATTCTTCGAATAAGAATTCCAATAAGAATATGATGTACTTTTTGCGTTCAAAAAAATATGACACAATTTATATTTAAATAAATTTATTAAAATAATAAATTATATTAAATTTATAGGGACATAAAATTTTTAATGTTTTCCGTTTCCTAAAAAATGAATATCGTACCTTGTTCGAGAAGGACAGAATGTAATCTTATAATTTGCTCCACTACACGTAAAAGTACTGGTCGCATCATCATAGGCGTAGCTATACGATCTCGGGCAGGCATTCTTGAACATCTCCGAGTAGATCGACGGCTGACACGTGACGGGTGAGCCATACGCGCCACTGCAGCAATATTCCGGACTCCCAAAAGCCCCACACGCGCTGCGGCACCCCTGCCCGTCCCCTGCCCGGAGTTCACTCGGGCAGACTCGGTTCAGGTCCGCCATGCAGCCGGTTGACCCACAAGCGCCCGACCCGCCCCCCGTTTCAATGATCATGGGTAAGTTGTAGCCGTCCACGAGGCTGACGTCGTAGAAATCCTGCCCCCCTCCCGAGCCGAGAGTGAACTCGGCTAAGGTGGCCGGTGGAGCCGCCCCGGCCCCGTTGCATTCAATTTGGTTGGAGCCGCAATCGCCCGTGGCGCAGTTGCCTTGGCCGGTTATTGGGTCGAACGAGCAACCGGTTCGGCCCCAGAATCTGCCCGACCAACCCGGTTCAGCTTGGAGAGTTCGGGTGGCATGGGGTGTCAATTGGAAACCGGTGGTGCAGAAACCGGAGCTACCGGAATTCGAGAGTATTCCGGGCCACACCGTGTTGTCGCACCGATTTACAAGAGTGAATGTAATTGCTAAACTAGCTGAAAATACAAATAGGTTTTAATAAAAAACAACTATTTCAAAAAAGTGCAACATTATAGATTGATTGTAATTTGTACGTACCTTTTGGAAAGATGGGCAAAATGAGGGCGATATAAATGACATAGAAAATAAAAGAAGAGAAAGGGTACATTTGGAGAGATGGGCCGGGTAAGCAAGATCACTTGAATTAAAATCGAAATATGAGTAAAAAATAAAATATAAATAAAGGTGTATATTGCAGAATTGCAATTGGAGTAACGTTATGGAGGTGGAGAAGAGAAAAATGGAGATTTATGTTTTGTTGTTTTGAAGCTCATTAACTTATTTATGGAGAGGGAACATATGACAGGAAAGAAAACTTACAAGCCTTATGTGGAACCATACATATATATATATACATACACATAGAATCTGCTAAAAGGAAATTTAAGGTTGAATAATGGGGGTGGTTTCCTTTTTCTCTCTCTCTTTTTCTTTTTTCCAACGAGAATCAATAATAGACGTTAAAAGATTAGAGCATGCACACGTATAGAATAAGATATAATAAGGTTACTGAGATTAAAGGTGGCAAAATGGGTCCCGTTCAATCCAGCGATTTCGAATGAGTTGGGTATCGTTATTTTAAGCCGATACAATTTTCGAGTCAATTTAGACTTGTCCAAACTATAAAAAATATACAAAAGTCATTGATATATAGGATCACGATCATATGTTACACCACATTTGTGTCTCATCTTTTATTTTTATAGTTAAATTTTAATTTTTGATTTTAACTTTATATGTTTTAGTTTAATTTTATACATAATATTAAGGTTCATCCGACCTCAAATTAGGTTTATAATTATTTTTTAATATTTAATATCATTTTTAATTAATTTTTAGGTTTCATAAATTCAAAAATAGAGTATGTAATTTTTAAAAATTTTGATTTTTTAAATAATTATTAATTATGATTCATTTTATCATAATAAATTTTTTATTTTTAGAATTTATTAATTAAAATGATAAATTTAATCATGAGACATGGAATATGGAACATAATTATGGAACACAGGATCCCATCCCTTGATATATTGAGTCGGGAACATCGCGGTGATCAAGATAATATTGTAGCACATCCTGATAAATCATTTCAATAAATGAACTATTTTGAGTATAAGTGTGAGAAATGTTAGATGTATTATAAAACATGTTTGAGTATAAATATGAGATTGTTAGTAGGTTTGTCAGTGGGCAGATAAAATCCAGACAATAACCGTTAAAATAGTTACGATTTTAGAACCGAAACCAGACCGTTAAATACCAGATCCAGACATTACTCAAACCGTTAATTAATTAAAAAATAGTTTGGGATTGGAAGAATACCCAGGAATTTTGATTGGTTTTGGATCCGGCCTGAATTTTACCTATTGACAAGCTGATATCCGGACCTAGATATGAAATTTTATAAATTCAATCATTATGCGACCTTATCTGAAAATTTAGTTTCAACTAGCTAGAATTTTTACATTATACATCTACATTAAATTTAATTTCTACGTAGTTCGTATTAAATAAATTAAAGTAAAATTAAATGAAGATGACTAAATAAAATTGATAGAGAATAATATCACCACTACTTTATAAAAGATGAAAAAAAAAACTCATTGCGAAAATAAAATACTCTTTTTTGGGATGAATTAAGCTTTGGAACACCCAGAGTGAAGGAGAATCAGAGGACCCTTGCGGTCTCGTTATTACCCAGAGGGAAGGGTCCGAATATCCTTCACGTCTGCTTGAGATCACCTTTGGAATGTACTTTGACATCTCTGGTTTTGGAGGTGTGCTAAGTCAGATAGCTATGTTTGTAGTGCTATCCGACATATGCCAACTTCGTATCTGACATATGTCAGAGTTACAAAATTATGCGGCGAAGGTCTCTAACAGCCAAAAATTATTTACATGCACCATTTACACCTAATACTTCTGAGGTATATTACCTATTTATCCTTCATATACCTAGCTATATATACCCCCGACTCATTCTCTGGTCTTTTTTGTAGGTCTTGCTCGCGATTTTAGGACTGAAAACATCATTCAATCGAGCTACACAACTTAAACAATAGTATAAACTCCAATCTCTTGGAGCTTTCATGTATTCTTTGTCTTATTTTGTTGAATACTAATCCATAGTCTAAGAAAAATAAAGTAGCAATATATTTAATAAACGCTTTATATATTTGTAATATAAATATAATGTCTATTCCAAATGAGTAATATTAGAAAAATCCCAACTGTATTTGGTGAATCGAGAAATTTAAATCGAGAAATATCATAGCCATAAATATTTGTATAAAATGATGAATCGCATGAAGAATAATATATAATATATTTAAGCAAGCATATTAGTAACAAAATCAATATAATTTAATAATATTTCCAAAAATTAGTTGAGCAAATATTGGTATCATTTCTGAAAAATATAATAACAAGATAATAGAGAAAAATTGGTAGTCAAAATAAAATAAATTTCAATTTCAATTTCAATTTTCCATTTTCATAACTTAAAATAAATAAAAAATTTGAAATAAAAAATGAAAAAAGAAGAAAAAAATGGATCGGGCTGGACTAGAACCAGACCGTACCTGCAGGCGGGTCGGGTTTGGTCTGAACCGACCATGATCGGATTTGGATGGGTCTGGAACCAGACCATAACTTAGAAATAAGTGAGTTTTGACCGGTTCTGGATTCGGTTGATATTTTACCCGTCCATTGACAAGCTTAATTGTTAGGATTTGTATTATTTCAAAGCATGATTTATGATTGAGTATTGTAAGAAACTTGTTTCTAATTTCTTTTAATAAGAATAGATATTTATCATTGGGTTATGATTTATTTTATTTTGATTATTTATTGCAGACAAGATAATTTTCTTACATTGTAAAATTTGTGGTGAATTGATGATCACGGATGAAAACGTAGTCATCTCCTTGTAGGATAAAGTTCACAGCCTAGACAAATTAACTTGGACAATTTTATCGTGAAAGATTGTGATATCATTCCGATGTCTTGTGCTAACCTTAGCCGATAAAATAACATCAGTTTATTTATGTTGATATATATGTAATTGCTTATTTACATTGTGTGGTTTTCAAAGCAAGACAATTTCTTCTTTGCTGATAGTGAATAACGAAATCTCAAAGTTTATTTATTGATTAATCTATGTGATACATGAATTACACATTTATCGTCATATTTAAAATTACATATTTTATTTAAAATAGCAGACCTAAAGATTATACGTAATAGTGAACTCATTTAATAGAATTCCATCAATGGACTCAAAAGGAATTAAATATTTGTTTTTTATGTAGCAAATATAAAATTTATATGTAATTTCACAATATGTATGAAGTCGTATATTTTAATTACAAGTAACTCATATGCTTAGTTAATACTCCATTTCTCCTTCTATTTATATTCTTTTTTTATATTCTTTTTTAATCAAAAGAGTATTCTCTTTTGATCAAAATTATAAGAATCTTTTGATCAAAACGGAAAAATATATTATATAATCAGGAGAATATTTTTATCAACCAACAAATGTTGCACGATTAGAACTACTAAGATTCGTGATAAAGTTGGTGGTAGGGTATAAATCATTAGACGAACAGAATTGAAAGGTTAGTATTGCATGCAATTCTTTTTTTTATATAATATATAGATACAGTCTAAATCCCTAAAAGCGAATAGTATCACTTAATTAAATAATAATAGTGGTGCATATTAAGATCAGTAACAGTGCATGCAGTATAGGTATTTTTAGCTTAGTCAAATTATTTTGAGATTCTCTAAACGCCAAATCGTTTATTATCAAACCTGCGTACAATATAAGTTTCTAAGCCTTCATACAACGCATTAACATATTATTGAAATATTTTCCACGAATAAAGCTAGATCTACTTTCATTACATGAAAAAACATATTTCGTGACCCAACTATTAACGAAGAGACACATATTTTCATTAATATGAAAAAAAAATACTTTTACTAAGAATAAACAATAGAGGTGAAAATTTTAAAAATAATTTTTCACTAATAACGGTGATATTATAATTTAAATTTTACTCTTATTAAAAATGTTAGTGTACCTCGAATGCTTCTGGAATGTTGTGTGTGATGTTCTTCGAGCATGAACTTACACCCAATAAAGAGAATGTTATCCAAACACTCCACAAAGTGAAAACAACTCTTGAATATGATAGCAACGAAAGAATATGAGAAACACTCAAGATGTAGCTTTTTGTGCGAATTATAATATATAATCAGCACGTGCCTCACGACAAACAAATATTACTAAAAAGAGAGTAATCTTTACAAAAGAAACAACACAACCTCAACATTTCGCTAAGGCGACATACAAACGAAACTCTCTCTACCAAACTACTAAAATATCAAATTTAGAATGTGAGATTCAAAAGTTGTATACACTAAACAACGAGATTGTACAAAAATGTTGTCTCAACATACTGTACAACACTCGCATAGACTCGAATCTCTCTAAGATATCTCTCAAAATTATGCTCAAATTTGTCCATATCTTCCAAATCATCCTTATATATATAGGGCTCGATGGCCTTGATCAGTTGTGGGCTCTAAAAAGTTATGGATGACTTTGTGGAGATAGTTGGAGTGAAAGGTGAAGATTAGTTGTTGAATCAGCACCAGTTCCACATTTATAGGAACTACCATCCACCTTGTTGGGTCCCAGAAGAGCAGGTGTGGTGTACGGGGGAATACACCAATATCCAACTTTCTCGCGTTAGGTTGTGAACAACAGGTTGAGAAGCAGCTCGCTAATTATACCGGAACAACTAGCTTGGAATAGCAGTCGATCTCCTCTGATATATAGAGAGATCCAACTGCTCAAGTAAGTTCTCACCACAATGTGTGAGTAATCTGTCAAGGAGCAGATAGACTGGTAGCTAGCTGGAGCATTCCAGACGATCTGTCCAAACACATATTGTGTGCGGAAGCTCTGTGTATTTTATTGGCTGCTCTTACACTTAGAAAATATACTTTGTTTATATTGAGTGTTCTTTAAGGAGGTTGATTCAAGATGTACATCTTGCTTAATTAGATAAGCTCACTGGTCAGTGATAAACAAAGAATCAAAACAATGCAATGCAATATATAAAAAACACACAATATTTAACGTGGTTCGGGAAAACACCCTACGTCCACGATCGATCAAAGCTAGATCGATGAATCCCTCAATTATTTATCCTCGTTGAGTACGAGCCAAAACTCACTTATTTATTTTCGCTGAGTACGAGATTACAACTCTCTTATTTAAAATCGTCGAGTACAATATCTGGTTCGGTTTTATAATCGTTCTTCCTCAAATCTTTTGGCTATGGAGGAAACTCTCTTATTTAGGTAGATTCTAGCTTCCTCCAACTGGGATGAGCAGCTCGTTTAGACCTCACAAGAACATGTGGATTAAAACAACCTGTAGGTGAGTAGGTTGTATCCAGTATACATTGAGCTAACTCCCCATGAAACTGCATATCGATTTGTTATCAATCTGTTGATCGATCTGTTATACATAGATCGTTTATATTAAGCTTCTTCTCACACAACTTTTTGTCCATCTTGCTATGCATCTCGTTTGAGCTCTTGTTGATCAACCTGTTAGAAACAGGTCATTTGTATCGAGCTGTTTCTTGTATATCTTCTTATGCAGCTTGATGTCAACCTGTTTGATACAAGGTTGATTCTATAGCGCTGCTTCTTGGTCATTCTATCGACTTATCCATCAACCTGCTTCATAATAGTTAGTTCCTCTAGGTCGATGTCAACCTGTTTGATACAAGGTTGACATCAGTGTTCAGTGGTCTGCCTATCGATCTGTTAGTCGATCTGTCCATCGGTCTGTCCTCGGTAAGTATGCTGGCCTCCTATTCGATAAAATAGATGCTATAAAAACTGAGTCTAGATAGATCAGGTTAGTCCTATGAACAGATTGTTACATCGATCATTATAACACATATTATTCACTTAATCTGACACTACAGGTTGATCTCCCAACAATAGATATACAAAATAAGATCAAGTTCTATAACACAGGTCGTTAATTCAACTTGATCTTACAAGTTAGTTGATCTACTATTGAGAACACAGATGGCTCTTATGGACACGATCTGTCTTTCATCGATCTGTCCTTACACTTAACCATTCTGTAAAGTCTATCTAATCTAGAAAAACATAAAGCATAAATACCTAAGCATCAATATTAAAACGTAAGCACAATTTAATATCATGCATATATATTATGGTTTCGCATCATCAAAACATATAAATAATGATTTCCACAATCATCAAAAAGGTTCCCAACACACCTCAATATCTCTCTACACATTTATAGGAACAAAACCGTCCAGGAGTGTTAGTGGGAGAAATGGACTTCGGTTGGAGATTTTTACGCCGCCTGTGTTGACATAACAACAGTCCTGCACTTTTATAGGAACAAACTTCTCCACTTGCCCTCTTGTAGGAACTTCCTCCAGCTTTCTTGATTGAGTCTTCCCTATAAATTAAGTGAATAAATGCAAAATACACTATATAATAAACATAAATATATAGATTTAACATAACTCTATCAATCTTCTCTTTTTTGCCTTTCTTCACAAAATCTCTATGTCAACTAAAACTCAAGCATATCACACCCCCCCCTTAGTATAAGCTTTTCGATCTCCCCCTACATATGACATTTCTCCTCATATTTAGACAACAAACAACAAAACAACACAGATATATGAAACATTCATCTTTTATCTCCCCCTTTTTGAGAAGAAGCTTTTTCTTCCTCGAACGGAAGCATTCTGGAAATGAACTTGATTGGATCCTTTCGGTGCTTTAATTTTCAGCATTAGCTGCCATGTCGACTCAATTATTTAGGACATTGTTTATGCGACAACCTTCGACTTATCATAATCCTGCAATTTCTCAACCGCATCTGGATTGACAGTGAGATATTGCTTCATAACCTAAAAAAATCAGGTAGTGGTGAAGTCATGAAAACAAATTTTGAAAGCACAAAAAAAAAAACAGAAAATAATTCAAATGGGGAAGAAGTCTCAAGTAAGAATCGAGACGAATAATAACGAAAACTAAGTGAGTGTTCTGGAGACACTTGAGTGCTTTAAATATATCCCATCAAATCCACTTAGCCACATAAAACAAATCAATTGAGATAAGCATCACAAAATTAGATATAAAGTCCGAATTTTGAGGAGAAATTAGCTTACATAAATGTAATCACTTCAAATCTTATTGCTGACATCAAATTTTCAAAAAGATATATTAACCCTCCAAAAATAAAGATTCTTTTTAACAATCAGATTTTTCAAAAATATGCCTCGTCAGACTCGCATGTTATATCAACATCCCCTCAACATTAGCTCAATTTATCAATATTTCATGCAACTAGGTGTAGAACCACAAGAATCCAAGTGCTTTTGTTGACCTAGAGTGCATCGTTGCAGCGAACGTCGTGCCCCTAGTCTCGGCCCTTGAACGCAGTCGTGGTTTACCATTTTGTAAGGTAGCATCGTCGCCGCGAACGCCGTGCTCCCAAACTACTTTAGTTTTACTACACCTTATTATATATATATACACACATGCAATGTTGAGCTTCTGCGGACATGTCAAGATAACAAGTAAAGTCATCAAAAACAGAAACAATTGCATTTTCTTTAATGATAAGTAATATGTTAATGCAACAAACAGTACCTTTATGAGTTTATTCATGAAAAAATAAACCAAGAAAGTTTCGTAAGAATACGAGTCTCTCATCCAAATGTTTGGTACACATATTAGCTATTTGATTCTCCATTTTCACATAATCTAGCCTTATCACATCTTGTTAAACTAAGTCTCTAATAAAACGATGTCTTATATCAATATACTTTGTTCTTGAGTGTTGTACGGGAATTTGATAAATATAAATAACACTGATATTATCACAATATAATGCCAAATCATCACTATCAACACCATAATCACTAGACCAAAGCAAACTCATACTAGTGTCTTTAGAAAATAATATCCCATGGCCAATTATTGTTGCAACATACCTGATAACACGCTCGATCACCTTAAGGTAGGATATCCTAGGCTTTGTCTGATACCTTGCACAAACATAGACATTGGACATTAAATTTGGGCGTGTGGACATAAGACGAAGAAAGCTCCCGATCATCGATCTATAGAGTGTTGGGTCGACATCCTCCCCAACATCGTCTTTGTTTAGCTTTGGTAGTTCTCTTACTGCACCCATTTTTGTCAACCTGTCAAAGTTCTTAAAGTTAGTAAGTTCTGACCATTGGTGCCATAACACATTATCATCAAATTTTACCTTACTGCACTTTGGTTCATCGGCCATGTAATAATTATCATTGGACCCTTGACCCTTCATGATACATGCATTATGTTAATCATACACCTCACATACATCTATAGTTAATCTAACATGAAAATCTTCTATCACATAATTGACTTATACTAATGAGATTTGTCATGAGTTCTTGAATGTGGAAAATATTTGTGAGAGTCGGTAAACTTGGAACACTTAAGTACCCTTTACCAACTATTCTACCTTTTGAGTGTCCTCCAAAAAATACATTTCCACCTTCATATGATTCATAGTTAGATAAAAATGCTTTGTTACCTGTCATGTGGCATGAACACCCGCTATCAAAGTACCAAAAACCTGAAATGTTAGTATTCAAGGCAGTGTAGACAAAATTACATTTCAGCTCACCTTTACTCACCCAAACCTGCTTTGTAACCTTTTCAAATTTCTTTGTGTTACCCGACTGTTTGGACAACATGTTGGATAAAAAATTAGAATAATAATCATGATCATACATGCTGGAGATTGGTTCAAAAATTATTGACTCAACAAATTCGTCATCAGACAAAGACCTCTTCAATATGGTATGGAATGATTTGGTAACATCGGGCGACATATTTTTACTAGATTTATCCATCTCCTCAAAGAGCCCAACTTCATCATCACTCAAAGACACCCGGTAGGACTCTCCTCTCTTTCACAACGTGTTTGCGCATTGTTTGGCATAATGTCCATACCCTTTGCATTCATAACATGTTTGCGCATTGTTTTGGTCCAGAGATACTAACAGTTGGAACAACAATCAAGAGACTAAAGTTGAGGAACCAGAAGAGTAGAACCCTTTCCAAGAATCTTCAACAACACACCTTGAATTTGAGGAACCAACAAAAGAACCAGAACCTGAGATATCAGAAGAAGAGATGTCCAGTAGAAGGAGATGGATACAAGAACATCATCCTCCAGAACAAATTGTTGGGAACCCATCAGATCGTGTGAAGACCAGAAGAATGCATGGAGAGAGTGCATTACTAAGTTGCTACTTATCTCGTGTTGAACCATCTAATGCTTATGAAGCACTACAAGATGCAGACTGGGTTATTGCTATGCAAGAAGAACTCAATGAGTTCAAAATAAACCAAGTCTGGTATCTAGTAGATAGACCAAGACACCAGGGAGTGATATGTGTTAAATGGGTGTTCAATAACAAACGAGATGAAAATGGTGATGTTGTCAGAAACAAAGCCAGATTAGTTGCAAAAGGATACAGTCAACAAGAAGGCATTGATTTCGATGAGACATTCGCACTAGTTGCCAGATTGGAAGCAATCAGACTGTTCCTAGCATATTCAACATACAAGAGATTCAAGGTGTACCAGATGGATGTCAAAAGTGCATTTTTGAATGGTATACTTGAAGAGGAAGTGTATGTTGAACAACCACCTGGTTTTGAAGAAGGAAATCCAGATCAGAAGGTGTATAGATTAGCCAAAGCTGTCTATGGATTAAAATAAGCACCCAGAGCGTGGTATGAAACTCTATCAATGTTCTTACTGGAGTCAGGATTCGAAAGAGGTTCTGTTGACAAGACACTATTCATAATCAAAGGCAAAGAATATATCCTTTTGGTCCAGATATACGTTGATGATATCATTTTCGGATCTCAATCTGCTTATCTATGTGATAAGTTTGATGAACTAATGAAAAATAAAAATCAAATGTCCATGATGGGCGAGATGAATTTCTTTCTAGGTTTGCAGGTGAAGTAGTTACCAGATGGTATCTTTGTTAATCAAGCAAAATATATCAATGATCTGATCACCAAATTTCGAGTCAAAGATAGCAAACATGTCAAGATTTCAGTGCAGACCAATGGGAAGATAGACCTAGATCCAGAAGGGAAACCAGCAAACATAACTCAGTATAGGGGTATCATTGACACTCTACTATTCTTAACTGCAAGTCGACCTGACATTACTTTTGCAGTTGGAGTATGTGAAAGATACCAGGCCAACCCCAAGGAGTCTCATATGGAAGCTGCCAAGAAGATACTTAGATATCTCAAAGGAACAACACACATTGAATTATGGTATCCATGTGAGGACAACTTTGAGTTAACATGCTATTCTGATTCAGATTATGCTGGATGCAAATTGGACAGAAAGTCTACATCTGGAACGTGCCAGTTTCTTGGGAACAAGTTGATTTCTTGGTTTTCAAAGAAACAAACATCTGTTGCTACATCAACAACATAAGCAGAATATATGGCTGCTGGAAGTTATTGTGCACAAATACTTTGGTTGAAGCAGCAACTCAAGGAATATGAGATCGATGTCAAGGAGATACCTATATTCTGTGACAGCTCAAGTGCCATTGCTATAACACAGAATCCAGTACTCCATACAAGATGCAAGCATGTGGATGTGAGACATCATTTTATTCGAGATCACATTGAAAGGAAGCATGTCCAGATTGAGAAGATACACACTGATGTACAACGCGCTGATATTTTGACAAAAGCATTGCCAGAAGAAAGATTTAAAATGCTATGTGGAAAGCTAAGATTACTAAATTTAGATGAAAGAATTAGATCGACACCAGATTGATGAAGCCAGATCGTTTAATAGATTGATGGAAAACAGAACACTAGTTACAATAGTGTATGAAGAACATATCACTGTATCATCGTTAAGATTATGAGAACCAGATTGTCAAACAGATTGATAATCAACAGAACAAGAACAAGAATCACTCACAAGAAATAGATGATGCAAGGTGGTAGCAGAAGACAGTACCATATGGGAGCAGAAATCATATGATGTTAAGCAAACAATACCTGATTGTTATTGTTAACACTTGTCAGAATGTGAGGAGATACATCCATGCCACGTGGAAGTTAATTTCTCCAATAACGATTACTTAGTCAAGGGGGAATTCAGAAATTTGTTTGTTTTTCTTACCAAATTACCGCCCTAACTATAGCCTATAAAGTTATTTTCTGACATGGATTTTCTAAATCTTCCATAATTGTGATGATTAGTACAGTTTAGGGAACTGTGATCAAGGAAATCTTTACCATAAGGAGAATAAGGAAAGTTGTAGTGGTTAGGAAGATTTACACGCTCCATCCTACAATCCTAGGATCCAGTCAAACGTGTCACAAGGCAACCAAAAGGAAAGCTGAAGCGGGAAAAACTAAAAAGGGAGATTTTCATCCGACCTTCGATTTCTTATAATTTTAATATTGTCCGTCGGTTGTTTTCTTATATATATATGTGTCGAAAGTGCATTAAACTGTTCACCTTACACTCTTGATTCACTGAGCACTACTCTTTCTTAAGCACTTAAGTCTTTCCAGATTTCTCAAACTTTCCTCTCGCAAGTTTTCTCAAACTTCTTTGAACATGTCAAACCTGAACCATTTGTTGTATTTGAAACCCATGACACCTCAAACCTCTTTGTTTTTACAACATGTCGCGGAGGTTCAGAAATTTCTTTCTCCTGAACCATTTGTTGTATTTGAAACCCATGGTTTTCACAAACTGGAAGAAATCTTTGCCATGGTTAAGCGCTGCAAAGGTTTACAAATATTTTTCAATTCCTTAACCTGTTGCATATGTTCTTATTTCGGTGATTTATTATAGAGTCAGTTTCTGAACTCATGTTTTGTGTTATGCTTTGTTTTAGATTGGTACATATATATATATTCCTGTCTGGATAACTGTCACATATATTTCAAGTCATGTAATATGTAATATATGTTGCAAGTATAACTGATGATTGTATGTTATTCGATGTTATATTTCTCTATCTTGTAGGATTTCATAATATCGTCACCTCTCACCCAAATATGTACCTGGCGAAACAAGTTGCAACATTCTATTTGACATGGGAATAAGAGAAGGACGGAAATGAGGCCAATGTGTTGATGCCCATTGGTGATAGGACTAGCAAGACTGCCAACAACGTCATTGCCATGATCAATCAAGCTTATAGACTGAAGGATGAAGGAATGACGCTAGACGTAATCACCTCAGAACAGCTTCAGGAAGCTGTGGAGTTGGTTATGGTGATTCCCATGACCTACACAGGTAGAATGTTCCAGAGAGCACTACTTCAACCAGGCTACAAGCTGGTGTTTGAGTTTGTACAACGTATCTTTCTGACTCACAGCGGGTCCTATGATCATGTAACTCCTGAGAAATTCAGGATCTTGACTGATGTTGTACTTAATCTAAAGGTCAACTGGAGTAGAGTTTTGTTTGACCTTCTGGCTAAGGAAGCCAAGCTCGTGAAATACACCAAAGACACCAGAGGGAATGGTGTAGCGGTGGAAGTGCGAAGGAATCTGAGGCATTCCACAAAGATTAGTTTCATGGTGGAAAAGTTCTTCAAATAGAAGGTATGGGAGGATGCCACGGAGTTCAACACCAGGTTCACAATTCCTAAGGACCAACATTAGATAGAGATGTCCTTGGGACTTACACCAGCCTTGTTTAACAAGGTTACTGACGAAGTGCACCATGCTGCACTGCTGGAAATGGGTGGTTCAAATCCAATCTGGATGCTACCAACTAGAGCAATGGACAAACAGAAGGAGAAGACACCAAAGGAAAAGGTGCAGAAGGAGAAAATACAACGCAAACCACCTGCCAAGAGGGCACACTCCATTGATACAGATACCTCCACCACAACTCACCAACCTAAGCAGAAAAGGCGAAGGTTGAGGAAAGTGCATGAATCACCACCACCAACAGCATAGGAACCACAAGAGACAAGCACACATCAACCAGAACAAGAAATTCGTCAACCAGATCGAGTAAGCTCACAGCAAGCTGAAGAGGCTCAACAACCAGAAAGCTCCATTCCTCCACAAACTGAGGAGCCACAATTTGTTGAACCAGAATCCAGCTTCGATCCTAACCAGGGCAGAGACTTCTCTACTACTAGAACAACAACCCCCTCACCAGATCAAATGCAAAGGATCAATGAGGAGGATGAAGAAGAAGAAGAGATTAATGAAGCTGAGGAGAAAAAGAAGCAAGCAGAAGGAGTCATTCACTTACTGGAAAGTGAAGCAGATCACTCTGTGATTCAAGACTTTCTAGGAATTCACATGCTTCCAGAGAGTCTTGGAGCAGCCAAGAGAGTAAAGTTTTACTTGCTGGTCAAGGATAGCGAGTACTACATTTTCGACGCTCTGCTCCAGACCAGATCAATGGAAGAGGTGACGAAAGAGGAAGCGACTCTGCTGAGCTTATTGCAAGCAAGTTCTGTTAGCGAGGTTCAAACAGAATACCACCAGCTTATCTTAGCAATGATGAAACATGAAGCCAGATTGTTGAAGATAGACCTCAAGTCATTCTATGCTGATAGAATGGAATTTTATACAAGTGTTCGTGGATCAGACAATGAACCCGATCAAGATGTAGAGATGGAAGGAGACCAGACGGAGAAACCTACCACATCTGGTATACCTATCCAGCCAGAGCAAATACCACCAGACAACAAGCCACGGAGGCCATACCAGATCAATCCACACAAGAGGGAGAAACGCCCAAGAAGAGAAAAAAGAAGATCCCTGTTATTCATCTAGATCCAATAGATGAAGAACCAGTGGGACAGTTCATTGATGGAGAACCCACGAATGAGCTGTATACTCCTGGCGCTGCCCAGAAGCTGAAGAAGGATGCTCAATTCTACGAGCTAGAAGAGGTGTTGGAGAGGGAAACAAAGACATTCAACAACTGCCAGATCGATAACTTGATCACTCTCCGTGTTCAAGACCAGCTCACCGATGTCTGCAACGACATGAAAGCAAAAGCCACTCAAGTCCTGGCTGACTTTAATCAGCACCAGAAAGATTATGTCAATGACACGGATCTAGATCTACGTTGCAAACTGAGACATCAGAACAAAGAACTACACAAGAAGATGGACGACGATAGAGAGACTGCAGAAACAGCTCAGGAAAATTTTGACCTGCGACTGGAGGCCATGGAAAAGCAAACACAGACAATCCAGACTTTGGTCACTGACATGCTGGTGAAGCAGAACGAGAGCATTGATACTGCTATGAAGAGCCAAGCTGCTGCAATTACTGCTGAGGTGAAGGAGGCAACTGCCATTGATATCCATGCCAAACTTGTTGCCTTTGAGAAAGAGAAGTTTGTGGACCTAATGATAGCCAATCAAGTAAGTGTGTTGTATGCTCTACTCTACCCAAACTCTTCAGAGTATGAGAACCAGAACACAAGATTGAGTAAGGTGGAAGACCTCCAGCACACCTATGATGCCACTGTCTCCACAATGAATAGCCGTCTCGAGAAGAAACTTGATGCCACGGATCAGACAGTTAACTTGCTACTAGGCTTCAAGGAAGATGTTGAACACAAGATGGAGGAGATGAAGGCAGAAATAGACTCCCTTCGTACACTCATCAAGACAGTCTTTGATGATGTCGAAAAGGGGGAAAAATCTAAGTTAGGCAAAGGAGATGGCCAGAGGAAAGGAAAGGATGCAACAAAACAACAACCAGAACAAGGTGCACTAGAACAAGGAGAAGCACCTGTCTAACAAACCAAGGAGAAGCCCACAACACCCCCAAGGGCTGATCCCACCATCGAATCAGTTCAACAACAACAACAACAACAAGCTGCTCGTGGCAAAGGCAAGAAGCCCATTGAAGGAGACCAGATAGCAGAGCTGCTGCTGTTTGGTGTCAACCGAGAACAAGCTTGTGACCTTATTTTTCGGACGGAATTTTACAAGGATTAAGCAGAATGTGAGAGGAAGCTAGAAGCACATGAGGCCAGAGAAAAGTCCTTCCAAACACCTCTCTCACCTCCTTCATCAGAACGCTCACAACAACAGTCATCTCAATCTACCACTCAGTCAAGAAAGAAGAAAAAGAAACCATTCACTGCTTGGAACCTTACTTTACAAAAGAAGACACCCAAAGATGTCTGGGTTCCAGAGGCAGACCAGAAGGACTGGGAACTGGTGAAACAAAGGTTCATTCTAAATAGATACTTTCTAAAAGAGCCTACCTACTCAGAGTCCACACCAGACGATGACTTCAATAGATACATGGAGAACTTTGTGAAGAAGGAGATGATCCAGAGGATTAGGTTGGCAGCCCAGGATGCTAAAATCCAGAGCGGGAGTACATGGTCTGTTCAACTATTCCAGGAAGCAATATACCATATAAGACGTACATACTCAACTATATCAATCAAGTGGCCATGATCAAGGGCTACAAGATTGATAACCATGACCCAAACTACTCCAGAGTAAGGGATGGCATCTATGAGAGTATCCAGCTAACCTTTGACGCCCAACGAGAAAAGATGAAGAAGGGAGGCGCTGATAGATGGTTTTCTTAGTCATATACTTTATCCATCTGTTATTCTTATTTTTGATTTCTATCTTGTAATCTACATGTTCTTAACTGATATATATATACATGTGGATTTTCTGAAGACAAAATCTCTCAATGTTAATGCCTTTGATTGTTATAAAACTTAATAACAATCTGCCAACCTTCCTGGTTATTTTAAAACCAGATCATGCTTAAAACTTTTACTTAGGGTTATTTTTGTAAAGTGTGGTTTCGACATAATAAAAAAGGGGGAAATTGTTGGGAACCCCACAATATTTAAGTTTTGATGATGTTCACTCGAAACACACTTAGAGTTCATTCTGTCTTGCTAGGTCTTAATCTGTTCTACATGTACCAGATCACTATCATATAAAGTAAATCTAATAGAGAATACGATCTTAGTCCAGATTAGAAAATGACTTCGTATGTAAAGGATCTCATCCTATAGAAGTTATTTTGTTTTTCTTTTTCTGTTCGCGGACTAGATCAATAGCAGACCACCAAGAAACATATGATCTATCATATGGTCACTCGATCTGTTTTTATCAAATCATTTATAGAAGATTCTGCCATGTTTTGGAGCATATTTCTTAAAGACTAGATTGACAGTTGACCAGATTGATATCAATCTGGTGTGACCAGATCGTTTGTTTAAGTTGAACCAGATGATACCAGATCAGATCCAGTTAACTGGTACTCGATTGTTTGACCTGATTAACTGATGAGAGTCCCAAACTACTTGCCACATCAACAGATCTTATGCAGAAGGAAAGATTATCCTTTAGAGATCAAAATTGGAAGGAGAATCAAATCAACACGTGAAGAAGGAAAGAAGCATCTATCAACGATCTTCTTTCCATATTTATTGAAGATTCGGTCAAACTTTCTAAAGGCAACAAGAGATTTCTACGCACCAGATCGTGTTTTAAGTCATTCGTGATCGAAATCACACCAACTCGATTCAAGTCTGTCTTATCGAGAAGAAGGAGGAGATATTCGCTGGCTTGTAGTTTTCTAGTGGATTAACGTGAAGAGATCTAGTTACAGTAGTTTTCTGTAAGTTGTAAAGGGACACGACCCTTATTCGTGCATAAGTTTCAACCAGATTGTGCTTGAAACTTGTGGCTTGTTCTCAGCGAGTATAAAGAAGAGAGTATCCTAGTAGTGGATATCTAATCCAGTTTGGATTGGACCGTGGACGTAGGGGGTTTCCCAAACCACGAAAAAACATCTTTGTTATTTAGATTCTACATTTACTTTCACTTGTTTATCTGCTAACCAGCACAATCATACAAACTGCATTCTTAATCAATCTTCTAAATACTCGGTTAAGTTTTGCAAAGGTTTTCTAAACAAGAGCACAGACTAAGTCCACCATTTTGCACACACAATGCTCTGTTAGAGATCAAGATCACTCTTGATATCTGCTAAGTGTTATTCACAAGAGGGTATTCGTCTGGACATATCAAGATTGATCTGGTTTGTTAAATTTAAGCAATCTTTGTTAAGAAAGCTTAATCTCTCTAAGTAATTAGTCAAGTAAACTGAAAAGCGCCCCGCCCATACACCAAACCTTGCTCTTTCGGGACCAACAAGTCTACAGCTCAACTAGAGCAAGAGGCAGCAGGAAGCGATAAAGATAAGGAAAAGAGGAAAAAGAAGGCTAAGAAAGTAGTTCTTGAGCCTGTCACTAAAGAACCAGTTTGCCAGGTGATTGGAGGAGAGCCAATAGATGATCTATATACACCTGGAGCAACAGAGAAGCTGAAGAAGCATGTAGGTTTTTGGGATTCGGAAGATCTACTGGAAAGAGACCCCATACCATATAACAACCAGCAGGTTGACAACTTAATCGACTTGTGTGTGCTGAATCACTTGATAGCCACCTGCAACGAGATTCAAGAGAGAGCAACTAAAGTGTTAACTGATTTCAATCAACACTAGAAGGAGTATGTCGACGACATGGAGAGGGTTTTGAAAAAGAAGATAAGAGAATATTCCAAAGACCTAACAAAGATGTTAGATGATGACAGAGACGCAACTGATCTTGCGAAGGAAAGCTTGATTTACGCCTGGAAGGCTTTGATAAGAAGTTTGAGGGGATAAACAAGCTGATAGCTGATATGCAGAGAAAGAGAATGAATTGATCGATGAATCTGTTAAACAGAGAACTGCCTCTATATCAGCTGAGATTACTGAATCTACCTCCGGAGACTTACACATGCAGCTATCTACATTTGAGAAAGAAAGATGCTTGGAAATTTTGGAGAAGAACCTGCCAAAAGCACTCACTGAAATTGAGTATCCAACTCCAGATGAGATAAGCCATCAATTCAAGAAGATTGGCGATCTAGAGCAGACCCAGTCCACATATGTTAAAACGCTGAGTACGATGAATAGCTGGCTCTACAACCAGATCAGTGAAGCAAATCAAAATATTACTTTTTTACTGAACTTCAAAAGCAGCGCAGAGGAGAGACAGACGGAAATGCAAAACGAGATAGACTCCCTTCGTACACTCATCAATTCCATTTATGATGTCGAAAAGGTGGAAGGTAAAGGAGGCAGAGGAGGAAAAGGAGGATGAGGAGATAAGGGTGGACAAGGAGGCAAGGGAAATAAGCCAACTAAGAAGTAGCCTGAGAAGAAGTAGACCACTCCACCCAGGCCAGTTCCACAATCAGCAGATTAGCCAAAGACAGACAAAGGCAAGAAGCCTATAGTGGAAGAAAAAGATGAAGACGATCAGATTGCAAAGCTGATCATGCTAGGTGTCAAGCAAGATCAAACCTGTGACCCAATTTTCAAAGCACAATTTTACAAGGAAATGGCGATTAGGCTACAGAGAGAAGCTAAACAAGCAGAGAGGGAGAAAGCCTACAAAACACCCTTCTCTCCACCTAGAGAAGATCAGCCACCTCCAGCTCAGCCAGCAGCAAAGTCAGCAAAGAAGAAACTACCGTTCTGAACATTGACAAATATTCTATTTTTGCAGAAGAGGACACCCAGAGACCTTTGGGTAACTGAAGGAGACCAGAATGACTGGGAGTTAGTTAAGAAATGTTTCAATTTAAACAGATACTTTTTGAAAGAACCTGCTTACTCCCAATAGCCAACTAACCATGATTTCAGACTATGTGGAAGACTATAAGAACAAGGAGCTTATATAGAGAGTAAAGTCAGCAACTGCAGAAGAGAAAGTAGAATTGAAAGCACCAGCTCGAGAATATATGCATTGTCCAATGATACTAGGGAGCACCGTGTGAGACAAGACAGAGATTCTGAGATACATCAATCTGATTGCCCAGGCAAGAGGCTACAAGATAGACAACCACAATCCAAACTATGCCAGGATCAGAGATGGAATCTACAAGAGTGTTCAAATGACATCTGATGCGTAGAAGAAGGAAATGAAGGAGGATGCTAAACAAAAGAAGAAAATAGGTAGTAGATGGTTTGATTGATTATCATGTAAACCTGTTATCTGTTATTTTTGTGTGTGATGCTCTGGACAATATCATATAACACGTAATGAACTCATCTGATATATATATTTTTGACGGGTTATCTGATGACTATCACGCTTTGTCCAGAACTCATTTCAACGTCTCTATTCATTATAAATTATAACGGAAAATTAACCCTTCTGGTATTTTAAACCATATTGCTTTTATTGTTTTACTTAGGGTTATTTTATATAGTGTGGTTTCGAAATCATCAAAAAGGGGGAAATTGTTGGGAACTCTCACAATGTTTATGTTTTGATGATGTCCTTTTGAAACACACTTAGATTTATTTTGTTATCTCGAGTGATTAGATGTTGGGAACCCCACAATAATTAGTTTTGATGATGTTCTCTCGAAAACACACTTAGTTTTAATCATGTTCTGTTTGACCTCCATCTATTCTATGTGTACCAGAACACTAAAACATAAAGTGTTTTAGACGAGAGAACTGACCTTTGTCCTATCTACAAAATGACTCAACTTGTAAAGGATTTCATCCTATAAGAGTCA
Organism: Leonotis leonurus; assembly: GCA_026898415.1. Taxonomy (NCBI): domain Eukaryota; kingdom Viridiplantae; phylum Streptophyta; class Magnoliopsida; order Lamiales; family Lamiaceae; genus Leonotis; species Leonotis leonurus. The sequence continues at coordinate 121,565 of JAPKLX010000192.1, read as the reverse complement.
TTCTGTCTTCTCTTAGTCAATAGGACCAGAACGTTAAAGCAGACAGAAGCAAGCAGAAAGATTTATCAAAATTATCATCTGTTCTTACCAGAATGCTCAAAAGAATCAACCATGTTCTAAAGCATAGTTTCTGTTAGACCAGATCGTATTCGACCAGATCGTCTTCAACCAGATCGTGTTGGACCAGATCGTCTTCAACCAGATCATGTTGGACCAGATCGTATTCGACCAGATTGTCTTCAACCAGATCGTGTTGGACCAGATCGTATTCGACCAGATCGTGTTGGACCAGATCATAGTCAACCAGATCGTATTCAACCAGATCGTGTTGGACCAGATCATAGTCAACCAGATCATCTTCGACTAGATCATGTTCGAACAGATCGTCTTCGAATAGATCGTATTCGACCAGATCGTGTTCAACCAGATCGCCTTCGAACAGAACGTCTTCGAACAGATCGTCATCGACCAGATCGTGTTCGAATTTATGTTGGTGAATCCCAAAACCTGTGCTACGTCATTCATACCATCGAAAGGAAGAGAATCAATCAAGACCAGAAAAAGGAAAGTAGTATTTGTCAAACGTCATTCTTACCATACTTAGAAGATTCTGTCAAAACCTTTCAAAAGGTAAGAGGAGATTACTTAGGGATTCAATATCCTTAATTGGTAAATCATATTTACTTCGAAACAATAAAGCTCAACGGTTAGAATTTCAAATTCTACACCTATAAATGCTTGGAACAAAGACTGGAAGATTACACAAGTGAAAATCTACGATCAACAAGCTGTTACTCTACTCAGAAATAAACTCATCTTACGAAGCATTTATTCGAGGAGATTTCAAACCACCAGATCCTGTTCTAAGCTGTTCATGATCAAAATCACATCAACTCGATTCAAGTCTGTCTTATCGAGAAAGAAGGAAGGAGATCTTCGCTAGCTAGTAGTTTTCTAGTGGATTAACGTGAAGAGATCCAGTTACAGTAGTTTTCTGTAAGTTGTAAAGGGACACGACCCTTATTCGTGCATAAGTTTCAACCAGGCTGTGTTTGAAACTTGTGGCTCGTACTCAACGAGTATAAATAAGGAGTATCCTTGTAGTGGATATCTAATCCAATTTGGATTAGACCGTGGACGTAGGAGTATCCTTGTACTGGATATCTAATCCATCTTTTATTTCAGTTGTTTTATTCACTAACATTCATTCTCATTCAAAACTGCATTCTTAATTAATCTGCTAAATACTTGGCTAAGTCTTTGTAAAGGTTTTCTAAATAAAGAGCACCGACTAAGTCCACCATTATTCCGCACACAACGCTCTGCTAGAGAATAAGATCGCTCTTGTTTTCTGCCTAGTGTTACTCACTCGAGAGATTCTGCTTAAATCTGTTCTGTCGCAAATAGCAATCTGTTCTTCAAAAAGCTTAAATCTCTCTAAAATTAGTCAAGTAAACTGAAAAGTTGGTGTTTGGTGTATTCCCCCCCCCCATACACCAAACCTTGCTCTTTCGGGACCAACAAGTGGTATCAGAGTAGTTGTTTATAAGACCATTATTTCTATTTTCACAAGAGTGAAATCTGCGTGGTCAACTTGAATAGATCTAGAAAACCTCTTTTCATTCACTTGCATCCTATCTGTCATTATGGAATCATCTGTTATCAGGACATGTGAAGAATTCTCCATCCAAGGATATAGAAAGTGGAGTTTCAGAATCAAGATGTGCCTCAAAGCTCATCAATGTTTGATGTGGAAAGTGATTGAAGAAGGGCCATTAGTCATTTCTGAAGAAACAACCCGTATCAATGAAACTGGAGTGGTCAAGGAGGATGTACTAAAAGATCCCAGAAAGTACACATATGAAGAGAGAAGAGAGAAGAGAAGCAAATCTTGATGACTTCACCAAAGGAATCATCTCCAGTAAAGTTAAAGGAGTTCATCTGGCCAAAATCCAAGATCTTGACACAGACAAAGAGATGTGGGAAGCTTTGAGAGAACTAAGTCTAGGTTCTGAAGCAATGATCGAAAACAAGCTGTCTCTAGCGTGCAACAAATTCGATGAATTCAAGATGAAACCTGGAGAAACCATCGAGCAGATGAAGAACAGGTTCATAGAAGTGCTACTTGAAGTCTCTGCTTTTAATAAAAACAAGTACACAGAGAGAGAGAGAAGAATTTTAAGATTCTCAGAGCATTACCACCAAGTTGGGAGATTTATTCAGCAATGCAACCACTACGTGCTGATTTCAACGATCTGTCCGTGGAAGCTTTATTTGATCATCTGGCTGTTCACGAATGTGACATCAGAAGGATACATGGATCGGATCATTCCGCAAGCAAGAAGAATGAAAACAATTCAAAGAAAGAGAAAGAGATCGCCTTCAAAGCGAAGTGCAAAACAGATGAATCATAACCATCTTCCACACCAGAAGAAGGAGGCTATGATAAATTACTCAAAGAATTTGCCATGATTGCCAAGAGGATGGACAAGATGGAAACCAGATCAAGAAAGCATCGAAGGTTCTACAAAGATAACAAAAACAGATACCAGAAGAACAAAGAAACAGAACGATCTGACGATAAAGCTGAAAATAAAAGTAATGGTAAAACTCTTAACTTTACTGACTATACTTGTTATGGATGTGGAAGAATAGGTCACTTCAAGACAGATTGTCCAGACTTGTCAAAGAGCCAAAGAGAAGAGCCACGAGCTAAAAGAGATCGAAAACTAAGAGCTCAACGCAAGACCATGTTAGCAGAAGAAGATTCCAACAGCTCAAGTCATCTGTCAGATAGTTCATCAGATAATGATGAAGCATTCTATGCAGGAGAAACAGATGAAGATTGGGATGAATGCTATATGGGATTGGACAACGGACTTGAACAGAATGAGGTAAAATCTGATGCTTCTATGTCTTCAAATAAACTTGACTATGATTCAGGAAATGAAGATGAACCAGAAGTGTCATGGGATGAAATTAATGAGATGTTTAAAAGCTACACCAGCATAAAGAAGTTATTCTCTGAAGTCATAAAGGAGAATGACAAGCTGAATGAAACTGTGAAGTTCTTGAGTGAAGCAAATACCAAGTTCTCTACACAAATAAATGGTCTTGGAGAACAGATCAAGACAAAAGATGCAGAAATATACTCGCTCAATTCCAAGGTGAAAGATGTGATCAACAGGAAAGATGTAGTAGAAGAAAAATTGAAGAAAACCATGGAAAATATGAGCAGAATCAACAAAAGTTAAGAATAAGCTGAAATGATCATCGATATGCAAAAAAAGGGAAGAGCTGGTCTAGGATACAACGGAAATTCCAGTAAGACTCAATTTGTTGTTGAAAGGAAGAACATACCAGTTCAAGTAAAGGATCTCAAGAACAAGAAAAATCAACCCCAGAAGTTGATAATGAAGGAAACAGGAGATAACAGATACTATCAGAAGAAGGGTCAATCTGCTTACTATGAGAAAACAAATCAGAAGCAAAAGACATCTATCAAAACCTCCTCAACCAATGAAAAGAAGATCAATTGGGATAACATTGAGAGAAATCATCCTTACATCTACAAAGCTATAACCAAAACTGATGATATTGGAAGAAGGATTACATGCTATATATGTGTTCCTAACACCAAGTTAATCTGGATCCCCAAGGGAACATTTGCTACTAACCAAGCACCCACTTGTTGAAAGGGTAGCTAAAATTTATTTATTGCAGGATCGAAGAACTGCAAGAAGGAGTAAAGTAGCAAAGGGAACAATCTGGATCATTGATAGTGGATGTTCAAAACACATGACATGTGATAAGAACGCTCTATCAGACTATGTGGAAAGAGAAGGACCACAGGTAACCTTTGGATGTAACTCAAAAGGCTACACCAGAGGCTATGGTAATATAACTATTGGTAAGACCACAATCACAAATGTATCATTTGTTGAGGGTCTTAGTCATAATCTGTTCTCTGTTAGCCAATTTTGTGCTAATGGAAACCAGATCATTTTTGATGCTAATGACTGTTTTGTGAAAAATAAGGAAGGAGATGAGATTCTTCTTACCGGAAAACTGCAGGACAAATTATATATTGTGCAGTGGAATAACCAGATTGAGACATGTCTGGTCTCTAAGACAATATTAGAAACAAGTTGGTTATGGCATAAGCGACTAAGTCATCTCAATTTAAAGTCAATCAATAAGATTGCAAAAGAGAAACTAGTCGAAGGATTACCAGATCAAGTATATGACAAGAACCACATCTGCAAAGCATTTCAAGCTGGGAAGCAGACCAGATCATCATTTTCCAGCAAAGCAGTTCAGTCATCCACGAGAATCTTAGAGTTACTTCATTTAGACTTATTTGGTGTTGGGAACCCCATGAATTTGTTAGTTTTAATGATGTTTTTCGAAACTACACTTTGATGATTTGTTCTTTTGAAACCAGGTAGTCATTCTCATCTATTAAGGAATATCTAGTGTAATAGAAGCAGATCGTTTTAGATACATAATTAATGATTTGTCTTATTCTAGTAAAGATATCCTAGACACAATGATTGCTAGGATAACAAGTTCTTTTTCGTGTAAGACAGCTAGCTCCTAATATGGTGAGCAGATCGTTTTATGGTGTAAATAACGATCTGCTTCTTATAGTAGCAGCTCTCTGTCATTCTACTTGTTTTGGTTTCAGCTTCTAGTTTATCCTTTAACAGATCACAAATGTAAAAGCAGCTTGTAGTTTCAAGCTGTCTCATATCGATCTGGTTCTCTAGACTAGAATTAGCTATTTGATAGGATGTTATATTCTACAAATAGTTGAGCAGCTCGTTCTCAAGATCAGCCCGATGCTTGGAACTAACATCAGATCGTTTTCATCGATTACAAATGGATGGGCAGCTCGTTCTCAAAAATAGTTCATTGCTCGCTCGCCAACAACATTATTTCAAGTCATTACTATTGGCGGAAGCAGCTCGTTCCAAATGATTGCATCAATCTGCAGTCATCTCAAGCGGCAGATCGTTTGTATCCAAAAACGATCTTATCATCTCTACCATATATATAGCAGATAGTTTTATACCAAAAACGATCTGGTCGTCACATTTAATAAAGAATCCAAGAGATGAAGTTACAACACGAAGGACAGCAAGCTGGTATGACATCAAGTTCAAGCTGCTCCTCACAGTAACTATGGTGGACTGCCGACATACCTAAATTTGTCATAAGTCAACCACTCGGTGTATTGTCACATCAAAGGCATACTTTAAGGAATGAAGTACAAGGATATCAAAATTCAAGTACGGTGAATCATTCCCCGTATGACAATACATTGGGAAATCGCGTGAAAGGTGGAAACAACTCTCATGTGGCAGCGCGTGTCTCAACAACCCTGCCATGTATTTAATGCTGCCATTAATGCAATGAGGGAAGGACATCTTCGTCTCCAACGGATAGTTTCTTCATTGAGACTATATATACCACCTTCACCTCCAGAAAGAAGTACAAGAATTCAAGCTATTATCCTGCAATTACTCTGCTAAAAAATCTTCAAAGCTCTCAACGCTCGAAACACATCCTACCCTCAAGAATTCTCTGTTGTGTTTATTATTTTTGAAGATTTACTTTCTGGAAATTTGTTGTTTTCCAAAACCCAAGTTAGGATCTAGTTTTGATCCAAAAGTTGTAAGATTTAGATTGTAGTTCTTCAATCTAAGAAGTGTAATCTCAAGTTGTTATCTAGTTTTGATAAAACTTGAGGCTCGTACTCAACGAGTAAAAAGAAAGGAGACATAGTTGATTTCGATCTAGTTTGATCGAGCCATGGATGTAGGGAAAGTTTATCCCGAACCACGTTAAATTCTTCGTGTTCTTACTTTCTGTTTCTCTTGATCATCATACCCTTCATACTCTTGCATTAACTTGGTTGTGTTAAAGATTGACTAAAGAAAAAGGTTTTCACTTTAAAAAGAGCATTAACCTCCATATTCCGCACACAACTTTAATCAAGTTTAAATCTGTGTTTAACACTCTTGATTATTGTTATTCACTCGTAAGGTATTATTTGAGTAAGACTTAATCTTCCTGACAAGAAGATTTGTTTTACTAATCCTAGCTATCTTAATTATTAAGTGTGCTAAAGCCTTACATTTAAGCTGTAAACAAGAAAACCTAAAAAGTTTTGAATTGGTGTATTCCCCCCCCCATACACCAATCTAGCTCTTTCGGGACCAACATTTGGTCGCGTCAAGCCATTAAGTATAAACGGTAGGAAGTACACTCTGGTCATCATTGATGATTATTCAAGATTCACATGGGTAATCTTCTTACACAAGAAGAAAGAAACATTGGAAAAGCTGCCAAATTTTCTCAACAAAATCACCAAGCAAAAGGAAACTTCTGTTACAACCATCAGAACAGATCGCAGAACAGAATTTCTAAATCAGAAAATTGAAGATTACTGCAACCAGATGAGAATCACACATCAAACATCTGCAGCAAGAACACCTCAACAGAATGAAGTGGTTGATAGAAGGAATAGATCATTGAAGGAAGCAGCTCGCACCATGTTTAATGCAACCAGATTACCGAAGAAATTCTGGGCAGAAGCTATCTATACGACCTGTTATACACAGAATAGATCGGTGATTACCCTTAGACATGGGAAGACACCATATGAAGTCTGGAACAACAGAAAGCCCAGGATTAAATACTTTTGTTCTTTTGGATGTTTGTGTTACATTCACAATAATGGGAAATCTCAATTGAAAACCTTTGATAGTAAAGCTGACCCTGGAATATTCTTAGGATATTCTGATGTTAGTAAAGCTTATAGGGTTTACAACAAGAAGACTCATATTGTGGAAGTAACACCTCATATTGTATTTGATGAATCTTTTATTGATTATAGTGAGACATGTAATGGACATACTCAAAACCAGATTAAGGACAAGAGAACAAAAGGGGTATTGCTAGAAGATATTCTAATCTGGAATACAACAAAAGAGAATGAAATCGATGTTCCACTTAATGCTGATACAACAAGCTCACAGCAAGGGGGAACAGAGCATATCGATCTGGATCTAGACAAATCGATGATTCCACTAGAAGATAGTCAACCAGTGGAAGGAGATAATACAAAACAACCTGTAGAATCCATAAACACAAATGGTTGGAACAATGATCAAGAAATTGAAGAACTAGAAGTTGAAAATCCTTTTCAAACATCTTCAATAGCACACCCAGAATTTGAGGATCCAACAAATGAACCTGAGCCTGAGATATCAGAAGAAGAAATGTCCAGCAGAAGGAGATGGATACAAGACAATCATCCTCCTGAACAGATTGTTGGGAACCCATCAGATCGTGTGAGAACCAGAAGAATGCATGGAGAAAGTGCACTTCTAAGTTGCTATCTATCACGCGTTGAACCATCTGATATCCTTGAAGCACTTAAAGATGCAGACTAGGTTATTGCTATACAAGAAGAACTCAACGAGTTTAAAAGAAACCAAGTTTGGTATATAGTGGACAGATCGAGACATCAGGGAGTGATAGGTGTCAAATGGGTATTTAAGAATAAACGTGATGAGAACGGTGAAGTAGTCAGAAACAAAGCCAGACTAGTTGCAAAAGAATACAGTCAACAAGAAGGTATTGATTTTGATGAAACTTTTGCAGCAGTTGCCAGATTGGAAGCAATCAGACTGTTCCTAGCATATGCAGCATACAAGAAGTGTACTAGATGGATGTTAAAAGTGCATTTCTAAATGGTATACTTGAAGAGAATGTATATGTTGAGCAACCACCTGGTTTTGAAGAAGGAAATCTAGACCAGAAAGTATACAGATTAGCTAAAGCCGTTTATGTTCTGAAACAAGTACCCAGAGCGTGGTATGAAACGTTATCAACATTCTTACTGGAATCAGGCTTTAGAAGAGGTTCTGTTGACAAGACACTGTTCGTAATCAAAGTCAAAGAGCATATCCTTTTAGTCCAGATATATGTTGATGATATCATATTTGGATCACAATCTGCCTATTTATGTGATAAATTTGATGAACTAATGAAAAACAAATATCAAATGTCCATGATGGGCGAGATGAATTTCTTTCTAGGTTTGTAGGTGAAGCAGTTACCAGATGGTATCTTTGTGAATCAAGCAAAGTACATTAACAATCTAGTCACTAAATTTGGAGTCAAAGACAATAAACCAGTCAAAATTCCAATGCAGACCAACGGGAAGATAGATCCAGATCCAGAAGGCAAACCAACAAATATAACACAATACAGAGGCATTATTGGCTCTCTGCTATACCTTACTGCAAGCCAACCTAACATTACATTTGCAGTTGGAGTATGTGCCAAATACCAGGCCAATCCTAAAGAATCACATATGGAAGCTGTCAAAAAGATACTTAAATATCTTAAAGGAACAGTTCACATTGGACTCTGGTATCCTTGTGACGACAACCTTGAATTAACAGGCTATTCTGATTCAGATTATGTAGGATGCAAATTGGATAGAAATTCTACTTCTGGTACATGCAAGTTTCTTGGAAACAAGTTGATATCTTGGTTCTCAAAGAAACAGACATTTGTTGCCACATCAACGACTGAAGCAGAATACATGGCTGCTGGAAGTTGTTGTGCACAAATATTAAGGTTGAAGGCTAAGTCTTTGTAAAGGTTTTCTAAATAAAGAGCACCGACTAAGTCCACCATTATTCCGCACACAACGCTCTGCTAGAGAATAAGATCGCTCTTGTTTTCTGCCTAGTGTTCCTCACTCAAGAGATTCTGCTTGGACAGAACGAGGTCGATCTGGTTATCAATCTGTTCTTTCGCAAATAGCAATTTGTTCTTCAGAAAGCTTAAATCTCTCTAAAATTAGTCAAGTAAACTGAAAAGTTTGTGTTTGGTGTACTCCCCCCCCCCATACACCAAACCTTACTCTTTCGGGACCAATATTAGACCAGCCTGCTCAAAATGTAATGGGGGGTTCACTTCATTTACAAGCGAACCCGATGGGGAGCAAGCCTGCCTTTTGATATAGACCAGGTTAGCTGATGACTACAATATAAAGGACTTCAAAATACGTTAAGTATTTAGTCCTATAGGAAATCATCTGGTTTAGATAGTTTTCTGGAACTTGGAAGCAGACCAGCTCACCTGATGCAAGCAGACAAATCTGATGAAGGTCACTCAACCTAGACCAAACCTGCTTTTACCCAACTGTTGTCATCAACCTGAGGAACAATTTTGGACCAAACCACCTAGCTGGTAGTGAACCTGACCTAACTGACCAGACCAACTTGGAGAGTGAACCTGTCCCTCACAGATCATTTAATTAGACATTATGCAATATTCAGATATACAATGCGTCACCTGAAGTTTTGTATAAGCCACCTGATATTCTCAAAGTCATCTGGGTATACAATGTATCACCCGATGTACTTAGAGAGAATCTCATCCTTTGTGCCACGTCATCAGAGTTCTCAAAGAAGGAAAGAGAATCAATCAGACACTAAAGAAGGAAAGAGATCAATCAGTTATCTGCTTTCCATAATCAAAGAGATTTAGTCAACCTTTCTTACAAGACAAGAAGATCAAATCGGGGATTGACATCCATGATTGACAATCAACATTAAATGCATGCCAGTCAACCCCAATGGTCAGAATTTCAATTTTGCACCTATAAAAGCTTCGAACAACATCTAGAGAGTAACGAACGAACGTACGTGCATTCTTACAAAGCTAAAACTCTGCCTAGAAATGTACTCAACCATTGAAGCATTCATCAAGGAGATTTCTCAAATCCAGAAATTGTTCAAAGTCGTTCGTGAACGTTATCACAACCAACCAACCTCGATTTAAGTCTGTCTTATCGAGAAGAAGGAGAATTGATATCTTCACTAGCTAGTAGTTTTCTAGTTGATTAATGTGAAGCTATTTGTAGCAGATTTATCTGCAAGTTGTAAGGACCACGACCATATTCGTGCATGTTGGTCCCGAAAGAGCAAGGTTTGGTGTAGGGGGGGGGGGGGGGAATACACCAAATACAAACTTTTCAGTTTACTTGGTTATTTGTTTGAGAGTTCAAGCTATTCTCAAATAAGAAATTGCTTGGCAGGTAACTAACCAGATTGATCAACAGATCGATACCAGATTAGTCCAGACAAATTGCTCTCAAGTGTAAATGCTTAGCCAATAATAAGAGTGATCTTATTACTTTCTAAGTATTGTGTGTGCGGAAATATGGTGGATTTAGTGAGTGCTCTTATATAGAAAACCTTAAAGATTAACCAGATTGATTAAAAAAAAAAAAAAAAAAAAAAAAAAAAAAAAAACCAGATTGATTAAAGCAGATTGATTAGAGATGCAGACTATATGATAGTGCAGGGAGTTAGAATAATAAACAACTGAAAGTAAATATGCAGAAGAATAAATGACACAGTTGTTTAACGTGGTTCGGGAAATCCCTACGTCCACGATCTGATCAAAACTAGACCAGATTATCCACTACTAGGATACTCTTTTTCTTTATACTCGTGGAGAAGGAGTCACAAGTACCAGTCAAAGCTAGAAGGATACTTATGCACGAAGTAAGGGTCGTGTCCCTTTACAACAGATTACCTCTACGTTACCACTAGAAAACTACTAGCTAGCAGGGTGATCTCCTTTCTCTCGATAAGACAGACTTGAATCGAGGTTGGGTTGGTGTGATGTAGAATCACAAGTTGTTTGAAGCTCTTAGTCTAGATCAGAGATTGATAGCTTGTGAGTATATTCGTCGATATAGCGCGCGTATGTCTCCAGACCTTGAACTTCAAATATATAGGCTTTGAATTTAAAATTCTAGCCGTTGTTGATTGGCGTGAGATTGATTGTAGATTTCCAATCACTGATATTCATCATATCTGTTCTTGCCTTGTAGAAACGTTGACTCAATCCTCTAAGTATGGAAATCATATCGCTAACGGTTACTTTCCTTCCTTGTGTCAATCGTGGATTCTCTTTCCAAACCCTATTGGATGGACTTCAATCTTGACGTGGCAAGGGGATATGATGTGTAGGATGATGTCATCTAGTGGTTTGATGACTCTATCGATCTGGTGTCTTGCTGTGAACATCGATCTGGTCGCTGTCTGTTACAGTAGATCGATTTCTTCTTGGCGAAAAAATCTTGGCCTTTATCCTATGTTATTACATAAATGACTTCTATAGGAATAATTCCTTTACATGCTAAGTCATCTCCTAATCCGTTCTCTATCAGATTTCACTTTACATGTAGTGATCTGTTAACACATAGAACAATTTAACTCTGGAAAAGAGCTAAGTGTGTTTCGAGAGATCATCATCAAAACCAAAATACTTTAGGGTTCCCAATTTAAAGTGCAGAATTTATATAACACAATTATTTTACGTGGTTCAAGAAACCCCCTACGTCCATGGTCCAATCCAAACTGGATTAGATATTCACTACTAAGATACTCTCTTCTTTATACTCGCTTAGAACGAGCCACAAGTTTCAAGCACAATCTGGTTGAAACTTATGCACGAATAAGGGTTCGTGTCCCTTTACAACTTACAGAAAACTACTGTAACTGGATCTCTTCACGTTAATCCACTAGAAAGTTACTAGCTAGTGAAGTTCTCCTTTGTTCTTCTCGATAAGACATACTTGAATCGAGTTGGTGTGATTTCGATCACGAACGGCTTAGAACACTATCTGGTGTGTAGAAATCTTCTCAAAAATAGAACTTTGACAAGTGAGTTGATTTCTGAGCAGAATAACAACTTGCTTGATCGTTGATAATAGTATCTGTACTCTTCCATTCTTGGTTCCATGCTTTTATAGGTGTAGAATTTTTTGAAATTCTAACCATTGGAGTTGATTGGTTTGAAGTAAATGAGATTTACCAATCAAGAGATATTAATCCCAAATTTATCTCTTCTAGCCTTTGGAAAGATTGACTGAATCTTAAATGAATATGGAAAGAAAATCATTGATGGATACTTCTTTCCTTCTTCGCGTGTTGATTGATTCTCCTTCCAAATTTGATCTCTAATAGATATACTTTCCATCTGCATGAGATCTGCTGATGTGGCAAGTAGTCTTGGATACGTAAAAGTGCATCTGGATAAAATATCAGATGACTGAAGTTGATCTGGTACCATCTGGCTCACTTTAAACAACGATCTGGTCAAACTATCGACCTGTTCCTAAAAGAAATGCTCCAAAGCATGGTAGAAACCTCTGTAAGAAATCTTGACTTAATCAGATCGAGTGGCCATATATCAAATCATCTGCTTGCTTGGGTCTTAGAAACAGACATAATAACTTCTATAGGATGTAATCCTTTACATTTTAAGTTACTCTCTAGGATCATGTTCTCTATCAGATTCACTTTATACATTAGTGATCTAGTACGGTTTAGAACAGATTAAGATCTAGAAAACATAGTAAAATCTAAGTTTGTTTCGAGAGAACATCATTAAAACTAAATATTATGGGTTCCCAATAGGTTTATAAATTTATCTTGATCGGAGTGATAACGACTGAGCTCCGTCAGATATGCACGATTTGGAATTCTTTGATGATAGGGATGAATATTGTTGGAAACCCTGAAGTATTTTGGTTTTGATGATGATCTTTCGAAACTCACTTAGGTTTTATAGCTTTAATCTGTGTTAAGTTGTTCTACATGTTAACAGATCACTACAGATAAGGTGAATCCTGATAGAGAACAGATTAGGAAATGACTTAGCATGTAAAGGAAATATTCCTATAGAAGTCATTTCAATTATAGTCTAGGTTGAAGACCAAGACATTTTTCAAAGAAAATAAATCGATCTGCTATGACAACCTTCGATCAGATCACCGACCAGATCGATGATCACAGCGAAGCACCAGATCGATAGAGTCATCAAACCACAAGATGACATCACTCTACACATCATATCCACTTGCCACGTCAATATGGGATTCCATCCAATAGGGTTTGGAAAGAAGAATCCTTGATTGACACGAGGAAGGAAAGTAATCCTTAGCAATCCGCTTTCCATACTTAGAGGATTGAGTCAACGTTTCTACAAGGCAAGAACAGATATGATGGACATCATTGATTGACAATCTACAATCAATCCCATGCCAATCAACAACGGCTAGAATTTCAAATTCAAAGCCTATATATTTGAAGTTTAAGGTCTGGAGAAGGGGGACGCTACATCGAATTGTTACACTCTAAGGCAATCAATCTCTGGACCAGACTAAGAGCTTCAAACTATTTGTGATTCCACATCACACCAACCCAGCCTCGATTCAAGTCTGTCTTATCGAGAGAAAGAAGATCACCCTGCTAGCTAGTAGTTTTCTAGTGGTAACGTAGAGGTAATCTGTTGTAAAGGGACACGACCCTTACTTCGTGAATAAGTATCCTTCTAGCTTTGATTGATACTTGTGACTCGTTCTCCGCGAGTCTAAAGAAGAAGAGTATCCTAGTAGTGGATAATCTGATCTGGTTTTGATCAGACCGTGGACGTAGGGATTTCCCGAACCACGTTAAAACAATTGTGTCATTTACCTTTCTGCATATTTATATTTCCAGTTGTTTATTTATTCTAATCATTGCACCTTCATATAGACTGCATCTCAATCCACCTGCTTTAACAATTTGATTAATTATTAAGGTTTTCTATATAAGAGCACCAACTAAGTCCACCATATTTCCGCACACACAATACTTTGAAAGTAATAAGATCACTCTCATTATTGTCTAAGTATTTACACTAGAGAGCAATCTGTTTGGATTGACGTGCTATCGATCTGGTTAGTCATCTGCCAAGCAATCTGTTTGGATTGCACTAACCACTCACACTCTTCATTCTTTTTCTTAATGTATTACAAGATTAATGTTTTGAGAGTCTAAGAGAGGAAGAAACGAAGCCTTCGTGCACCTTTTACTTTTCTTATATTTATTTTTCTTGGTCAGGGTTGGTCCTGCCATTGATTATTTTCTGTTCTCAATTTAATTCTAGTATGTTTCCTTTTATCTTTTCTTTTCTTTTTCGTTTATTTTATTTATGTCTATGTAATTCTAATACTTGGTTTGGGCTAAACAATGTTAGCTAAAATCAACTTATCATTGTGAAGTCTAGCTTGGCCAACATAGTTGTATGTGTGTTCCTAAAGCGCTGGATCTGATTTTTATACAAATTGATCAAACCCTTGGTGTTATTCGGCTGGAAGCAACTTGGGTAAGGTCAGGTTAAAACTGAGTATTGGAAGACCAAAGGGTCAAGTGGATTCCGCCTTGCTAGTCAGAGGGATCATCGTGTTGATGTGGATAGGGACGCCACAAGCGAGGCGTCAAGAATGGAGTGCATGTGGTTGCGCAGCCCCGCTAATGTCCAGTTGGGTATACTGGAGTACGCTTGGCTTGGGTGAGAGCTTGGGCAAGGAGGTAAGGGAATGGGTAACTCTTATCTTCTGGGCCGAAAAAAGTATGCTGGGTGGGGCTTTGGTGGCTCGTGACAAGTAAAAAAAGGGGTTTCATTGGTGATATGTTTGCTAGCGGACGAACCGGAACCTTGCGTTGTCCAAGTGACAGGTCGTAGTGATTAGCTGAGGGGGAAAACCATAGACTTACATCTCCCTTTATCCAACAACATGTGTACGCAACGAGAATCTTAACACCGATGACCAAGGAGTTGATGAAGGCATAACAAGTTAAGCCCAAGCCAACTATTGTTTTTGGTTTTTACTTTTTTTTTCAGGTCTAGGTTAATTCTGTGCCTGAGGCAGGCCCCCTATAAATATATATAAATCGATAGAGAGAGAGAGTACACCAACACCATTTGGGATTGACCTTATACTTACCACTAGCGGAACCTAGTGTCAATGATAGGAAAACATATCAATTTATCTTGACTGGGTGATCATGATTGAGCCCCGTCAGATTGGTGTCGTTGCCGAGGAACGATAATGCTTTTCGAATATTTAATTAACCCCCCATCACTGTCGATTAACACCATTGCTCACACCTATCAGTCGTCAATTTCACTGGAGAGATGGAGACGAATTAACGACGAATAAATCTGTCGTATCGTTAACCTTTGACTGTTAATCTAATGATGGACTCACAGTCCATCATTAGCTTTTCAAATTTTTTTAATTTTTTTTATATTTATATTATCTGTAACTTATAACCTCTCACAACAATCAATTTAATTTTAATTTAACATTTAACGATAATTTAAAATCAACAATGAATAATATCGAAATTGAAAATAAGTAGTATAAATCGAAAATCAAACAACTATATAAAATATCATCTAATACAATGAGTGTCATCAAATATCTAAGACAAGGAATCGGGATCAGGAAAAGGGGGAGGGGGACCAAACTAGGGAGGGGAAAATGGTGGAAATATACCACCAGCTCCTGACTGGGATGACATCCATTGAGTGAGCTTCTTGTACTGGGCTTGCCGATGTACTTCTGCTTATCCAATCGGCACTGCTCCTCCAAGTACACCGAATGCTAGGCATCCTGCTCCTCCACTCGTCGGCATAGCTCCTCCACCTCGTTCTTGTTGGCTCGTGAGGAAGACGATGACCCACCGAATCTCAAGGCCCTCAATGCCTTACCTACTGATTCAGTACCGAACAACCACTTCTTCTTGTTTGGTGCACTGAGAACATCCAGGTAGATCTCATTCTCGTCTAGTGCATCGTGGTCTCCCTCACGCAATTCGGCACGTTCCCGCGCAACACGGTAAAACGTCTCATTCTACCTTTACATATATGAACATTTGTTAATACTATATTATAAACATTGAAAATAGACACTATGACATTGAAATTAAGACTTAATCATCTGCGATTTCGCATCGTTGTATGTCGCCCGTTTGTGTAGCGATGCTCATCGAGAAAAAACTCGAACATGCAGCTCGTCGGAGGTACTCCCCGCTCATCACCCTATGCATTATATACTAATCAGTTGTGTTATTGAAACTAGTGTATAAGACTTAAAACAATCAAACCTTATTAAAATTATGAAATGAAATTACCTTGTCCTCAGCTCGTTGCATAATGGACTTCGAACCTCCCCTATGTTTGATAGGACCAGTCCCCAGTCCCTGAGACTCAGACATCCTATAAAGCCTCGCTGTCTCGGATTTCTAGATCACATCCTCCTGAGACCAGTAGGCCAGCCAACCCACCCAGATCTCATCAGACCAGAATCCTGGCTTTCCACCTTTCAATGGGGGATCATTCCTCCTCCTCTTAATCCCACATATAATATCTTTATATCGATATCTACACTTTTCATACTAGAGCTCTTGAATCTTGGCATCAATCGTCGGTTCCCAAGTAATGTATTTCTAACATTCAAAATTTATGTTTGAAATTATATTTAACTTCAAGTTTATAGTCATAATTTAGAATGAGTTTGAAAGTGTTAGAAAATTTTCAAACCTTAAATTCCTCTATTACCTCTACCTCACGTCAGGAGGCGTCAACTTCAAATTTTATCCAGTCAGATTCAGAACAATCTCTAAGAGTTCCCATATATAATCAGACGGGTTGCTATGCGGGTAAAATCCCCTACATAATTCATTTATGAAACATATATATATTATTATTTTACTTTACTTATTAAATATGTGTTTAATTTGAATATAAGATTGTATTTACCCAATCGAACTCAAGGAGAGAACGAAATCTCCTGTGGGTCTTGGCTATCCGTAATGATTAGTATCAGAGGCAGAGTAGGGACCACCTAAACGTAAGCCACCAACATGGTAGCTCAGACCAGTACCAGACCCATCTCCTAATGGTGAACCCGGTAAACCCTGTCCGATCCCTTTGGATAGTAAAGAACGACGTGTACCCCTTCCTTGATGAGTACTAACATCATCCCGTGATGATCCAGCTCTCTGACTCGAAGACATCTATTAGGTTGAAAAGAAATAATTAAGTTGCATTTATAAAAAAAGTATAAGTTCAAGTTTTATATTGACTGCACAATGAAATTATAATTAAATTGAAATGAAAATATGGTAAGTTTTCTTGACAATGTGTTAATCTTCTTCATTGTCATTTTCTTCTTCCTCATCTTCATCTACATAGTCATCTTCGTCATCTTCTTTTTCTTCTTCGTCGTCTTCTGCTTCCTCTTCTTCATATTCATCATCATCATCTTCTTCATCTTCTTATGTTTCGAGAGTATCATTAGAGTCTTGATGATCTCCATCTTCAATTTTTACATGATCACCATCTCGGTAAACTGATATCGTATCATCTACATCGATAGTGTTTACCACATTCACATCATCATCCTCAAGATAATGTAAAACTAGACACATCCACTTGAGACTCATGGACAATGGACCTTGCCTTGATAGAACAAACTTCCCACCAGTTTCTACATTGTTGATTCATACTCGGATATGAATAGTAATACACTTGTTGGGAACCCTAAAGATTTCAGTGTTGATGATGGTATCTCGAAACACACTTAGCTTAGAACAAATATGTTCTTCATATAAAACCAGATCTCTATAGATTAGGTAACTTCTGTTTTGGAACAGATTAGGAGATGACTTAAAATGTAAAGGAGATGTTCCTATAGAAGTCATTCTCAACTTAGAAATAGGATGAAGTCAAGTCTTTGTGTCAAAGAAGAATCGATCTGCTGTAACAGACAGCGACCAGATCGATGCCTACAGCGAGGAACCAGAACGACTGAGTCATCAAAGTATCAGCTGACATCATCCTACACATCATATACACTTGCCACGTCTAAGATCAAAATCCATCCAACAGGGTTTGGAAAGAAGATCTACGATTAAACATATAAGGAAAGAGACCGTTAGCAATCTGCTTTCCATAACTCAAAGATTGAGTCAACCTTTCCTATATGGCAAGAACAGATATGATGGAAATCATTGATTGGCAATATACCATCTATCTCACGCCAATCAACAACGGCTAGAATTTCAATATTCAATGCCTATATAGTTGAAGTCAACAATCTGGAAATAGAGAGAACACACGCGAGCTATACCGTTGTTATATTCAAGCACTCTGCATTCCAGACTTTAGAGCTTCAACAATCTGTGATTCAACATCACACCAACCACCTCGATTCAAGTCTGTCTTATCGAGAGAAAGGAGATCACCCTGCTAGCTAGTAGTTTTCTAGTGGTAACGTAGAGGTAATCTGTTGTAAAGGGACACGACCCTTCATTCGTGCATAAGTATCATTCTAGTTGTGATTGATACTTGTGACTCGTTCTCCACGAGTATAAAGAAGCAGAGTATCCTAGTAGTGGATAATCTGGTCTAGTTTTGACCAGATCGTGGACGTAGGAATTTTCCGAACCACGTTAAACAACTGTGTGCTTTACATTTCTGTACTCTTTATATTTTCTGTTGTTTATTATTCTAACTCTTTGCACTATCATCCATCTGCATCTCAATAAATCTTCTAATCAATCTGGTTAATATTCTAAGGTTTTCTAAACAAGAGCAATCATTAATCCACCATTATTCCGCACTCACTCTACACTCAGGAGGTAATAAGATCACTCTTATTATCTGTTAAGTGTTTACACAAAGAGAGTAATCTGTTTGGACTAAACCAGCTACTGATCTGTATATCGATCTGGTTAGTCACCACCGAGAAAAATTCTTGTGTAGAAAAGCTTGAGCTCTCTTATAAATAGTCAAGTAAAACTTAAAAATTAGTATTTGGTGTATTCCCCCCCCCCCCCATACACCAAACCTTGCTCTTTCGGGACCAACAACACTTGTGTAGCTTGAATGGCTAAGACAAAAGGTTCATACTTTCTAAGTCTGCGTGTATGATTTACTGACACTAATTTGAACTGAGGATAAATCTTTGTACCTGCCGACAAAGCGTCTAACCACTCACACTATAATAAAATGACCTATTTATTGTATAATCCTGGATATATGAGTTCACACACTTTGACTAATTTTCCATAAAAATCTGTCTCACTTGAGTCTCCATAGTTACCAGCTTTGATGCACACACCACTACTGATAGTTGTTTTCTGAGTTCTGTGAGATATCGTGTGAATCTTATAACCATTCACAAAATAACCAGGATATGTTGTAATTATTCGTGAAGTTCCACGTGCAATATCCCACATAACAAGATCTGTTACATAAGTTTGTACTTATATCACACACAAGTTTATATTTATCAAGTTATAATACATACATGTTATAAATTCAATTCATGTTAGATTAATGACAATTTGACTCACATAGGTATATAACCATTCAGAAAATTCTGTCGACATTTTCTTGTCAATATCCATGTTATAAATTCATGGATTTAAGACTCTGAGTTGTGATTCATACTGCATTCATACAACAAGTTAATATAAGTTAATAATACGTATAAAGTAATTAAATAGAAGTGTGATCATATTGAGTTTTAATTCTTTACTTGATATAGGGATCGATCTACACACAATTATGGAGTACGTATAGATGAACAACTTTGTATTCTTATCATCCAACGATATTTGTTGTCTTTCCAAAACCATGTCTGGCCAATTTAAATACATAAAGCAAGCCTAGTTGATCTTCTTCTCCACTATTAGAACATCCTCCAACGTAGTAACAAGACAAGTTCTTATGTACCGTATTGACATGATACTAAATCCTAAACCATAACCCAAACTTAAAGATAAAACCTAAATCTTAAACTAAACCTAATACCTAAGCTCTAAACCCTAAACCCTAATCCTTAAACACTAAAACCCTAAGCTTAACCCTAAGCCCTAAATCCTAATTCCGAAACCTTAAACTATAACCTAAAACCTAAACTATACCCTAAACCCTAAAGCCTAAACTAAATTCTAAACCTTAAAGACGAAACGCAAATCTAATCCCCAAACTAAACTCTAAACTAAATTAAACTCTAAACTATACCTAAATCCTAAACCTTAAACCCTTAACCCTAAAACCTAAAGCTTAAATCCTAAAGTTTAAACCCTAAATTCAAAACCCTAAATCCTAAACCCTATATCCTAATTCCTAAACTAAACCCTAAACCCTATATCCAAAATCCTAAACCATAACCCAAACCATAAGATAAAACCTAAATCCTAAACTAAACCATATACCTATTCTCTAAACCTTAAACCCTAATCCTTAAACACTAAAACCCTGAGCTAAACCCTAAACCCTAAATCCTAATTCTGAAACCTTAAACCATAAACTAAACCTAAACGCTAAACCTTAAAC
Organism: Leonotis leonurus; assembly: GCA_026898415.1. NCBI lineage: Eukaryota > Viridiplantae > Streptophyta > Magnoliopsida > Lamiales > Lamiaceae > Leonotis > Leonotis leonurus. The sequence goes on along the minus strand of JAPKLX010000192.1, from coordinate 101,285 downwards.
TATAACCTAAACCCTAAACTGTACCTTAAACCCTAAACCCTAAACTGAACCACAAACCAGCAACCCTACACACTAGACCATAAACTAAATTTTAAACCTTAAAGATGAAACACAAATCTAATCCCCAATCCCCAAACTAAACTCTAAACCCTAAATTAAACTCTAAACTAAACCCTAAACCTGAAACACAACCTTAAACACAAAACCTTAAGCTAAACCTTAAGTCCTAAACTACACCAAAAACTAAACAATAAATCATAAATTAAACCTTAAACCCAAAATCACAAATCTTAAACTAAACCCTAAACCATAACCATAAACCTTAAACTAAATCTTAAATCCTAAATCCTAATAGGAACAAAATGCAGAGGCTTCCTCAACTAAGTATGCATTACATATGGATCCTTCAACACTTGCTTTGTTCTCGATATTATTTTTCAACCTTCTCAAATATCTATATTGAAATGATTTCTGGAAAGCATTAAACATAATGTATTAGTTAAAATAGTAATAAAATTATGATGTCTTGAAGTACCTTTCAAATGGGGACATCCTTCGATATTGAAATAATCCTGCATCTCTTGCCTCGTCAGCTAGATGGATAGATAAATGTTCCATTGAGTCGAAGAAGCTTACATAAAATTACTGGGATGTTATTGTTAAGTGTCTCCATATGCTCACTCTTTATGTTTCATGATATCAAATCGTGAAAGAATAAGCACAACTCTGTTATCAACTTCCAAACAGCTTGTGGGAGTAGTTCTCGAAATGCTATGGGTAGTATTCGGTGCATGAAAACGTGACAATCATGACTCTTCATCCCAAATATCTTCAATTTACTCATATCTACACATCTACCCATATTTGAGACATAACCATCAGGAAATTTAAGGCTTTTCACCCATTCATACAAGACTTTTCTCTTTTTCTTGTCAAGTGTGTAGCATGCCTTAAGATATTTATTGGTATGCTCATCACGCATCAGCTCTACTCTATGACAATAGTTGTTTAGTTCTTGCTTCGACTTTGTTGTTCTTTGTCTTGCCTTTGACATTCATCACAATATTGAAAATGTTATGGAACATTCTTTTTAATGTGTATAACATCTAACTTGTGAGGAATCAACAAAGAACTCTAATATGGAAGGCCTAAAAAAGATGCTCTTTTTTCTCCATCCAGTGGTAACTTGTTTTAATATCCGCTTGTTTCTATATGATCTAATAGCTCTTCACCTGATCTCCTTTTTGGAGGATCAATTGCAACAACATTATTATTTTTAAAAGCCCTCCCATTCCTCCTGAACTGGTGATTGTAAGGTAAGAACTTGCGATTTGTATCAAACCATGATTGCTTTTGGCTATGTGTTAAAGTAAACACTTTGGTTTGTTCCATGCATCAAGGACAAGCTAATCTTCTAGCCGTACTCCAACTAGAAAACATAGAGTATGCTAGAAAATCACTAATGGTCCACATCAATGTTGCATGCACCTGGAAGTTTTGTTTCTTTGAAATGTCATAAGTATGGGCACCAACTAACCACAATTGATTGAGTTCAGATATCAGTGGTTGTAGGTACACATCTATCGTATCTTTCGGATTTCTTGGACCGGGAACAAACACTGTGAGAAACATGTGTTGTTCTTTCATGCACAGGCCATGATGATTATTGTTGTCCCGATTGACCATATGGTTGAAAACCATCTATTGATAGGCCTAATAAGAAATCACGTGGTTTCACTACAAAACCTGGGTAAGTCACATTAAATTGTTTCAATGTTGGTGAATCTGCAGGATGACGCATAACACGATCATCAACTGAAGTTGAATGTCGAATCATGTCTTCGGCTGTAACTTTAAATGCATACAACGTTGTTATGATCTGGAAATGTAGGATGACCCATTTCACATAGGAATTTCTTTGTGCTATAATAGTTCATTGCTACTTTGTTATGATCTGGAAATTCTTCGTTTAACAAAACACACATTTCATCAAAATATTTTTGTGCTATTCCACTACGGGCCTACAAAGTCATCAGACGATCCACACAAGATAATTGTGTGTGGTTCTTGTACCCAGGGTACAACTCTTTATCAGCTGTATCCAGCAACTCGTACAACAATTTTGCTGAAGCATTTGGATCTTCTTCGACGTCCGGGTTGTTAAAACTGTACCCCCAAGATCATAAACCATCTAGTGGTATGTCCCGAAATCTTCTTTAGGTTCTACATTTATATGTGTTTCATAAACATCTAAAGGGGGCAAGGTCGAGAAGTACCAAGCGCCACCCGTCCTTTCTTTCTATCGGTCCAACCCAACAAGATACGGCTCTGCCAAAAAAGGTAAGCACCTAGAGAGTAAAGAAATAGATTAAAGAAAAAAGTGGGGGGGGGGGGTGTGGACTTATGCAACGGGCTATGCCACCTGTCCCAACAAGAAACAAGAACAATTATGTAAAAATTTTGTAGCGCAAACCTTTTTTAATTAGTATAGTAAAGCTAGCGGTGCAATTTCGCTATCAGCACTGTTGAAGTTTGCCCATGAAACCTTTTGATCTCATAACACTGCGTGAAATATATTCCTAAACAATATATTCCTACAATTTACACACAGACACTTAATTTTTTCTCCATCCATGTACATGTGTTGACTATTTGCAAATCATAAGAACTCTTCAAGCCCAGCAAGAAAATGTGAATGAAATCCCCCATTCGGTAGTAACCGCAAATACATCCAATCTTGACTCATTTTTATAATCCTGATTATTAATAATTATTCACATAATGAAAAAAGATTATTAGTTACGAAGTGAAGTGGAAGAACTAGAGGAGATATTGAGATTGTGATAGATTAATTCTTTTCGTTTATTTCAATTTGAATTAATTAATTGTGAGTTAAGTTAACTAAATTAATTACGTAAATAGTGAGATATTATTGTTGGGCTATTCCAAAACCCAAGGAAACATTGAGTCGTATATCATAAGTTTGGGAGGGCTCTAATGAGGACCCTTTTCTTATTCAGTAAATAGAGATATGTTTTTTGGTGGAGGGACACACGGTGGCTCCGAATGTGTCGGCGATTCTGTATATGAAGCATGGGTTAAAGGTTAGGGTTAACAGAAGGTGGAATAATTAGCTTGGTTCATGCATACTATTTTATTCTATTGTTTGATTTTTGTGTTTTTGTTCGTCTATGATTATTATTTTTTTTGTTAACAATATTTGTGTTGTTCCTTACGTGTGCTTAGATTGATTTTAACTTTATGAAAAACCATGATGCAAATAATTAACATATATACATGATAATTTTTTATCATGCCAAGCCAATGTGATTTAGATATTCGTTGAACATAAGTTTTTTTTTCTTTCTGATTGAGTTCAACTCAACCTATGACTTGTAAGGAAATTGCACAAGCTCGACTTCGTCAGTCTCGTTAGGTACTTGATATGAAGTTATCTAATAAGTATTCTACCTACTTTGCATCTTTCAAGCAGATATTAATTTCTTTTCAAAATACATACATCTCATCAAAATAGTCTTAATCGATTATAAAACAATACATGCATTTCATCAAAACATCTTAACATAATTGAAATATAACGAGTTTGTTATAATATTAGATATTTTGAAAGAAGATCGTTAAGACGTAATTAAAATCTACCCCAAAAAGAGAAAATCCTTAAGAAATTAATTTCGTCTATCCCAATGTAATAATATCATTAAATCGTTATATATATCATACAATTTATATTCATACAAACATATGATATATATCAACACATATTAAACAAATTAACTAAACTAAAACATAAATTAAATAAATAAATTAAACTAAAACATAAAATAAACAAATTTAATACTAAACAATTATAAACACAACAAATTACTTAAGATAATTATTTTAAACAATAAATTCACAATATAAACAATAAATTATACTAGTTAATTTATACAAATTAATTATGACTAATTAATCTATAGAAATTAAATACTAATTAATCAATTTAATTTCCTACTAATGAATCTATATAATCTATATATTAATATTAATTAATAATAATTAATCTATATATTAACTAATAATAATTAATCTATATAACTTATACTAGTAATTAATTAATACTAATTAATCTATGTAAATTAAAATACATTAAAAATAAATTTCATTAATTACTTAAATTAAAAATACCTATCATCCGAGGGAGGCAGTAGGCGTCCGAAAGAGAGGACAGGTGGCGGCGGCGGAGGCTGCAAGAGCAAGAGGCCGACGGGCTGCGGCGATGGGAGTGGTGGTAGGATGACGGAGTAGCGGCGGGCAGGCGGCAGGGGAACGACGTTAGTCGTGACTTGCTGGAGAAAGAGTGGAAAAATGTTAGAAGTAGAGAGAGAGGAAGAAAGGGGAAGAAAGAGATAAACGTGAACGTATTTGGCCGATGGATTTTTTCAATCGCCTGTGTGGGTTCAATTGTCGTTTGTGTTTACAAATTGAGGAGAATACCCGATTTAAAGGGCTGGGCGACGGATCTAACGATGGACTGGTCTGTCATTAGGTAATAAGAATATTAAAATAATAATAATTAACCTAACGACGGACTAAAGACAAACTCTACTTATGAAGGACTGAAGACAGACTCTACTAATGACAGACTGTTTCGTCGTTAGTTATGGTGCCAATTTGCGCGCCAAAATGTCCGTTGCCAATCCGTTGTTAAGCTTATATGATGTCATCCGTCACCAGTCCGTCACTAACCGATGATGAAATACAAATTTTTCGTTAGGTTTGTAACCTGTTTTTATGTTTTTTTTGTAGTGATTCATTTAAATAAAAATTGTAAAGTCGTGCCAAGTGTGTTATAATAAGTGTATTGTTATTGTATAATTAAAATATATTTTAAAAAAAATATATATATATATATATATCAATCATTACTATATACAATTCAGATTCTGACATTTGAAAAATGCATTCATAATTATAGATTCAAGTAATTATCTTCAGAGTCACCTAAAATCAAAATCTTTCAAGCATATATATAGGAATCTCCAAAATCAAATATACAAAATTTAAAAATCAAAATAAATATGCTTCAGACTTATTTATATTTCTTATTTATACCAAAGAAAATATTATGATAAATACTAAAAAATCAAATGAATGATTTAATTAAAAAATATATATATCTTATCATTTTTTTAAATAAAGTAAGAAAAATAATTAAAAATGCATTAAGTAAATAATTAAAATGATAGTATCAAACATTTGAAAAAGAAAATTTGAATAGAATTTCCTAATTTAAATATATTTAAAAATAACTCTTATTTTAAAATTTGGTGAGAAAAAATATTTGTTAATACTTCTTTTAATATATTAATATATAACAATTTGTTCATATTGTTGGTGCGTAGCCCAAGACTTAATAACATGTTAGAGAACTAAGGGTATTCTTGTACTTAAAGTAAGATTGATTGTTAATGAAAATATTTCAAATTTACTTATGTTATTATATGTCGAGACCCAACAATTAAACAAACATATTCCTCAAGATAAACAATTAAGAATTCATATTTATTTTATTTTATTATCAGCTAACACATCAGTTTCAATTACAATGTATACTTTTTCTGATAAATCTTATATATTGTTTCAACATACTAAAGTAATATTGGACCCCATTAATAATATGTTTACAATTTGATCGACACAAATTTTAATACAGTGTTTTAATTTTATTTGCAATAATATGCAATGAGTTTAGTTTAAATATTTATTGGAGAATATATAAATATTGTAGTTTGACTAAAGTTATAACTTTTTTTTTAAAATAACAAATTTTAAGTGTAAAAAAAATTTTAATGGACGAACCAATACAAAAAAAAAAATTAATTATTGTGAAAGAAAACATTTATAGATGCTACATAAATAAATAGTTTTCGCAGCAGCTACTAAATATGGGTTCGATAGAATATAGAATAAAGATATACAAAAAAAAAATCAATCGCAACGAAAAGACCGAATTAATTGGATTTGGAAGTAATACGACTGTCAAACTTCCTAATATATGACCCAATTCTAAAAAGACTGAAAATCATGTATTAGTCCGGATAAAAAAAAAGTATTATTTTACCAATGAAACATTTCGAGGAAAAAAAGATCAAAAATGCTTGAAATTGCAAAAAAAAAAAAAGAAATAAAGAAATAAATGTGGTTCTCGTTCAGCCGATCATCGCATGTTGTTAGACTTGGTTTAGAAGTATACTAGTATTGTAACCTATATATGATATTCATTTTTATCACAAATAAATATATAGATTATTACTTATTACTATATATAATTTAAATTTTACATTTCGAAAATATCTTACTAAATTGTGTTATAAATTCAAGTTGGATTCTCTTCTTAATCATCTCAGATCAAAATCTTTCAAACATGTAACATCAATACCCTTGAGGATCAAATATACAAAATATAGAAATTCAATAAATACTTAAAATTTGATACGATCCTTCCTGGTCATATGAATGAATTGCATGCGGAAACGAACACGAACTAAAATTAAAAGGATGAAAATCACAGACGAAATATCTCACAATACCAAAAAAAGGTATTGTCGCAGCCACACGTGGACGATGAATGACATACAGCGAAGGAGGAGACCTCATTGATTCATCGATAGAAGTTTGTCTTGACAAACTAAAAGTATTTCGAAAATTCCTCGAGAGATGATAAAACTCACAAAATATGATTAATGAATGAATTAATTAAGTACTAATTTGAGATTGCATGATATCTATATATAGGCTGAGATATCCCGAATAAGTAGGAACAAACTAATAAAGATTACATGACCTCTTGAAGACAATTTGTCCTCAAATCCACATCGTTGATGTTGTTAGGGTTGTTAGGGTTTGTATACCTCAAAGCATGTTTTATGCTTAGACAATGTATCAGATTTGTTTTCAATTGCACTTTAACGATAATAAATGTTTCTATCATTGGTTTGTTATATATTGAATTGCAAACAAGTCCATTTATTACAATTGTAAACTGTGTGGTGGATCGATGATCACGGAAGGTCGCATGGTCTGCTTCTTTGTAATATAAAGTCACAGTCTAGAAAAACCTGGGCAGTCTAGTCGGTAAAGGCTGCAATATAATTTCGATGCGAGAGCTGACCTTAGTCCGCAAAATGATGTCGGTATGTATAAGCGGATACACATGCTTTGCGTATACTTATTGAGAGGTTTCACAGTGAAATAAGTTCTAACGTGTTGATACTTAGAACGAGATCTCAAAAATTAATTCATTTCTTATTCTGTGACGTTGACCTTAGTATAGGCGGTTGATTATACGTTGCTTTGATTCATCTACGCTTGCGAGTTTTTCATAACACTAAATAGTGATGTCTTGGGTGGTAGTAATTAGCTTAGCCAGAAGTACTCGACTGTCAGTCGTGCAGAATTGCGTCTCGGTGACACGAGTTGATAAATCCGCGTGAGGCATTGACGAGCCTGGTTTTCGTGCTCTATTTGTGTCTTATTTTAGGTCTAGATCGAGTCTTTTTCCTTTGTTTGTATCGTATTTCGTTTTGGGATGACACAAGTCTTTGGCAAACAGGATGCAGGGCAAGCTGCAGGTCATCCCGTGAAAGAGGCAAGATTATACGCGAAGATCGCTTGGGCAATTTGGAGCTCAAGACAATGTACCGCCCAGGACCACACTGCAGCAGAGGGAGGCTAAGGGAGCGAGCTGAGCAAGACGGAGGACTGGCCAAGCAGCTGGGAGCGCACAAGACAAAGGGCAAGAGGTGGGGATTCGCGACAGATTTCTTTCCTTCCGCGGAAAAGGAAACTTATCGCCCTTTCCTTTCACCAACGATTTGGGGAAGAATTGGGATTCTTTCCTTCTTCGCGGAATATCTAACCGGGAAGGAAATTTTGCCAGAACCCTACTCATTACCACACAAAAGCCCAGGCCCCCGGAGACCCCTATTTAAAGCGATGAAGAGAATCACAGAGAGACACATGCGATAGGCTTTAATACGAGGGAAGGGGGCGACACCCAGCTGCTAGTTTAGTTCTTTATTTTCGTATGAGTGATTGGGAGGAAAAAACAAGTCCTACGGGCAAACAATCCATTTAATTTCTGTTATGCTTTTGGCTTTGCCACGGGTTAATCCTAGCAGGAGGATATTTTGGTAACACTTTACTTTCGTATTTTAATATAAGTATGCTTTCTTTTATCTCTACCTTGTTCTTTATTTTCTGCATGAGTAACTAGTTTATTCAACTTGACTTGGGGTAAGATGAATTGAGTCCAAGACTTATAAAGTCTTGAGAGGTCTAACTGTGCATATAGTTGTCTTGGCAAGTTCCTAAAGCGCTGGATCTGAATTCTATACAACTTGATCAAGTCCTTAGTGTTGTTTGGCTAGTAGCATTCTTGGGCGAGATCAGGTTACAACTGCGAGCTGGAAAGTCCAAGTGTTAGCGACTTCCTACTTGCCAGCCAGAGGGATCAGCGTGGTGAAGTAGGTAGGAACATTATGGACGGGCGTCTAAGAGGGATCAGCGTGGCGAATGCCTATTCCGGTACATTGGAGTAAGCTTGGTCCAAGAGCAATCTTGAGTAAGGGGGATAGGGAGTGAGTAACCCTTACCTTCTGGGCTGAAAAGGTGTACTGGGTGGGGCTTAAGTGGCTACGTGACGATTAAAAAGGGGGCTGCTTGAGTGATGTGTTTGGGTGGTAGGAGTAAAACCCCATTCTTACGCCTGCCCTTAACCGATGACTTGTCGAGGCAACGAATAACTTTGCCCCAATGATCACGATATAAGTCAAGACTGAAGGACTCTAACCCAAGTCAAGTTGCTTTCTCATTTAACTCTTTTATTGTTTTCTTTTCAGTTATTTACTTTTACAGCTTTTACTACTTGGTTACACCTCTTGCCCAAGGCAAGACCATAATCAAAACCCCCAAATTGTGTCATCGAGAGAGGAATCCACCAACTCTCTGTGTGATCGACCATGTACTTGCCACTAACGGAATCTAGTGAAGAATACTTATAAATTTATCTTGCTGGAGTGATAACAACTGAGCTCCGACAGATGTTCAGAAAGGTTTATTACATAAGAAACCCGGTCGGTTGTGAATTTATTCCATATGTAATATTAAAGGTCTGAACCGGATCACTCACGAATAAATATATTAATTAATTTTGAGTTTTCAGCAAACTAAATTAATTAATGGATTTAGAAAAAATCTTAAACGCGGGAAATAATTAATGACAAAAGGGTTACGTTCGTAATTCGAATGAATCAAGATGAGTTCAATATTTATCCTATAGTGGAGTCGATAAATATTTATAATAGAACTGCTCTTTATTGCATTTACATAGAGTAATTAATTGGGGGACAATTTAATTTAAATTAATTAATTTAAGTCTAAAGGTGGGCCACCCAATTAATTAAATTCCAGGTAATTTTAATGTGGCCGATTTCCCCTCTTTTGCAATAAGTTTAATTGTCAGAGATGGCTTACAACTAATAGTTCATACAACATCTAGGGATCCTCGAACAATATGATATCTTACACCGGGTAAATCCTTAACCTTCCCCCCTCGTACTAAGACTGAAGAATGTTCTTGTGAATTATGGCCAATACCGGGTATATAAGTAGTGATTTCAAATTCAGAGGTTAATCGTACTTTGGCAATTATTGATTCGTCCAAGCCCATATTAATTTTGAATACAATTCAAATTTGAATCTAAATTATAGTTGTAACTGCAAGAGATAAAGAGGAGATTATGATTCAATTATTTGAGATCTAATTCATTCTCCTTAGAAGCCCTATCGTAGCTCACTATGTCTATAAAAAGGAGAATAAGAAGGAAACAATTTCTCTCTCCTATCTAGAGAAATCAACGCCTAGCCCCCCCTTAAGAATTATTCTCAATTTTCGAAAATCACAGTGTCTCACACTGTGAATTTTTCGTGTGTTCTTTTTCTCCAATTACTAGATAGATTCGCCCACACGATATTCTAGTAAGTAGACTGGGAATAAGATATAAGTTACTAGGGTTGGATTTTATGGAGATTCAAGAAAGAGATTCGTACGGTGTGGATTTCAGATCGTTGCTAGCTATTTAAATCGCTTCACCACAAGCGGATGACTTAACATAAGAGAGGTATAATTTATTATTTCCGCATTATTTTCTTCTATGTGATTTAAGAATTGATTATTTGTGTGATTTATTAAACCTGTGGATCCTGCGGTTTCGTGAGCCCCTCATACGGGTTTCATCAGTTGGTATCAGAGTCGGTCACATGTTTTTTATGTATTGCATGAATTGGATTTAATTCTTAATTATTTGCCTTTGCTCATAATTTTATATTAGGAGTGCTAGATTTAATTTTAGCATTATATCATGATATCACATGACTAATACGATTTAATCGGCTTATTATTCATTTATTTTATTCTTCGGTACCCGATTTGGGTTTAAAATATGTAATCACAAGGGGGTTGACCGTGTTAGATTAGGTTTTATTTTATTTTTCCATGTATTGTATTTTATTATGTAATTGAGTGGGAGACAAAGAACGAGAGGAGAAACAAAGGCCGAAATCGGGCCACGACATCGCTGTGGGGCACCCCGGTAGACGCACGGCACGCGGCTGGGCACGCGCACATCGCGCGGCACTAGCGCCAGGCAGGCGCACAGGCATGTGAGGAAGGCCAACGCGCGGCCCCGGCTGCGGCATAGCGCCAGGCAAGCGGTGGAGCAAGGTGCGAGCGCGGAGGAGCCACAGCACAACGCTAGCGAGCGCTGGCCTAGCCTCAGCGGTTGCTGGGTGGGCGGGTCAGCGCAGGCGAGTGCGGTGACAAGTGAGCGGGGGCGAGGACATGAGCAGCACATCGTGCGAGGGCGCAAGCCAACGTGGGTCGGCGCGCCTGGCGCGTGCGTTGGCCCTCAGCAACGCGCAGGATGCCTCGGCAGTGGCATGCGAGGCTTCAGCTTTCTCTCGGGCATGTTTCGGCAGTCCCGGCTGCGAGTGAGAAGGGTTCGAGGCTAATCCGACCTGACTCCGGAATTCGAATTTTGAATTTTGGGATTTTAATCATTGTTTAAATTTCAAATTTGAATTAGAGATCATCTACAAGAGAAGAAGATGGAGGATTTAATTTGAATTCCTTAGTTTTTGGAATTAGTTAGTTTATCCAATTTTTGATAATTGATATAATTATTTGCCTTATTATGTGCTTAATTATTTTAATTTGGCTTTTATTTGCTCTTTATTATGTGGAACTTGTCTAAATTGTTATATCAATTTATTGGTGATCTTATCTGGATTTTAGACATGTCATAATATGTGATTATCCATGTTAAAACCTTTTTCAAAATTAAAAATAACTAAGCGATAATTGTAATTGCATTTTATTAATTTAATTTATTAAGATTACATATGGTCTACATGAGACTGTCTTTTCATGAAGTAACTTGTTTTGATTCCATGTGGTATAACATTTTACCAGTTCACGTGATAAGACTTTTGTATAGATGGCTGTAAGAATTTAATTGATGGCAATATGACCCCTCCACTGTGGGCTTATTAAAGTCGATTAATTTCTTTGGTGTCAGGCTCATGGTAATAGCTTAGGTTTAATTTGACAGTTATAGTAGCACTACGCGGCCTCTGACTGTTGAGTTGCATGACCAAGTAAAATCGTTTTAAAATTGATTGTGTAATCGATCACATTGTGTGGCTTGCATGATTGATTTTAAATAGTTTGTTCATAAGCATGTTTTCTTTAAAGGTTTTGATTATTTGCGTTTGAGCATGTATTTATGATAGTCTATTTGATTTATTCTCAGTTCTGTTAAGTATGACTTTCAATCAACTTGTCACGATTCTTGAAAAAAATCGACTTGAGACGGATAATTATATTCACTATAAAAGGAATTTGAAAATTATCCTTACTGCTGACGACATTAAGTTCGTCCTTGACGAACCATGTTCGCCAGTTCCTCCAGATAACGCATCTACCAATGCTAGGGCTAAATATGATAAGTTGGTGAAAGCGAACAAGATGGCGAGGTGTTACATTATGGCCTCCATAAATAACGTCTTACAGCATCAACACGAAAGCATCAAGATATCCGATGAGATCATGTATAGTCTGAATGAGATGTTCGGTGCACAAAGTTGATGGGCCAACCAAGTGGCCATTCGCAATGTGATGAACGTCTATATGGCAGAGGGATCATCGGTTCGGGACCACGTCCTAAAGATGATAGGTTATTTGAACGAGATCGAGACTCTTGTTGGGAAAATCGATAAGGAGTCTCAGATAGATATCATTCTGAAAAGCTTACCATTGAGCTTTGAGTCGTTTCGGGTCAACTACATCATGAACAAAAATGATTATACATTGACGGAACTACTGGCTGAGCTGCAAACAGTGGAATCTATTAAGAAAGCCCAACCCAAGACTGAGTTGGTAGTATCAGCTCCGGCTTCTTCTAGCAACCCTAGAAAGGGTAAAGGCAAGAAGAAGGGCGTACTGAAGATTACTGAGAGGAGAAAGGCGACAGATGGAACGAAGAAAAATGAAGGAACTGAGAAATGTTTTAAGTACGGTAAGAATGGACATTGGAAACAAGACTGTCCGCTTCACAAGAAGTCAGTGAGCAGTCAAGGTACATCTTCAGCTTTTGTGGTAACATCATGTTATATGGCAAGTTTTGCCCATACTTGGGTAGTAGATACAGGCGCCACTAATCATGTTTGTTGTGATTCGCAGGCATTTCTGCGATCCAGACCACTTAGAGACGGGGAGATTTCTATCTCGTTGGGCGACGCCACACGAGTGGCGGCTGTTGCAGTGGGATACGTAGAGTTGCAGTTTGTCTCTACCGTATTAGTTTTACATGATGTTTTATTAGTACCTAGTTTTAGAAAGAACCTAGTTTCGGTTTCTAAACTTGTTTTGGATGGATATTTTGTTTCTTTGGATAATTCAGTTATTATCAAGAAAAGAGACTTGTTTATCTGTTCTGGTACTATGCTTAACAACTTGTACACTATATGTGCACAACCATAAACAACGTTCAACTTCAACTTTTAACTTTTCGACTAACTCCAAGAAGAGAAAAGCTTCTTGTCTTTCGTTGAATGATACATATCTTTGGCATTGAAGACTTGGACATATTAACCTTATGAGGATTCAAAAGCTAGTGGAATATGGGTCATTGGATAAACTCCAAGTTGAGCCATACCCTATTTGTGAATCTTGATTGGAAGGTAAAATGACCAAAAGACCATTCAGAGTCAAAGGAAATAGAGCCCAAGATGTGTTAGATATCATTTACTCTGACGTTTGTTGTCTAATGTCGACTCAGGCCAGAGGTGGCATACAATATTTAATCACTTTCATTGATGATTACTCAAAATACGGATATGTCTATTTGATGCATCACAAGTCAGAATCCTTTCAGAAATTTAAGGAATTCAGGGCACTTGTGGAGAATCGTCATGGAAAGACTATCAAGTGTCTGCGTTCTGATCGCGGAGGCGATCAGTTTTTTAGCCATTTATCGGATGCAGGGATTCAATCCCAGTTAACTGCACCAGGTACACCCAACAAAATGGTGTAGCAAAGAGATGCAATATAATGCTTATGGAGATGGTAAGATATATGATGAGTTATGCAGAGTTGCCTATTTCGTTTTGGGATATGCCCTAGAGACAGCAGTTTACACATTGAACTTGGTACCATCCAAGTCGGTCCCTAAGACATTGATTGAGTTGTGGACCGGGCGACAACCCAGTCTAAGACATCTCAATGTATGGGGTTATCCAACACATGTGCTAGAGAAGGACGCCGACAAATTGGCACCTCGTACAGACTTATGTATGCTAGAAACGAAAGGGTGAGAGTTTTATAGTCTTAGAGATTGTAAGTTCGTGATTAGTACACACGCTCGATTTCTAGAAGAAGACTATGTAAACAACCACAAGTCAACGAGTGAAATAGTTCTCAAGAAAATGAGAATTATAACTAATCCAAATTCACAAGAAACACAACGTGCAAAAACACTAACTCAAACACTTGTACCACCGGCAGTGGAACCTTGTCGTAGTGGGAGGGTTGTTCGTCAACCCGACTGATTAATTGGAGTGGGAGAGACATCTGACTCAGTCTCAGTCCTAGATAAATCGGATTCCTGGAACTACAAAGAGGCAGTACACGATAAGGACTGTCACCTCTGGCTAGAGGTGATGGAATCCGAACTGCAATCCATGGTAGACAAGGAAGTATATGAGCTAGTTGATCTTCCCGATGGCTGCAAAGCCATAGGGAGTAAATGGGCTCCAAGCTAAAACGAGGACCTGACAGTAAAGTTATTGTCTTCAAGGCTAAACTAGTAGCTAAGGGCTATACTCAAAAGGAAGGTATCGATTACGATGAGACCTTCTCACCAGTAGCCATACTCAACTCTACTCGTATACTCTTGTCAATAGCAACATATATGGATTGAGAAGTATGACAAATGGATGTCAAGACAGCTTTCCTAAACAGAAATCTTGAAGAAAATATCCATATGCAACAACCCGAGGGATATGCAGTTCAAGGTAAGGAACACATGGTGTGGAAGTTTAAGAAGTCTATTTATGGACTTCAGCGAGCCTCACAGTCATGGAACATTTGCTTCAATCATGTTATCAAGTCCTATGTATTTGATTAGTGCCCTGACGAAAGTTGTGTGTACAAGAAGTGTGAGGGTAAAGTAGTTGTTTTCTTGGTGCTATACGTAGATGACATTCTATTGATCGGTAGTGTCAAGAAGATGTTGTTGGACATTAGAGCATGCATATCCAGTCAATTCGATATGAAAGATATGGGAGACGCGCGACATATTCTAAGGATCAAGGTCATCCGTGACAGATCTAAGCAAATGTTGTGCTTATCTCAGGACTCTTATATTGAAACTATACTTAGACGTTTTACCATGCAAGATTCCAAGAAGGGTTTCTTACTTTTCAGGCATGGAATCGTTCTTTCTCAGGACATGTGTCCAAAGACACCTAAGGAGAAAGAGGAAATGAGGAAGATACCTTATGCCTCTACAGTAGGTCGTCACATGCATGCTATGATGTGTACTAGGCCGGATATCTACTTTGTTGTAGGCATGATAGCAAGATATCAGTCTAACCCTGGAAAGGGATATTGGACAGTAGTAAAGAACATACTCAAGTACCTTAAACGGACTAAGCAGTACTGTTTGGTTTACCAGGCTGATTCATTATGTCCTTTAGGTTATACCGATTCTGACTTTTAGACGGATCGGCTCAAGAAAATTTACCTCCGGGTATGTGTTTACTTTGGGAGGCGGATCTATGACATGGAGGAATGTGAAGCATAAATACATCGCGTACTCCACCATGGAAACTGAATACGTGGCCGCATCCAAGGCTGCAAAGGAAGCAGTTTGGCTCAAGAACTTCTTGATGGAGATAGATATGATTCTGAGTATGCCGACGAATATCACGGTTTATTGTGATAACTCTGATACAGTGGCAAACTTAAGGGAACCAAGGGCCCATAAGGCGAGTAAGCACATTGAGAGAAAATATCACATAATACGTGATATTGTTAGGAGGGGCGATATAATGGTGACAAAGATAGCATCAGAGGACAACCTGGCAGATCCCTTCACGAAAAGCCTGAACGGGAAGACGTTTGAGAGGCATGTGGAGAAATTAGGACTTCGACGTGTTATAGACCTGCTTTAGATATAAGTGGGAGAGTTATATATCATGCGACACAGTTATTTGTATACTCTAAAGCATGTTTCAGTATAAGTGGGAGATTGTTAGGGTTTGTATACCTCAAAGCATGCTTTATGCTTAGACGATGTATCAAACTTGTTTTCAATTGTACTTTAATGAGAATAAATATTTCTATCATTGGTTTGTTATTTATTATTGTTATATATTGAATTGCAAACAAGTCCATTTACAATTGTAGATTGTGTGGTGGATCGATGATCACGGAAGGTCAAACAGTCAGATCCTTTGTAATATAAAGTCACAGTCCAGACAGACTTGGGCAGTCAAGTCGGTAAAGGTTGCGATATCATTTCAATGCAAGAGCTGACCTTAGTCCGCAGAATGATGTTGGTATGTATAAGCGGATACACATGCTATGCGTATACATATTGAGAGGTTTCATAGTGACATAAGTTCTAACGTACTAATACTTAGAACGAGGTCTCGAAAATTAATTCATTTCTTAATCTGTGACGATGAAATTAGTATAGGCGATTGATTATACGCTGCTTTGATTCATCTACGCTTGCATGTTTTTCGTATCTCTAAATAGTGATGTCTTGGGTGGTAGTTATTGGCTTAGCAAGAAGTACACGACTGTCAGTCGTACAGAATCGCGTCTCGGTGACACGAGTTGATAAATCCGCGTGAGGCGTTCAGAAAGGTTTATTACATAGGAAACCCGGCCGGTTGGGAATTTATTCCATATGTAATATTAAAGGTCTGAATTGGATCACTCACGAATAAATATATTAATTAATTTTGAGTTGTCTGCAAACTCAATTAATTAATGGATTTAGAAAATCTTAAAGGCGGGAAATAATTAATGACAAAAGGGTTACGTCCGTAGTTCGAATGAATTAAGATGAGTTCAATATTTATCCTATTGTAGAGTCGATAAATATTTATAATAGAACTGCTCTTTATTGCATTTACATGGAGTAATTAATTGGGGGACAATTTAATTTAAATTAATTAATTTAAGTTTAAAGGTGGGCCAACCAATTAATTAAATTCAATTGGGCCCAAAAGGAGACTTAGAAATTAATTTTATCTAATTATGGATTTGTCCAAACCTATATTAATTTTTAATATAATTTAAATTTGAATTTGAATTATAGTTGTAACTGCAAAAGATATAGAGGGGATTATGGTTCTATTATTTGAGATATAATTCATTCTCCTTAGAAGCCCTATCCTAGCCCATTATGTCTATAAAAAGGTGAATAAGAAGGAACCAAGTTATCTCTCCTATCTAGAGAAATCAACGCCCCCCCTCCCCCCTCCCTTGAGAATTATTCACACTATGAAATTTCGGTCTTTGTTTTCTCCAATTATTAGATAGATTCGCCCACACGATATTCTAGTAAGTAGACCGGGAATAGGATAGAAGTTCTTAGGGTTGGATTTGGTGGAGATTCAAGAAAGAGATTCATACGGTGTGGATTGCGGATCGTTGCTAGCGATTCAAATCTCTTTTCCACAAGCGGAGGACTTAGCATAGGAGAGGTATAATTTATTATTTTCGCATTATTTTCTCCTATGTGATTTAAGAATGATTATTTGTGTGATTTATTAAACATGTGGATCATGCGGTTTCGTGAGACCCTCATACGTGTTCTATCAAGGGTTTGTATAGCTCAAAATTGTAACAGACTTTTTTCGATTCCAATTATTAATGAAAATAAATTTTTCCATCTTTGGTTTGTTATTTATTTATCTTTGATTATATAATTTTAAATGTATCCTTCTACAATTAAAAACTGTGTGGTGGATCCATGATCACAGAAGGTAACAAGTCGGTTTCTTTGTAGGACAAGATACAAAACCTAGACAGACTTAGACGACAGTCTAGTCTGTAAAATATTGCGATATCATTTTATACGAGAACTGACCTTAGCCCGCAAAATGATGTCAGTGTATATGCTGTCAGAAATGCTTGTGTATATATATATATATATATATATATTGTGAGATTTCACAGTGAGATAACTTCTTCGTATTGTTATTTAGGATGAGGTCTCAGTAATTGATTATTTCTCAATTTGTGGATGATGACATTGGTATACGTGCCGATTAGTCACTGTTTTGATTCATTTGCACTTAAGGATTTTTCGTAACCCTGTAAAGTAATGTCATGGGCAGTAATAATTGGTTAGCAAGAAGTACTTTATTGTCATTGCATAGAGTTGTGTCTCGGCTAACTCCGAGTTGATTAAATCCTCGTAAGGCGTTTAGAAAGGCTTTATTATATAAGAAACCCGGTCGATTAGAATTTATTCCATATAATAATCAGGGATTGAACCGGATCATTCATAATTAAAACACATTAAATAATTAATATTTAAAAGGTGAATTACATATAAAATTTTAGTGATTAAAGATAATTCAATATTTATCCTATAGTGGAGTCGATAAATATTTATAATAAATTTACACTTTATTACATTTTCATAGAGTAAATACTTTAAGAGTTAAATTAACTTAATGTAATAATTAATTTAAGTCTAAATTATGACCAAGATAATCAATTAAATTTAATTGGGTTAAAAATTACTTGAAAATTAATTAAATTAAGTTATGATGTTGACTTGGTCAAATTAATTCTGAATTATTCAAATTCTAACTAATTTGAATAATAGATGGATTTGTTAGAGATAAAAGTGAGAGTACCAAGATGTACAGAGATCTTAAACGAAATTGTTGGTGGGCTGGAATGAAGAAGGATGTGGAGATGTTCATTGAATGTTGTCTAGCATTTCAACAAGTCAAGGTTATACATCAACGACCATCTGGATTGTTGCAACCATTATCAATTTCGGAATGGAAATGGGAACATGCCAACATGGATTTTGTGGTGAGTTTTCCGAAATCAACAAAAGGGAACACTGCTATTTGGGTAATGGTCGATCGTTTCACCAAATCATCACATTTCTTACCAGTTAAAATGACTTTTGATTTGGATAAACTAGCCAAGATTTATGTCAATTAGATTGTACGTCTTTATGGTGTACCTGTGTCAATCACATCGGATCGAGACATGAGGTTTACGTCTAAGTTCTGAAAAAGTTTACAAGAGGCCATGGGAACAAGGTTAAAATATCATAACTTCTACGTACGATTTTCTTTTAGAGCAAACCTAAAGTCAACATCTACCTTTCTTCATACTCTACACAATGACTATAATATTGATATACTTTCGGTCATGCATGGAAAAACTAATTTTTTTTAATGACGTGCTTAAACTTTAAAAATGCGTAGCAGTTGCATAAGAACTCCGTTTCGGGCAAACCTAGTGCCAATATTTTTCTTTTGAAAAACCCTACAAAATGAGTATAATATTGACATACTTTTGACATATGCACGAAAAGTTCAATTTTTAAAGAAATGTTTTAAAAAGCTTTGCTGGTTTGTCAGATTAACATGATAGGTCCTAACAGGGTCTAGGTTTTTTCTAAAATTCTTATTTCATCATACCTAGGTCTCTTAATAGTTAGAACACTTAGAATTATAGTTAAAAATTAGTGGGATATTACATCCCTCTCCCTTAGAAAAATTTTGACCTCAAAATTACATGTTACCTGAGAAAATAAATCATGATATTGACTCCTGAATTTATCCTCCATTTCCCATGTAGCCTCATCTTGCCCATGATGGTTCCATGGAACTTTCACGAGAGGAATTTCTTTATTTCTTAATACTTTGACCTTTCTATCTATAACACCCCTATTCTTTAAACAAGGACATTACGAAAAACTTTACTTTTCTTTAATCATTTAATATGATAAATCATATTATGAATTGTGTTTTAAGATAAGCAGCGAAGTGTATAATAAAATTTTTCAAACGGACGGCATATCCCCTATAAATACGTATATGCCAACCTAAAATATCAACAAATAGCAGCAGACAACGATACCAAAATTGGGACGCAACCCTCATCAAAAAATTATATATATATATACATACCCATCAAAATATCAACATCAGTTTAAAATTCACTTAAGTGTTTCAACCAAACATAGTTATCATATGACAAATACGATTTTAAAACATTTGAGCAAAACTAGGTTATATCATATTATCATACCACTACTAGAAAAATGAGCATAGATGACTGATCATAGATGACATTTTTTTCAAAAAATGTCATCTATGAGCACTTTTTTTGTTAGATGACATTTTGAAAAAAAAATGTGATGTATGAAGTGTCAGGAAAAATATAGATGACATTTTGTTAAATAATGTCATGGTATAGTGTCATCTATCTATTGCTTAGATGACAATATCATTGAAATGTCATCTATGTGTGTGTTTTAATTTCTAGATTTCGAAATTTTAGCATCTTGACTCCATTAACACAAATTCCCGTCGACTGCAGCTTGGAAAGGGGAAACCCTAGGTTACGCCGCCACCCTCTGGGTGCCCCGCCGGTGACCTCGGTGGTGGCCCTGGCCGGAATAGCACTTCAGAACAACACTTCGAACATTCCCTAATCATTATCCGTCGTTTTGGTGAGCGTTTTAAATCGTGATTACTTGGGCAATTGAACAGCTTGCGTGACTCTCAAATCGCGATCCCAGCTACATTCAGCCCTTCATCGCGACTCCAGAAGTTCAACCCTAGGACGACTACCATCTGTTCTTGAGCGTCGAAGGGATTCCTCTCTGTGCGATTCAAATCGCTTGGAAGTCCTGCTCGAACACTGACTCTCTATCCTGGGAGACGTTTTACTTGGTCGATTGAAACAGCATTGTGCGACGCCCAAAAATAGCATTGTGCGACGCTCAAAACGCGATTCCAGATTTGAACCAGCGAGCGTGACCCTCAAATCGTGAAGAGATTCCTCTCTGCGCGTGAAGAGATTCCTCTCTGTGTGATTCAAATCGTGAAGTTCCTGAGCTACCCTCCTCAACAAGTGATTCACCTGGAAGTTTGAACTTCTTCTAAGGGATTTTCAGGGAGTTTATCACTAATCTCTTTATCCTCTAACTACCCTGAGACTTCCGATTCTGTGCTTCAATGTATTGCATGTTCTAATTCCTGCACAGCCAATTTCTGCTTTACTGGGCATTTGCTGCGATAATTGATTCACTGGACATTTGCTGCGTTAATTTGATTAAATTTTACTGGGCATTTGTTGTGAATATCACATTATTGCTTTATCTCCTGTGCGATCCAAATTGTGAAGTTTGCAGCAAATATCACTTGGGAGATTAACCTCTGCTGAGGGACTTAACATATTTCTGCAGCTCATATTGGTGGTAAGTCTTTGATCTATGTTTTTGATTTTGGAATGAGATCATGGATTTGATTGACACTACATATCAGTTCTGACTTTTGAGAAAACAGGCTATGATAGTCATGTGAACTGAAAGAAAGGTTGGTTTAGCTAACACCAGTTAACTTTCATTTCAAATTACCCCAAAACGTAGTTCAAAGGTTGTTAGGTTTTTCCTTGGGACTAATAGGACTTGGGCTGTTTGCTTATATAATTATTATTCAAGGGATTATCTATCCAATCATGTCAGTATCATTGTTCTTATGCATGTGTGACGCAGCACAAGATTTTGGAAGTATCTTTATTAATTTTTTTCATGACATAAAAAGTAGCAGCATAATTTTGTGAGGTAAGGAACTTTTGCGTTTCTTCCATTTTAATGCATTTTGAACTGTTGGATTTTGTAGATCATCAAGTACTTGCATTACTTTCTATATGTTGAGTATCTTAGTCTAACTTGGGAGAACATGTTAGGCGTTGGTATCAAGGTTCATGGTGTTTCCCCTGGTGCTCCAGGTTCTTATTTACCCGTAGACTCAACAAATAGGATGCAGTTTGGTAACTCTTCCTTTGAAAGTCATAGCCTTTCTGCCAAGATATCCCAGGAGAGAAGCAAGGAAGGGTTTCCTTTTGGTGATCATTCTGCTGGAAAAGTAGCTGGGAAGACATTGGATCATGGTGGCTCTAGTTTAGTAACAAATGCGAATATGGTACTGCTTGCCTCCAAAAGCTGTTGATTTTCAATATTTAGTGTATTATACAACATTTCTTTCACTATTGTCTTTAAAGCTGTATCTGTTTGCCTTGTGTTTAGTTGCTTTACCTTGTCTTGGCAGAGTTCTTTTCAGGGCAGTGTTTCAGAGCAAAACTTGACCAGAACTACTGGTTCTAGGGATATTGGGAAATCTCCAGTTCCTCAGTCTTCCAACACAGGCCTTCCATTTAAGGAACAACAGTTGCTAGATTTCTTTCACATGTTAATTTTGTTTGTGCTTAAAATTCAATTTTTTGCTTAGAAAAGGTGTATTATGATATTATCTTTTATTTAGTAAGTATTTTTATCGTGAAATGATTATTCTGGTGCACTGAAACTCAAATGTTCATTCACTTTGCTAGTGAAAGATCAGGAAGAAGGTTATTGTCACGACCCACCTTCACTAACTGTAGTAACGATGGGTATAATTGTGACTCAGGAATAAAATATAGAAATGAATAAGAAAATGGGTAATAACTTGAAAGTGAATATAGGTTAAATGCTTCAATAAATAAGGGTTTGTACACGAAGTTCGGTAAGGAGTATCCGATACCAAAATATATAAGTCATTGATCAAGAAGTCTAGAAATACTGAATACTGAAAAGAGTGTCAGCAGCGGAAATTGAATCATTTTCTAAGTCTACATGTATGAAGACATGTAAACCCCCAAGAGTTAATACTATGAGTTCGACAAAACCATTGCTGAGCACTCCTCCTTGAAATCAAAGCTCAACCTGCACATTTAAAAATACATGCAGGGCTGAGTACAAAAGTACTCAGTAGACACATGCCGAAATCGCATTCATACCTATATAATTGTCATGTCATTGTAAGTGAAACATAGGGATTTTGTTTTTAAAGAACCTATGTTCACTAAATTCTTTTGTGATTCTTAAAATTCGACTGGCCAGTCTAAGTTCTGGAGTAATCAATCATATCTGTAATTTCTGTGTGTCGGGAAGGTGGCCACCTTCCACGGACACTTGACCGGTCAACCTTTCGCTGACTCACAGTCCATAGTGTACACTAGTTCGAGTGGAGACGCTAACCCACTGGAACCCGAATTCGATTTCATAATCATAGCAGATATGTATCATACAAAACATAAAACATTTATGGCAAGACAATACTTGAAATATCAATCTCAATTCAAAAGCTATTTGAAAGGAAATAACATAAATGCGGATAAACACGCATATTTTCTTTTAGTATGAAAGCCTACCTGAATTGCTTCCCTTGATAGGATCTGAATTCTTTTTCGTTTAGTATTTCCCTCTTCCGTAACCTTAATCGTAATTAAGAGGAAGATACTACTTGTGAGTATATAATTTACTCATCTAAATAAAATGAAATAATATTCTATTATTTCATTAATTATTCTAATCCTTTGCTCGACTAATATTCGAGTACTTAGAGATTTCTATAACTATTTTCATAGGATTTTAAATCATTCTTTGATTTATTAATCCCTTATATTTTATTTGCTTTACCCAATTAATTTAATAATGGGTACTATAATTATTCAACATAATTTAATCTCAAGTTTAAATGCTAGATTAAATCTACTAGGATAATATAAATTTCAAGAATATATATAAAGATTAAAAGTAATACTAGTAATCTCATATCTTAAATATATATTAATTAATCTAATTATGCAAGCCCAATCAAATTTTATATATATATATATATATATCCAACCCATTAACTAATATTATGGCCTTCTTGAATTAATCATATTAGTCCATTCTAATTGAATTATCAACTCTTAATGTAACAATTTTCGGCCCAACTGGTACTAAGAAGAGTCAGCCCAATCTATTTTATTTCGGCCCACTCGACTCTTCAAAGACCCGACCCATTGAATTAATCTAGACCCAACCCAAAGGTTAAGTCCCAAATTCCCTAACCCTAGCACTTAGACACCACCCTCTTCACCCTTCTTCTCCCTCGCCCCTCTCGTCACTGTCTCTCTTCCCTATCTCCTCTCGCTGAATCTCTTTCTGCTCTTCTCCCTGTTTCTCTCCTCTCCTCTCCT
>JAPKLX010000192.1:46366-57380 GCA_026898415.1 Leonotis leonurus | reverse complement strand
CACTAATTAAGAACATAATTAAAGGGATTACCTCCAATTCTTGAAGAGAAGAAGAAAAATTGAAAGAGAGAAAGGGAGGGAGTGGTCGTTTGTGAGGGGTAGACAAAAGAGTGTTTGAAATGCTTCTACACACTTCTATATATATATATTATATTATATTATATTACTTAGCCATTATGAAAAGAAAATATCTTAGATATTTATAAAAAAATTCTTAGATATTTTTCTTAAATATCTTATAATATTTATTTATAAATATATATATATATTGCTAGGGCACATCCCGGCTCTAAGTTGGACAACCTGTAAACATTCGAAATCGAATCCATTAGTTCAAACATATAATAAATTAATTTATTTTTCAAACAATTTCAAACTATATTTTTAAAAATTAATAAGACTTGCCAAAATCATATAAATGAAACTAAAAATTATGGCGGGATATTACACTATCCAATATTGATATTGGCTTTTCCTCATAAGTTAAGCCCTCAGCAAAGACTATCTGATCATATGTTATGACATGCTTCGAATCGAAGATGTACTTTTGAAGTTGGGAAATATGGAAGACATTATAAATATCTCCAATACTTGGTGGCAGTGCCAATTTATAGGCAAGAGGGTCTATCCTTTCTAGTATTTCAAAAGGTCCTATATACTTTGGCCTTAACTTTCCCCTTTTGCCGAAATGTACCACTCCTCGAGTAGGTGAAACTTTTAGAAATACCCGATCCCCAACTATAAACTATAAATATGTTCGGTGCTTATCTGTATCGGACTTTTGCCTATCCTGGGCTTCTTTGATTCTTTGTCGTTTTTGTGCAATTATCTCAACTGTTTGTTGTACCATTTTTAGTCCCAAGGCGATCGATATTTTCTCCCATAGAGAGCCTCGTAAGGAGTCATTCCTATTATTTTTTGATAACTATTGTTATAGGCAAACTCGATCAAAGCAAGAATTTCTTCCCAGCTCCTACCTTTGTCTACCACGACTGCTCGCAGCATATCTTCTAATATTTGTATAGTTCGTTCCGACTGTCCATCAGTTTGTGGGTGAAATGTGGAACTAAAATTCAGCCTTGTTCCCATGGCCTCTTGTAAACTTTTCCAGAACTTAGACGTAAACCTCGTGTCTCGATCCAATGTGATTGACACAGGAACACCATGAAGACGTACAATCTCCTTGACATAAATCTTGGCTAGTTTATCCAAATCAAAAGTCATTCTTATTGGCAATAAATGTATTGACTTTGTCAATCGATCAACCACTACCCAAATAGCAGTGTTCCCTTTTGTCGATTTCAGAAAACTTACCACAAAATCCATGTTGACATGTTCCAATTTTCATTCCGGAATTGGTAATGGTTGCAACAATCCAGATGGTCGTTGATGTATAGCCTTGACTTGTTGACATGCTAGATAATATTCCATGAACATCTCCACATCCTTCTTCATTCCAGCCCACCAACAATTTTGTTTAAGATCTCTGTACATCTTTGTACTCCCAGGGTGAGCGGTGTATGAAGTATCGTGAGCTTCGCTCATGATTTTATCCCTCAATTGAACATCTGGTATGCATAATCTCCTTTGAAACATCAAAGCATTATCCATAGTTTCTGTGTATTCTTTTATATCTTCGGTTCTTGCCTTTAAACGCATTTTTTTAGGAACTCATCCCTATGTTGTGCTATCAGAATTCTCTCTCTTAGGTCTGGTTCAGCTGTCATAACTGCAACAAAACCTTTAATCATTTCTGATGGATGAACTATTTCCAATTTGAAAGATTCGAATTCCTTGAGTAATTCTTTTTCTTGTGTAAGAAGAAATCCCATCTTAGCTTTTGATTTTCGGTTTAAGGCGTTAGCTACCATATTGGCCTTTCCTGGATGGTAGTTGATCGTACAATCATAATCCTTGACTAGCTCGAGCCATCTCCTTTGTCGCATGTTCAAATCTTTTTGTTCAAAGAAATATTTTTAAACTTTTGTGATCATTAAAGATCTCACACTTAACCCCTTAGAGATAATGTCTCCATATCTTCAAGGCATGAACAACTGCAGCGAGTTCAAGATCATGAGTCGGATAGTTTAACTCATGTGGCTTCAATTGACGAGATGCGTATGCAATTACTCTATGGTTTTGCATTAACACACAACCCAATCCAAGCTTAGATGCATCAGTATAAACGATGAATCATCATTTCCCTCTGGTATAGCTAACACCGAGGACGTAGTCAATTTTATTTTTAGTTCTTGGAAACTAGCCTCCCAACTTTCTAACCATGTGAACTTAAGTCCCTTCCTGAGCAATTACGTTAATGGCCTTGCTAGCTTTAAGAATCCTTCAATGAATCTCCGGTAATATCCCGCCAAACCGAGAAAACTACGAATCTCGTTGGCATTCATTCATGTTTTCCAATCATTGACTGTCTCAATCTTGGCCGGATCAACTTTCATTCCTTCCGCAGACGCTATGTGTACGAGGAACCTAACCTCCTTGAAGCAAAACTTACACTTGTTGTATTTGGCATACAATTTTTCTGCTCGCAAGGTATCAAGCACAATGCGTAGGTGTTCTGCATGTTGTTCCTCATTTTTAGAATATATGAAGATATTGTCGATGAATATCAAGAAAAAGTTATCTAGGTATTGATGAAATATCCGGTTCATCAAGTCCATGAAAACTGTTGGAGCATTTGTTTAGCCAAAAGACATCACATTGAACTCGTAATATCCATATCTTGTTCGAAAAGCTATTTTTGGAATATCCTCCTTTCTCATCTTGAGGTTGTGATAACGTGAACGCAAGTCAATTTTGGAAAAGACAGTTGCTCCCTTCAATTGGTCAAAGAGATCATCTATCCTTGGAAGATGATATCTATTTTTAATGGTAAACTGGTTTAATTCTCGATAATCGATGCACATTCTCAGTGACCCATCTTTCTTCTGGACAAATAGAACTGGCGCGCCTCATGGTGAAACACTTTTTCGGATGAAATCAAGTTCCATTAGTTCTTGTAGCTTGAGCTCTTGCAGTTCCTTTGGAGCCATTCTATAAGGTGCCTTCGACACTGGTGCTGCTCCAGGCTCCAAGTCGATGGTGAATTCAATTTCTCTATCTAGAAGTAATCCTAGAAATTCATCGGGAAAGACAACTGGATAGTCCTTCACAATCCATTCCAATGAGAGGTCCTTGTTTTGATGTTCATCAGCCATCATACTAACAAGAATTGTCAGTATCAGATGTTTGCTTGAAAAGAAACATCCAATTCCTGGCAACATATAATCACCTTGTTTTTCTCTAACTAATCCATACCAAAAATGACAACGAAATCCTTCATTTCAATGACATATAAATTTTCTATCACCTCATATTCGTTGATTTTCAATTTCTGCTTCAGGCACACTTCCCATGCTAAAATTGTTTTACCTAAAGGAATGCTAATGCACTTAGTTGGGTTTTTCATAAAACGAAAAATATAGTCTATGATTAGTATACTTACCTTAGAAGGTTTTAAAACAAAAATAACTTCTAAGTAAGCAAAAACATTTGTGCATAAATTAAACATGACCTGGCATGACGTTACTCTTATATAAGTTATGTCCCGGGCCTTTTACCACCAACAGATCATAAACATTCAGTCAAATAGAGGTCGGCGAACCGTACACCCTAACATAGCATGAGTTAAAACCCGATGGTGATCAACCCACCGCAGTAGAGACTAAGTGATCACAGTCCTTAAATCGACATGTTAGGCCGAATAAGAACCCCCGACGGTCTATAAGAGCTTTAAACAGTCGATACCTTCTTGAAAATATTTTAACAGAGATCCATGAATTATTCATTTAAGAAAAGAGCTTAATAACTCAAAATACGTATATATATATCCCCAACCTTTCACCGATGAAATTTCTCGATTATGAGAAAAACGTAAATCCTTATGTGCTCAAATTTTTGTGCTAGGTACCTATTAGTCATGGGGAATATATTTTTGCTTTAATTTCCAAAAAGAACTAAAGATAAGTAGTACTAAATTTTTAGGCTTAATATTATTCTTTTTATCACGTAATAAATTAATTTAGCAGCAACCGGGATTTCAAATGACTTTGGCGAAGAAGACAAAAATAATCAATGCAATATTCCTTAGTTGAATATGCAAAGAAATCATGCATGCATGCAACTTCATTTTTACTTCACCTAGAAGTAAAGTCGTCATTTCTCGATTTTTAGAAAATCTTTCGATGAAATTTAGTCTAGATTCTTTTGAAAAATCCTATGTTTTTTTCTTTACATGCACCATAAATTTCATCGTAAAAGGATAACAGGTGAATAAATTTTCTTTAGAAAAACATGAAAATAATATTTAATATATATATATATATATGTTAGGAACCCCACAATATTTTTGTTTTGATAATGTTTTCTAGAAACATACTTATAGTTCATTCTATCTTGCTAGATCTTAATCTGTTCTAAATGTATCAGATCACTGTAATATAAAGTGAATCTGATAGAGTACACGATCTTAGTCCAGATTAGAAAAATGACTTGGTATGTAAAGGATCTCATCCTATAGAAGTCATTTTGTTTTTCTTTGTTCGTGGACCAGATCAACAGTAGATTGAAGCAAGCAGATGATCGATCAAATTGTCACTCGGTCAGTTCTTCCAAAACATACATAGAAGATTCTACCATGCTTTGGAGCATATTTTTGAAGACCAGATTGACTGCTGACCAGATCGATATCAATCTGGTACGACCTGATCGTTGTTTGAAGATGAACCAGATCGATATCAATCTGATTAATTGATGAAGTGTCCCAAACTCATTGCCACATCATTCGAGTTTACCAAATATGGAAGGAGAATCAATCTTCACTTGAAGAATGAAAGTACTATCTATCAACGATCTACTTTCCATATTTATTGAAGATTCAGTAAACCTTTCCAAATGCAAGAGGAGATAATTTAGGGATTCAAAATCTTTGATTGGTAAATCACATTTACTCCAAACTAATCAAGCCCAACGGTTAGAATTTCAAATTCTACACCTATAAAAGCTTGGAACCAAGACTGGAAGAGTACAAGACTATCATCTACGATCAACAAGTTGTTACTCTGCCCAGAAATCATCTCACTCTTCGAAGCATTCACACAAGAAGATTTATATTCACCAGATTGTGTTCTAAGCCGTTCGTGATCGAAATCATATCAACTCAATTCAAGTCTTTCTTATCGAGAAGAAGGAATGAGATCTTCGCTAGCTAGTAGTTTTCTAGTTGATTGACGTGAAGAGATCCAGTTACAGTAGTGTTCTGTAAGTTGTAAAGGGACACGACTCTTATTCGTGCATAAGTTTCAACCAGATTGTGCTTGAAACTTGTGGCTTGTTCTCAACGAGTATAAAGAAAAGAGTATCCTAGTAGTGGATATCTAATTGGGTTTGGATTGGACCGTGGACGTAAGGGGTTTCCCGAACCACGTAAAAATAATTGTGTTATTTACCTTTTGCATTTT
Organism: Leonotis leonurus; assembly: GCA_026898415.1. NCBI lineage: Eukaryota > Viridiplantae > Streptophyta > Magnoliopsida > Lamiales > Lamiaceae > Leonotis > Leonotis leonurus. The sequence goes on along the minus strand of JAPKLX010000192.1, from coordinate 51,864 downwards.
AAATCTCAGTTGTTTATTCACTAATCAACACATCCATTCAATCTGCATTCTTAATCTATCTCCTAAATATTATGTTAAATTTTGTAAAGGTTTTCTAAAAAAAGAGCACCGACTAAGTCCACCATATTCCGCACACAACGTTCTGCTAGGGAACAAGATTACTCTTGATCTCTGCCAGTGTATTCCCTCCCCCCCATACACCAAACTTTGCTCTTTCAGGACCAACAATATATATATATATATATATATAATACATGCAAAATTTTTACGTAGACGAAATCACAACATGATCATGCCGATATGTAGAATGCATGGCAATGAACACAAAACTTTAAGGACGACCACCGAATTAGAGTTTTCGGACTCCATTGAGGACCCTGAAATTGGAGGAGGTGGTGGTCGGTCGTGATCCCTTTGGGCCACTTTCAGCCATCATCATCCCGAACTTCATTCGGTACTCGAGTTCTATGTAATGAGAGCTATGCATAGGAGAAAACTGTTTCAAAAAAGGACGTGAAACGAAGAAGAAAACGAGAGGTGAAGTTATAATAAAAAACTACGGCGACGGCGAGGTCGCTACGGTCACTCAACGGCGGCTGAGGCACCTTCGTTGAGGTCCCGAGCTTCTATTACCTTGCCTCGACGTACCTCTTTGACTTGATTCAACCTCGGACTGAAGCTCCGAGAGCCTTGTTGCTCGATAATGGCGGATGAAGGAAATGAAAAGAAAGGGAAAAGAAGAGAAGGGTGGGGGTCTTCTTATTTGCGTGAATGTGGGGGAAGAAGGACTGACTTCCCCCTGCTATTTGTAGGGAAAATCCTTTTTATTTTTCTTTTTTTTTATTAATATAATATTATTATTAAATGCTTAAAACTCAAAATTCGTAACTTCTACATACGATCTCCTTTTCGAGCAAACTTAATGTAAATATTTTTCATTTTATAAACTGTACAAAATAACAATAATATTGATATACTTTCAATCATGCATGAAAAAACTCATTTTTCGAATGACATACTTTAACTTTAAAAATACGTAGCGACTGCATATGAACTTCTTTTTGGGCAAACCTAGTGCCAATATTTTTCTTTTGAAAAAAATCTACGCAAGTTGTATAATATGTATATACTTTCAAATTATGCATGAAATGCTTATTTTTAAATAAATCTTTTAAAAAGCTTTGATGGTTTGCCAAATTAACATGATACATCCTAATAGGGTCTAGGTTTTTCCTATAATTCTTATTTCATCATACCTAGGTCCCTTAATAGTTAGAACACTTAGAAGTATAGTTAGAAAATAGAGGGATATTACAATTGTTGGTCCCGAAAGAGAAAAGTTTGGTGTATGGGGGGGGGGGGAATACACCAAATGCAAACTTTTCAGTTTACTTGTTAAATTATTAGAGAGTTCAAGCTATTCTTTAAATAAGAAATTGCTCGACAGATGACTAACCAGATTAGTCCAAGCAGATTACTCTCTAGTGTAAACACTTAGACAATAATAAGAGTGATCTTATTATTTTCTAAGTATTGTGTGTGTGTGCGGAAATATGGTGGATTTAATGAGTGCTCTTATTAAGAAAACCTTAAGAGTTAATCAGATCGTTAAGCAGATTGATTGAGATGCAGATTATATGATAGTGCAGATGGTTAGAATAATAAACAACTGAAAGTAAACTCGATCTGCTTGAAGAGTGGCTCGATCTGCTTGAAGATGATGTCTTTTGAATTTGAGCAGATGCTGGAGTTGGTCGATCTGGTGCAATCTGTTGCCCCTGTTGAGCCTCTGTCCTTTCATCCGTGGCAACAGATTGATCCTTGCCTTTTGTAGCACCCTTCTCCTTCACCATTTTCTTCTCTTTCTTAGATCCTTCCCCCTTTTCGACATCATCAATGTACATCTTGATGAGTGCCTTAAGGGAGGTGATCTCTTCCTTCATCTCCTTCGCTTCTTTCTCAGAATCTATCCTTTGTGTAAGCAAGGAAGTGATGTTGAGGTTAGAGTCGTCAATTTGCTTTTGTAGTGAGGTTTTTGCGGAGGCCAGATTGGCAGTAAAACGCTCTTGTTCTTCCTTTATCACTCCAATCTCATCAAAAAATGAGTCAATTAAGGCCTTTGTGGGATAGCGCAGTTCGCTCAATTTTCTCTCAACAAAATCTTTGCCATTTGTCTCAAACTTTCTGAATAGCGATCTGGTTTCTGCATTAGCTGCTTTGATCACTTCTTCAGTTATCCCATCAGTCTGTTGTTTGACAATGGTATGGACCATGTCTTTCTCTTTCTTTGCGAACTCTGTGACTATTCTGTACATTTCTTGGACTTTTAGCTCCATAGTCACCAGAGTCTGATCAATCTGTTCCTTCCGCTGCTCGGCAGCAGATCGATCATCATCCATCTTTTTGCTCAGTTCTTCAAGTTTCATCCTGCAAACTCTTCTCAAGTCTGAGTTAACCTGGTCAACATGGGATTTCAGATGGTTGTTGAACTCAGTGAGAATGCGAGTGGCCTGATCTTGGACAGTGGAGAGCATTCCATACATAAATTTGTCAACCTTGTGGGAGATCAAATCCTTTACTTGTTCATTGGATAGTGATTGATGCTGGATCATCAATATATCCTTTAAGTTTGTCATCTCCACAAACTCCTCCATAGTAGCTGCGACAGCGGGGGTGTATATGTCGTCAGTAAGCTTCCCACCAACCCTCTGGCCAGCTGGTTCAGCCTCCTCTTGTGGGTAATCCACCATTGCGATCTTGCTCTTGACTGGTTCCCCCTCAGCCGGTGCAGTGGTTTCCATTATCTGTTCTCCAGCATCATCCATGTGCTGATCTGGTTCTGATTCTGTTATGGCTGCACCCGGTTGGTGAGCATCAGTAAGTTCATCTTCAACTCTTTCAACTTCTTTAAACACTTCCTCATCAGTCACACTATCAAAAAATTGCAGCATTCCAGCTTTCTCATATACAGATCTCAGATCGATCTTTAACTGTTGAGCTTCATGCTGAGCTATTGCTAGTATACTCTGAGGGAATGTTTCTCTCAACTCTGCAATAGAGGAGACTTCCAATATGTTCAAAAAGGTTGCTTCTTCAGCTTTGAGTGTATCCATTGATTTGGTTTTGAGTATGGCATCTAGGACGTAGAACTCCTTGTCCTTGATGAGGAGCAGTTGTTTTACTCTCTTGGCTGCATCATAGCTCTCAGGCGTGAGCTGGATGCCTGGGAATATCTTGAGTACAGCATGATCTGCTTCTGCTTCTAACAATTTCACTACAGACTCCGCTGTTTTCTTCTCCACATCTTCTTCGGAGGATTCATCTTCTCCTTCTTCTTCCTCATCAATCTGCTCCAAAGGCTCAGCAGATGATGGACTTGCAGTATGAGCTGGAGAAAAATCCTTAACCTGGCTTGGGTCCAAGGAGGAGATGGGAACAACATCCTCTGGTGGTCCCGCCACCAGAATTTCTTCCTCCTCAACCTCCTGTTGAGGGATAGCAGGTTCAACAATGACAGGTTCTGGAATCTGGACTTCTTCCACAGATTCAGTAAGTTTCTGTAGCCTTCTTCTCTTAGGTTTGGGCTGCTGAGCTGCGGTGGAGGTGTCTGTATCAACCGAGCTTGCTCTTCTTGTAACTCTCTTAGATGGTGTCCTTTCAACTGGTTTTTCTTTTTTGACCTTTGACTTGGTGTATTTCTCCGCAGGGGCAGATGGTGGGACCCAGATCGGGTTGGAGCTTCCCATTTCCATCAGTGCATTTGCAAAAACTGGGTCAGTCACCCTCGCAATCAGATTAGCAGATATGCCCATAGACATCTCAATCTGATGTTGGTCTTTTGGGAAGTGTAATCTGGTGTTGAACTCGACTGTGTTATCCCATTTGTGTTGCTTGAAGAATGACTCTAGCATATAACTGACTTTGGTGGAGTGTCTCAAGCTGCTCCTTCGTACTTCTATTCCAGGGCTTGCCCCTTTCACGAATGTGATCATCTTGGCCTCCTTTGCCAAGAGATCGAAGAGTATTCTGCTCCAGTTCACAGGTAGGTTAAGCACGACGGCAGCCAGAATCTTGAACTTCTCTGGGGTGACCTGATCGTAGGAACCATTGTGGTTCATGAAAATGCGCTGGACGAATTCAAAGATGATTTTGAATTCAGGAGCGAGTAGTGCCCTGTTGAACATCTTGTTCGTGTAATGAATGGGCCCTACCATCACCATCTCAATGACCTCCTAGAGTTGCTCTTCAGTCAGATCCCCAAGGCTAAGGCCTTCATCTTTCAACTTGTAAACTTCATCAATGATGTTCAGAACGTTGTAAGTAGTGTTGCTGATGGTGCTACCCTTGCTCACTCTGATAGTGGCTTCATTTCCACCCTTCTCCCCTTGCCACGAGAGATAAAATGCAGCAACTTCTTTGGGCAAGAAGTGGATAGGATGTGTGGTGATTATATTGTGAAAGCCTACAGCAAAGTCAAAATAATATATATGTGAGCACTATCCTTCCATCAATGAAGTATGAGTGCCCAGCAGCAATTTACAGAATATAGAGTTCTATACCCCAGTACAAGTGAACATATACATGCAAATGGGTAATAATGATTTTTTATACAAGTTTGAAAAGTTTCAGAGCATTCAAGATATTGAACAGTTAAAAAGAAACGCTCATAAATTTAAAACCTTTGCAGCGTCTAACAATGTCGAAGGCCTTGTCCAGTTTATGAAAACCAAAGGTGTCTAGTACTGCGAAGAGATCTTGATGAATATATGGGTTAAGAAACTTCACTTGCTCGAGAAACAAAGAAGATTTTGGAGCCATATTTGCAAAAACAGATAGGTTTTTGAAGATTTGAGAGGGTTTGGAAGGGAGAAAAAATATGCTAAGTGTCGAAGAAGAAGTGTGTTTGTTGATAGTCGAACCGCCTTATCAAATATATATAAAAGAAAAAAGAGATAAGTAAGGTAATAATATAATTAATATCCTTCCCTTTTCAGCTTTTCCCGCCTTTCCAAGGTATAGACTTGCAGTCTATTACCGCCTCTATTCTGCGTATGATACACGCGTTTTGGATCCTATGGTTGTAGTGTGGCGCGTGTTGGTTTACACTGTTAAAAGTGCTTCCTTTTTCTTGATTGGGTAAATATCTCCTTGATCACTGTTCCCAAACATAGTATCAATCATTACAAAAATAAAAGATTAGATATATTGTGTCAGAAATTAGATATATGTTATAATTAAATTGATATAGTCATCGTATATTGTTGACATTTCCCCCTTAACCATGTAATTGAAAAATTAATAAAAAATATTAATATCCACGTGGCTGCTAGTTATCCGGTCCAGATCGATCTCCTTATTAACGAACTGTTGTCAACATTATCGATCTGTTCATGCCACTTTCCAATTTGGATATCAATTTAATGTGATGACCTTTTACTGATTCCCAGTTGGAATTTGATTGATCTGTTTGACCATTAATATGTATTTAGTGATCTGGT
>JAPKLX010000192.1:13644-31366 GCA_026898415.1 Leonotis leonurus | reverse complement strand
TGAACCACTGCTCTGATACCACTTGTTGGTTCCGAAAGAGCAAGGTTTGGTGTATGGGGGGGGGGGGGAATACACCAAATGCAAACTTTTCAGTTTACTTGTTAAATTATTAGAGAGTTCAAGCTATTCTTTAAATAAGAAATTATTCGGCAGATGACTAACCAGATTGATCAACAGATCGATACCAGATTAGTCCAAGCATATTACTCTCTAGTGTAAACAATTAGACAATAATAAGAGTGATCTTATTATTTTCTAAGTATTGTGTGTGTGTGCGGAAATATGGTGGATTTAATGAGTGCTCTTATTAAGAAAACCTTAAGAGTTAATCAGATCGTTAAGCAGATTGATTGAGATGCAGATTATATGATAGTGCAGATGGTTAGAATAATAAACAACTGAAAGTAAATATGCAGAAATATAAAGAACACAGTGGAATAACTTATTCCTCAAGAATGATGTGTTGCATGCACATAGTGGGGCGGATTCATCGGATATTTGTGAAGCCCCATCCAAATGCAAGCTTGTGCTTTTTGCGCACTGGAAGTAATTGATTTTCTTGGTCCTTCGTCAGCTTCGATGAAATGATCACCGGTTTGTTTTCTTTTTCTTCTAAAAAAACATATTTGTGCTGTGCAGGGAGCTTTTTCAGCTCCAATTTGTCGGGTGTAGGTGTCTCCTTGGGTGTCGCCTAAGTAATGATCTTCTCGTCAATTTCTTATAGCATCTCTTGGGCAAAGAATCAATAGCAACTATGTAACAATAATCATCGATAAAATTGACATAAGGTATAGTACGACTCCTATAAGCAGAAAAAAACACTTCCTCCCTTAAAACAGACATTTTAATCGTGCCATTTTTAACAATAATTAAAGTATTAGTAGTGGCCATGAATGGTAAACCTAGAAGATGTGTATGCTCTACACCATTCTCATGCACATCTCCAATTTCTAGGATGATAAAATCAATAGGAACAATTAATCCACCTACTTGCACTAAAACATCCTCAATGACACCTCAAGGGTATCTAACAGATCTATTAGCTAACTGTAAGCACATGCGAGCAAATTTTAATTCACCTAATTCTATTTTCTTAAAAATAGAAGAAGACATCTAATTAATTCCTACTCCTATATCTATCATGTCAGATGCTTCCTTACTGTTTCCTAGAGTAATATTGATAACAAAACTACCAAGATCGTGTTGCATAGGAGGTAAGGCTGTTGCATGATTGATCTTGCCACTTCAGATACTGTCACCAACTCCCTGCTTATAAACATGGATGTAAAAATTTGCAAAGTTGATCAAACTTATTGCTATAATCAACTCATCACCAAATTTCCTCTTCTTGACTGTCAACTCCTTAAAGAATTTGACATAGGCATGAACGTTCTGGATAACTTCCAACAGATGTAAATTGACGTTTACCTTAGATAGCATTTTATAAAAATCCTCAAACTGTCGGTCGTGTTTCGGCAGAACATACGGATTGGCTGTTTTGTGAAGGTTATCACCAGGTTTCTCTTTCTTCACTTCAGGTGGGAACCCGTTCTCCTTGTCAATAGTGAATGGTGGCATCTCCATCTTATTTTCTACCGTTTTTACACTCCACAACACAGTCACAACTTGATGGGGTAGATGTCTCTACCCTGGAATTTTTCCTGTTTGTTGGTTTTGCTGTAACTGATTTACTGCACTAGAAATTTTTCCCATAGCCATTTCAAGGCGTTTGATAGTGGCATCTTGAGCCTCTCGAACTTGTTTATTTTTCTATATAAAAGCGGCCAAACTATCCTCAAAAGTAGGTTTCTGAGAAGGCATAGGTTGACGTGGAAATTGTTGCATAGGGTACTAGTGTTGCTGATTAGGAGGGTGATAGAACTGCTAGTGCAGCGGTGGGAAGAATTATGGTTGTGACTTTGGTGGATAATATGGTTGCGGCTGCTGCTGATACTGAAGATGGAAATTTGGAGCTTCGAGTCGTCAATTTTGAAAATTTTGTGCTCCATGCCCCGGAAATTGTGGTTTTCACCTTGTATTTTGTTGATTCCTCCATCTTGTATTTTGTTGAGGATGTGGCTTGGGCATGAATCCCTATGCAGTATAAATCTCATCCTCGCCTTCAATTGTCATCTCTGGCATTCATTGGTATTCTTTCACCATGTGGCTATAGTCGCCACAAATTCCGCATGACATAAATCTCTGATGGTGGTCGGTTCATCTTCAATTCCTGTAACTCTCGCATCATCTCAGCTACTGCACTAGACTTCATAAATTGTGGTTTTCACCCTGTGTTTTTGTTGATTCCTCCATCTTGTAACTCTCGCATCATCTCGCCATAAATCTCTAATGGGCTAGTCGTTACTGCACTAGACTTCATTCGTCGAGGTCGAGAAGATTTCTATTGGGAGCTTGCAGCTAAAGTTTCAAAAATTTCATTTGTCTCATCCGCTGTTTTAACTACAATATTTCCTTCCGCCAAACTATCTACCGTGAACTGAGTAGTTTGAAGAAGGCCATCGTAAAAGAACTGGCATAACATCTTGGTGTCATCTGATGATGAGGATATTGTTGTAGAAGCTCCTGAAATCTCTCCCTGACTTCGTAGAATGGCTCATCATGGGCTAGTTCGAAATTCATAATTTTAGTACGTACCGCTGCGCCCAAGTGGTCAGCGAACCATGTGGAAGAGATAAATATCAGGATCTAGCCTGATCCTCCAAAGTGCAAGGGAAACACTTCAACTTGAGTTGATCCTCCGTCAGTGAAAGTAAAGGAAAAGTTTGCACCACCATGCAATATTCCCGAATGAATGTCAAAACATCTTCATTCAGAAGTCCGTGATAATTCGGCAGTAGAGATTGATGGTGTGTGGCTTGAGCTCATAGTTCCTCACGTCCGTACACAAAACAATTGTTGTGGTAGTCGTCGTGCCAAACATGGGCCTAGTGAAATCGCCCATATTTCAGGTCGCTCCTAAATGCTTTCCTTTGCCATCTCCTCGAATAATTCAAATACAAAAAAATTGTCAATAAATTTGAGGTCTTATCATAGTGCGGTTAAAATATCATGTCTTCGATGTATGTTCTAATACTTTCATGTATCCATTTCAACTTGTAGGACTTAGGATGACTAAAGACCGGAAGACCTATAATTTTCACTGTTTCGACTAATATTGTTCGAGTCGATCGCAATTTAACAAAGTCGTCAAGCAATAGTAAGTCAACCCAAAGTCGAATCACAAAGAAGACATAGCAAGACAATTTATTTCGTTGTTTGACACGAAATCAATTAAAGTTGATTTGAAGAAGGTCTAAATCTAGGCAAGAATCGAAATTAATTAAGTTTCAAGAAAGATTAAATCCTAATCTAAAGAAAGAAAGAACAATCATACTTGAAGAACATGAATATAAAAGGTGAACCATAAATCGTAATTGAATTCATTAAGAAAGTGAGAAGGGAAGATAAATTCAAGAATGAAAATAAATTCAATTAGTAAATCAAACTCGAGTCTTGAATTGAAGACAAATCGAATCCACAATCTTGAATTGAAATAGGTTGAATCATTGAATACGCAATGACAAAACTAAAGTTGAAAATACGAATTGAGTGTTGCAAAGGCTATCATTCGGAATGAAAATACTAAACTAGATCAAAAACATGAATGTAACTAAGTTAAAAAGTCATAAATCTCGTTTCTAGGATGGGGAAATCGAGAGGTGCTCGGAATATAGTTATGTCAAATGAAGAAATTGCATTGTCTATTTATAGAGGATGGGAGATCAGCAGTCGCATAGGGTCAACAACCTCTGACTCGGTGTGTCGCGACCAATTTGTGGAACCATTATGTCTGTCTCCTGCATTAGTCGCTCGGGTCAGCGGCTGCTGAGGTGCCAGAGGTCGCTAACCCTGGCGCTCAATCCTCGCGTGCTCGCCGCTCCCCTGGACTCCCGTGAACTGTGGTCAGCAGCCGCGGGGTGTGCGTGGTTCTATATATTTTTCCCGTGGTTTCCTTCCGTGCTCTCTTTGATCATTTTTGATTCTGATTCGTACGTTAGGCCGGTGGTCCTGAAAATTAAATAAAACACATAATTTGGGTCCAAATATTAGAAAAATTATGGATAAAACATGAGCATAAGGAAGATGCAAACATGAGTTTATATAACCAAAAATATGCTAAACATTCACCATGACATAACTAACATTATTAGTACATGTTACACCATCAATAATCATGCCACTTACCTCTTCTGGATGGTTTTTTTTGTGTGAAACATATTCTCTTGATGCTCCTTTTCAATGTCACTATTATGCATCACATCCCTCTTTAAAGTCCAATTATTTAATTAGATCCCCATGTAGTACATTTACACACGAATCATTCCAATCTAGCATCTCAAAATTTAACTCCTCACTTTCGGTATCGACACAACTATCAAATTGAGTCACAATCTCCCTCCTATTCGGAGTTTGGATTATGGGAATAGTAGAGTTAATGTTTTCAAACTTTTCCAACCCTATTTTATCCACCGATTCATTTTTGTAGTGAATGAATTGGTAGATTGGCTTGGCTATCGATTGCTAAGAAAAGGATGTGGATTAACAGATTCATCACCTTCATTTGAACTCATCCAAGTACGAGTAGTCAAATGATGCAAATTCAGAGTTGGTCTTTTCCGAGATTGTTCTAGGCGATTGATCTTCTCATGTATTAGTTTTATCTCTTGCTTCATCATTGTTGCCATCTCTTTCGTCAGTTTTTCCACCATATATTTTATAGACCAATACTCTTCATAATTACCTTTGTTCATAGACATACTGTGTGAAGCAACTTGGGCTCTTGATGCCAAACGATAAGATCCTTCCTGGTCGTATGGATGAATCACACGCGGAAAATAACACGAACTGATATTAAAAGGATGAAAACTCAATATATCTATGATCGAATCCTATAAATGATATAGACCAGGTGGAATTTCTCTGTATACCCCAAATAGATATTGTCGCAGCCACATGTGGATGATGAATGACACACAGCGAGGGAGGTGACCTTGTTGATTCGTTGATAGAAGTCTGCCTCGGAAAACTAAGTTGATTTTGAAAATTACTCAAGACAAACTAAAACTCACAAAATATGATTAATGAGTAAATTAATTATGTACTGACTTGAGGATTTCTTTATTATTGTATGTTTTTATGTAGACGACCTACTGATTATGGGAAGTAATAATCAGGTTATCGTTGAAACGAAACGAATGCTAAAAAGAAATTTCAAAGTGGTTGATTCAGGGTTGGCGAACGTGATTCTTGGAATCATAATTTTAAGAACATCCGATGGAAATACTTTAACAAAATCTCACTATGTTGAGAAAGTGCTAACGAAATTCTGCATTTGGTAGCCTTCCGGTTAAGACCTCTTTAGAGCATTACGTACACTTGAGTAAGAATAAGGACGATCCTATTTCTCAAGAATAATATGTTAGAGTTATAGGTAGTTTGATGTATATCACAAACCACACTACACTGGATCTAGCTTGTTCGATTAATAAGTTGAGCAGGTTCACGAGTAATCCAAGCAAGGAACATTTGAAAGCTCTAACAAGAGTTTTGAGATACTTGAAGTATACTCTTAACTATGGTTTTCATTACATGAGATATCCCCCTGTTCTTGAAGGATATTGTGATGCAAATTGGATATCTAACTCGAGATATTCATTCTCAATGAGTGGATATGTCTTTGTTGTGAGGATGGGGTTGTTTCTTGGAAATCAACGAAACAGACGTGTATAGCTCAGTTCACCAAGGAATCTGAGTTTATAGCTTTGGATAAAGCGGGAAAAGAAGCTGAGTGGCTTAATAATTTCCTAGAAGGATATTCCATGTTGGAAGAAACTTGTGTCGTCAGTGGTGATACATAGTGATAACCAAGCAGCTATCGGACGAGCACATAAAGTCATCTAGATAACAGTATGTTGGGAACCCCACAGTATTTAGTTTTGATGATGTTCTCTCGAAACACACTTAGATTTAATTATGTTCTCTATCAGTTTCACTTTATATGACAGTGATCTGGTACAGGTAGAATAGATTGAGACCTAGCAAACAGAATTAAATCTCAGTGTGTTTCGAGAGAAAATCATCAAAACTAAATATTATAGGGTTCCCAATAATTTTCCCCTTTTTGATGATGTCAAAACCACACTTTACAGAATAACCTTAATAAAGCATTTAAAGCATGATCTGGTTTTAATTAACTAGAAGGGTTGATTGTTATTTAAAAATAACGAACATAAATAGTAACTTGGTTCTGGACAATGAGACTTTGTCATAAGATAACCCACATGTATATATATCAGATAATATCAAAGTGGATTACAAAGAGTGTTCAGAACCAAACAAGAATAAGAAACAATCAGATGGTAAAAATAAAAGAGTTCTAAGTAAACCATCTGACAGCCCCTCCTTTCTTCATCTTCTCTCGTTGTGTATCAGAGGTAAGCTGGACACTTTCATATATTTCGTCCCTCACTCTTGCATAGTTTGGGTCGTGGTTATCAATCTTGTAGCTTTTGATCTTGGCCACTTGATTGATGTAATTTAGAATATATGTCTTGTCGGAATGCTACTTCCAGGGATTATAGGGCAGGCCATGTACTCCCTCGCGGGTGCCTTAATTTGGAATTTAGCCTTCTCGACTGCCATTTTGATCCTTTGGACTAGCTCCTTGTCCAAAAAAATTTCCATGTAGCGATCGAAATCGTCATCTAGCGCTGACTCAGAGTATATGGGCTCTTTGAGGAAGTACAGTTCATTATAAAACCTTGCTTTAGTAGTTCTCAATCCTTCTTGTCAGCATCTGGTACCCAAATATCCTTGGGCGTCTTCTTCTGCAGTGAAATATTCCATACCGTAAATGGTTTCTTTTTCTTCTTTCTTAACTGAGTAGTGGATTGAGGGGTTTGCTGAGAGTGTTCAGATCTGGGTGGAGAGAAAGGTGTTTCGAAAGACTTTTATCTAGTTTCTTGTTGGTCCTGAAAGAGCAAGATTGGTGTATGGGGGGGGGGGGGAATAAACCAATATTAAATTTTTTCCGGTTTTCTTGTTTTAAGATTAAGTATAAGGTTTAATCACACTTAATAGATAAGATAGCTTAGAGTAGTAAAATAAAAATTCTTGTCAGGAAGATTCAATTTTACTCAAATAATACCTTATGCGTGGAAAAATTTTTTGGACAACAAATGCAAATTAGACTTGATTAAAGTTGTGTGCAGAATTTGGTGGTTAATGCTCTTTTTAATGTGAAAAACGTTTTCTTACTTGTAGATATTATCAAACCAATTTTGAATGCAAGAGTATGAAGAAGATGATAAAGAAGTAAATCAGATTCAAAGAACGCAAGTAGTTAACGTGGTTCGGGATAAACTTTCCCTACGTCCACGGCTCGATCAAATCTAGATCGAAAATCTACTAACTTTCTCCTTTCTTTTTACTCCTTGAGTACGAGCCACAAGAATTATCCAACCTAGATAATTTCTTGTCATTACAAATCTTCTTCCTAAAATTGAAAACTACAATCTAGGATTACAACAGGATCAAATCTAGATCCTAACTTTGAGTTTTGTAAAAACAGTTTTCCAGAAAGTAAACCTTCAACAACAGTAAATACTACATATAATTCTTAGATGAATGGAAGTGTTTTTGAACGTTGTGAACTTGAAGATTTTAGCAGAGTAATGACAGTATAATAGCTTGAAGGCGGTATATATATAGGACCATTGCAGGAACTATCCGTTGGAGAGGAAGAAGTCCTTACTCTTTGCATTAATCACTACATTAAATGCAGGGCAGTGTTGTTGATACATGCGCTGCCAAATGAGAGTCTTGTTCCACCTTTCACGCGATTTCCCAGTGTATTGCCATACTGGGAATGATTCACCGTACTGCAAATTGACAATATACCAAGTGGTTGACTTGTGATAAATTTAGGTATGTCGGCAGTCCACCATAGTTACAGTGAGGAGCAGCTCGTTCTTGATAGAATAACAGGTCGTTGTACATGAAGTTGTTCCTCCATAAGTTAATTGGTTTGGTTCCCAATTAACACATGACTTTATGTAGATCACTTCATATTTGGAGGTAGATGAATGAAATTGATGAGCAGGTCATTTTTGATAAAAACGACCTGTTGCTTATCTCGACAGCGAGCTGCTAGAAATCTTATTTCTAGCTGATCATCCTCTTGTAATGTCTTCCAAGTATAAAAGTATTCTATCTTAGTTACAGCTTGATAATAAGGATAGATATTTAACTTATCTAGGTGTTCCTTTTACATAGTAGCTGTTTCTAAAGTCTAGAAAATACAGATCATTTATAAGTAAGTTTGCTTTTTAGAAAACAATGTAATGAGCTTGCTTCCAAAAAATTGACAAGTCCCATATGTGGATTTTCTATCAAGCTTGCAACCTGCATATTCAGAATGAGAATAACCTGTTAATTCAAAATTATCATGACATGGATACCATAAACCTATCTCCATAGTTCCTTTGAGATAACGCAAAATTCTTTTGGCTGCTTACAAGTGAGATTCTCTTGGGCTAGCTTGATACCTATCACAAACACCAACAGCAAATGTAATATCAGGTTGGCTTGCAGTTAGATATAAAAGTAATCCGATAATACCACGATACTATTTTATATCAGCTGTATATCAGGACCAATTTGTCCATTAGTTTGCATAGGAATTTTTATTGGTTTGCAGTCTTTAACTCCAAATTTTGTGATGAGATCGTTAATGTATTTAGATTGATTGATTAGGATCCCATCAGCAGATTATTTGACTTGCAAGCCTAGGGAGAAATTCATTTCTCCCATTATTGACATCTTGTATTTGTCATGCATCAGCTTGCTAAATTTGTTACAAAGAAATTTAGATTTGGATCCAAAAATAATGTCATCAACATAGATTTAAACTAAAAGGTTATAGTCTTGGACTTTGATAGTGAAAAGCGTCTTATCTACTGATCCTCGTTTGAATCTCGATTGAAGTAAGAAATTGGACAATGTCTCATACCAAGCTCGAGGAGCTTGTTTTAGTCCATACTCTGCTTTAGCTAATCTATACACCTTGTTTTCATCTTCAACTGATCAAACCCAGGTGGTTGTTCTAAGTAGACTTCTTCTTTTAGAATTCCATTTAGAAATGCACTCTTTACATCCATTTGGAATACTTTCAAACATTGGAAAGTTGCGTATGCAAGAAACAATCTGATAGCTTCTAGTCGTGCCACAGGTGCAAAAGTTTCATCAAAGTCAATCCCTTCTTGTTGACAATATCCTTTAGCAACTAGCCTTGCTTTGTTTCTTACCACTTCACCTGTTTCATCCCTCTTGTTCTTAAATATCCATTTGACTCCAATAACACCTTGATGTCTAGGTCGATCCACCAGATACCATACTTCGTTTCTCTTGAATTCATTTAATTCTTCTTTCATGGCATTGATCGAATCTGCACTTTGTAAGGCTTCTTTGATATCTTTTGGTTCGGTGTGAGATATATAACAACTTAGTAATGCACTTTCTCCATGCATGCGTCTAGTTTTGACTCTATCTGCTGGGTTCCAAACAATGAGATCAGATGGATGGCTATCTACCCATTTTCTTCGCCTTTTCATTTCTTCATCATATACTTCGATTTCTATCTCATCAGGTGGATTCTCAAATTCGGGATGATCTATGATAGGGACATCAAAGAGATTGTCAGTGTTTAAATTACTACTTGATACTTCATTTACAAAATTTTGAATAGATGGCTGTTGATTTGTAGGTGTAGCAGATTGAGGAATGTTTTGTTCAGCAACAGATTGTTGTGAACATTCTTCATGTGAGGTTCCCCCTTTATCTGTTCCCCTTAGATGTGATAATTGGACATATGTTCCCCCTTGCTGTGGCTCCTCTACAACAGGTTGAATATTAGTTTCTCCTTCATCTTCATCATTTCGTGGACTCCATAAAAGGATGTCGTCGATGAGTCTATCTGTGGAGTTTCTCAATATTTAGAGGGTGAGATCATCTTTTGAAGAAGAGCTATATGTTCCTGAAACTTCAAAATTAGCTTCATCAAAAACAACATGTGGTGTTACTTCCACAACAAGAGTTCTCTTATTAAAAACTCTATAAGCTTTATTGATTTCAGAATATCCTAGGAATATTCCTTGATCACTTTTGCTATCAAATGTTTTTAATTGAGTTTTCCCATTGTTATGAATGTAACATTTACATCCAAATGATCGAAAGTATGAGATTCGAGGCTTCCTGTTATTCCACAACTCATATGGAATTTTCCCGTGACGTCGCGTAATGAAAAATCGATTTTGTGTGTAATAGGCCGTGTTGACTGTTTCTGCTCATAACTTCTTTGGGAGGTTGATTTCATTTAATATAGTTCGGATAGCCTCGTTGAGCGATCTGTTACGTCTTTCCACAATCCCATTTTGTTGTGGTG
This sequence comes from Leonotis leonurus, assembly GCA_026898415.1. NCBI lineage: Eukaryota > Viridiplantae > Streptophyta > Magnoliopsida > Lamiales > Lamiaceae > Leonotis > Leonotis leonurus. The sequence goes on along the minus strand of JAPKLX010000192.1, from coordinate 20,865 downwards.
TTCGAGCTGCTGACGTTTGATGTTGAATTCCTATTTTTGAGCAGTATTCTTCGATCATATGATTTATGAATTCAGTTCCATGATCAGATCGAATGGTGATGATGGATGTCTCATTTTGATTTGATAGTTTGTTCAGTAGATCAGTTAGTTTCTCTAGAGTTTCCTTTTTATTGAACATGAAAACAACTCAAGTAAATCTAGAGAAGTCATCAATAACGACAAGAGTATACTTTCTACCGTTAACAATTAATGGAGATACAGGTCCAAAAAGGTCTAGGTGTAGGAGTTCCAAGATTCTTGATGTAGAGTGAGCTGCCTTTGTAGGAAATGATGCCCTTGTTTGTTTTCCAACTTGACAAGCTTCACATACATGGTCTTTGTCATAGATTTGAGTAGGTAGACCTTGAACCAGATTGTCTTTCACCAGCTTGTTGATTGATTTGCAATTTAAGTCGCTCAATCGTTTGTTCCATAACCAGCTGGTTTCTGTACTTGATTTTGTTATTAGACAGGTTTCAGTTTGGTCATTCCATTGTACGATATACAATCTGTCCTGCAAAATCCCGGTAAGAAAATTTCTTCTCCTTCCATGTTCTTTACAAGACACTTGTTAGCTGTAACTTCTACTCTCTTGTTATTAGTACAAAATTGACTAATCGATAATAGATTATGATTTAACCCTTCAACATATGATACATTGAGAATAGTAGTGTTACCAACTTGAAGATCACCATAACCCTTTGTGTATCCTTTTGAATTTCCTCTAAAAGTAACATTTGGTCCAGTGCTCTCTTTGTAGTTGATTAATAGGTCTTTGTTGCATGTCATATGTTTAGAACATCCGCTATCAATTACCCACACCACGCCCCGATCTGTGTGCTTCCTTCTCATCGATCTTCTATCCTGCAATGAAAAATTATTTAGCTACCCTACTGATTGAGGGTACCTTGTTAGTAGAAAAAGTTCCTTTTGGAACCCAAATTTGCCTAATAATAGTGATATTATGTGATGGTCTGATTTGTTTGCCACTGAAATCAATGTAGACTATTTGCTTCTTCTTGGCAGGTGGTTGAATATGTGCAGTTGGTTTCTTAGGATCAGATGGTTTGGAGGGAGCATGTGGTTTTCTTTGGTTGAACAAGGGAGGAGTCGTTGTTGATTGATCTTTTGAGCAGTTTGATTAGTCCTTTGAGCAGGTTGTTTTCTTTGCTGATATCCAATTCCTTGAGTAGTGTGTTTCTGTTGTCGCTGGACTTGCTGTTGATGGTAGGCTTGTTCCTTGATTAAAATAGCTTGTGGTTGTCTCACACTGTTGTTGAGATTCACTATTTTATCTTTTCCCTTTTCTTTGATAAATTTCCCTGATGATGGCCCTTTGTCAACTCCGTCAAATCCGAGTCCAGTGCGATCTGCAGCTCTTCTTTGCATGCCGTTGATGAGTTGAATTCGATCTTCCTTTTTGTGCATTGAGTGATTGATTATGGCAATCAAATCATCGATCTTACGTTGAGCAGAAGTTTCACGGTTAATGAGATCAGATATCTTGGCATTCAATGAGTAATTTTCTTCGCTCTTGCCTTTGAGTTGCTTTAGTAGTGCATTTTCCCTGTCATTGAACGCGCTGCTGATTTCCTTCATCTCTTGAATGGTATTCGCCATTCTTCCATTTTCTTTTATTGCATGTTTGAACATCTTGTTCAGTCTTGCATGATCTTCCATGAGTTTGGTAAATTCTTTGATGGACAGGTCGTCTTCACCTTCCTCATCACTAGAATTATATATAGGTTGATTAGAAGAAATAAAATTTTGACAATTTACCTCTTGACTATCAAGTCCGTTGTCATGGCCCATGAGACACTCATCCCATTCATCTTCACCTTCATCAACTATGAAGGCTTCATCATTTTCGGATGAGCTGTCTGACATGTGGCTTTGAGATGATTGCTCTTCAGCTAGCATTGCTTTTCTTTGCTCGTTGAGCTTCTTGTCTCTTTTGGCACGAAGGTCATCTCTCTCCGCTTTTGATATGTCAGGACAGTCTGTCTTGAAATGTCCCTTCCTGCAACACTTAAAACAAGAATATTTGGAGAGGTCAGCTTTAACATACGAGGTTGATTTTACCTCATTCGTTCGATCAGGTCGATCACCGGATCGATCTTTCCCTTTGAATCTTCTGTTGTTGTTTTCTTTGTAGAGCCTGTTGTATCTGTTGGCTCTCATTTCCATTCATTGTAATCTTTTTGTCATGAGAGAGTACTCCTCGAAACAGTTCTTCGTTGGGTAGTTCTCATCGTCAGAGCTTGATGATTCTTTGACAACAACAGTGGGAGTTTGTTTTGTAGCTTCTTTGTCTTTCGTCTTTGCTTTGAAGGTAGTTTCTTTGTCGTGGTTTCCTGCAGAAGATGGTTTGCTAGAGGAGGAATTAGATAAACCATGAATACGATTGATCTCGTACTCATTTCCCGTAAGTAAATCAAATAAAGAGTCGGTGGTAAGAGAGTTGAACTCTGGCATCATGGGATGCATGGCTGAGTAAATTTCCCAAGTAGCAGGTAGAGCTCGGATTACTTTCAAGTTTTTCTCCCGTTGAGAATACTTGTTTTTGTCAATCATAACTATCTCTATCAGAACATCCGTGAACCTGTTCTTCATTTGAGCTATTGTCTCTCCATACTTCATTTTGAACTCTTCAAATTTGTTACAAGCGATAGACAGCTTGTTTTCTTGAATGATGTCTGATCCAAGGCTGATTTCCTTGAGCATATCCCACATCTCTTTGGCTGTTTGGAGATGTCTGATTTTGGCCAAGTATATGCCTCTTACTGTGCTTGAAATTAGTCCTTTGGAAAAGTCATCAAGTCCAGCTTCTTTTCTTTCTTCTACAGTGTATTCATCAATTGTCTTCTCCTTCTCAACTATGATTATCGAAGGAGTTGGACCAGTTCCATCTGTTATCTCAGCACTTCCTTTGTTCATTATTTTGATGGGTCCATCAGTAATGACCTTCAACATTTTGATGTGTTGAGCACGTAAACACATCTCGATTCTGAAGCTCCAGTCATCATACCCTGCGATGGAAAAATCCTCACACGCATGTATCATTTGTCCTTCCATAATTTTCAAGTAGATGATTAGATAAATGCAAGTGCTATATGCTGTGAAAACGTTTTCAAGATCTATCCAAGATGACCACACAGAGATTAGCTCTTGTGAAATAGAAACAATGGTCAAAATGGACCACTGCTCTCATACCACTTGTTGGTCTCGAAAGAGCAAGATTGGTGTATGGGGGGGGGATACATCAATATTAAACTTTTTCCGGTTTTCTTGTTTTAAGATTAAGTATAAGGTTTAAGCACACTTAATAGATAAGATAGCTTAGAGTAGTAAAATAAAACTTCTTGTCAGGATGATTCAATCTTACTCAAATAACACCTTATGTGTGGAAAAATAATAATCAAGAACAAATGCAAATTAAACTTGATTAAAGTTGTGTGCGGAATTTGGTGGTTAATGCTCTTTTTAATGTGAAAAATGTTTTCTTACTTGTAGATATTATCAAACTAGTTTTGAATGCAAAAGTATGAAGAAGATAATAAAGAAGTAAATCAGATTCAAAGAACGCAAGTAGTTAACGTGGTTCGGGATAAACTTTCCCTATGTCCACAGCTCGATCAAATCTAGATCGAAAATCCACTAACTTTCTCTTTTCTTTTTACTCGTTGAGTACGAGACACAAGAATTATCAAACCTAGATAATTTCTTGTGATTACAAATCTTCTTCCTAAGATTGAAAACTACAATCTAGGATTACAACTGGATAAAATCTAGATATCAACTTTGAGTTTTGTAAAAACAGTTTTCCAGAAAGTAAACCTTCAACAACAGTAAACACTACAGATAATTCTTATATGGATGGAAGTATTTTTGAACGTTGTGAACTTGAAGATTTTAGCAGAGTAATGACAGTATAATAGCTTGAATTCTTGTCATTCTTTCTGGAGGTGAAGGTGGTATATATATAGGACCATTGCAGGAACTATCCGTTGGAGAGGAAGAAGTCCTTACTCTTTGCATTAATTACTACATTAAATGCATGGCAGTGTTGTTGATACATGCGCTACCAAATGAGAGTCTTGTTCCACCTTTCACGCGATTTCCCAGTGTATTGCCATACTAGGAATGATTCATCGTACTGAAAATTGATATTCTCGTACTTCATTCCTTAAAGTATGCTGTTGATATGATAGTACAACAAGTGGTTGACTTGTGATAAATTTAGGTATGTCGGCAGTCCACCATAGTTACAGTGAGGAGTAGCTCGTTCTTGATAGAATAACAGGTCGATGTACATCAAGTTGTTCCTCCATAAGTTAATTTGTTTGGTTCTCAATTAACACATTACTTTATGTAGATCACTTCATATTTGAAGGTAGAGGAATGAAATTGATGAGCAGGTCGTTTTTGATTCAAACGACCTGTTGCTTGTAATGTCTTCCAAGTATAAAAGTATTCTATCCTATTTACAGCTTGATAATAAGGACAGATAGTTAACTTATCTAGCTGTTCCTTTTACATGGTAGCTGTTTCTAAAGTCTAGAAAATACAGATCGTTTATAAGTAAGTTTGAAACTTCAAACCATTTTTACATTTGTGATCTGTAAAAATAAATTCTAGATATCAAAAACCAGAACAAGTAACGAAGATAGCGAGCTGCAAGAATGAGAGGCAGGTCGTTATTTTTTTACTAAAACGATCTGCTCAATAAAAGATTCGTTGTCTATACAATTTAGAAAATACTTGTTATCTTAGTAATCATTGTATCCAGAAAGTCTTTTAGAAGAATAATACAGATCGTTAAATGAAAAACAATCTGCTTCTTTTAAAGACTTTCCTTAAAGGATAACAGTGACTACCTGGTTTTCTGAGATCATAAAAAATGTAAAGACCCGCTCTTTTCGTTAGACCCATTTGTGTCCAATACGTAGGGAACTCCTAAGGTTCCAATTTTGAGTAATTTATGATTAGCAAATTTGAATATTATGCTCCTCTTAGATTAATTTGAGATGGCTAAATTATGTGTTGCCAAATAAGAACTTAAGGAAGGATTTTATCATAATAATTCAACGATGGGAATAATCACAAATTATTAGCCAACTAGCCATCGGGCTTCAAAGATATGTGATGATACGATTTATTTACCACTCGTTCATGAGTAAGCATTTAGACATATTATTTGTACAATAATTAGTACAATACCTATTTATTAAATGAGAGGTATAATTAGGGTAATACACAGTTATATATATATAAAGGAAGAAGGTACTATATAAAAAAATGGGGTTGCTGGGTTCGAACCCGCGCCTAACCCAGGGTGGAAGAAACATATGTATACATAATATATACATATACGTAAGGCGCCAGCATGAATCAGAATTTCTAGGAAAAGAAACACGCGTGCAAGCCGTTTAGAGTTCCCATAATCAGGAATAGCGTGTAATTACAGTAATCCCACAGACCACTCTGCCCCTACTGCTCCTAGCCACACCAGCGACACTCCAGCTTCACCCAATCACCATACCTGCAAAATCCAAGGGATGAAGTAATTGCATAGGATTAGTGAAGTTAGGAATCCAGTCTTCTATATAAAGGGGAAGAATTGTAACTCCACCCACACCCAAATATCACCATACCAAAACGCTGTCGAAATTGGAGCTCGAAGAGAACCAGGAGAAGGGAAGTAGCAGCAGTAGTGTTTCGTGAAGGAGAAACCGAGACAACTTCGAGGTAAGAACTTAAAGCTCCAGCATCTTCGATCATGTCTATTGGAATGTGATTTAGGAATCTGTTTTGCACGTAAAAACAGACTCTAGATTGAACTTAGTATGCATAGATCCTTGAACTTAAGAACTGATCTCAAACTTAGACATTCAACTTTAAACTTAAGTGCTACGAGCTCGAACTGTGATAAGCATGGCTTGGACTTAAGAAAACATACTGCTAAGATTTAGTTCAATGCATAATATGAAGCTAAGACTACTTACAGATCTCAAACGACACCCTAGTCAATAGAACGAACGCAACTCAAACAAAAAAAGAAACTTGTTTGGAGAAGTATGGATACCCGAAGGGGCAGAACGAGCTAGAAACGACCTCGAACAAATCCCAAAATACCTCGAACCCACCAAAATCATGGCCATTTATAAGACTCCATTAACTCATAAAATTTGAGAAGGGAGGGAATTATTATAATCCTAAAATGTTCTCTAACTAAGTAACGTAGAAAATAATGAAACAAATAAAATAGAAGCGAGGAGGAAAGAGCTAGCTGCTGCGGGAGAGGCAGTGAGAAAAGAATGGCGAGGAGGGACAGCTCGCTGAGGAAAGACAGCGAAGAAAAGGCCGCGAGAGGAGACAGCCCGCTGCCGCAGGGAGATAGAGCAAATCGACTATCTGCTGTTAAGCAGATAGCGATAAGCAGATCGATTGCAGATCGATTTCTGATAAGCAGATCGACTATCCGCTGATAAACAGATAGTAAATTATGAAATCTCACTATCTGTTGGTAGAAAACAGATAGTGGAATATAGCGGAGGTAAAACAGATCGGTTCACCAAGAAGGAGCAGCTCGCTGCTGTGAAGTCCAAGCGAGGACTAGCTCGCTGCTGTGCCTCGGCGATGGAACAGATCGTCTAATGATGGAACAGATCGTCTAGTGATGGAACAGATCGTCTAGGTGGGCAGATCGTTATGGAACCATTCTCAACCAGATCGTTTACCCAGCGTGGAGCAGGCCGTTGCTATGGAACGCAAGGGAGCAGATCGTTTGGTGAGAAGCAGATCGTAAGAACAGAAGGTGAAGCAGATAGTGATGTTCACTATCTGTTGGTGAGAACAGATAGTGATGTTTACTATCTGTTGGTGAGAACAGATCGTGAGAACAGAAGGTAGAACAGATAGTGATGTTTACTACCTGTTGGTAAGAACAGATAGTGATGTGGTGCATACTATCTGTTAGTGAAAACAGATAGTGACAAGCGGCGTAAACACTTTCTGTTGGTATGGAACAGATAGTGGAAGCGGGAGCAGCTCGCTGCTGTCTTAGCGAAGGGAGACAGCTCGCTGTGAGAGACAGCGAAGGAGAAACAGCGAGTGGAGAGACAGCTCGCTGCCGAGAGACAGCGAGAGGAGAGACAGCGAGAGAAAGAGGAGACAGCGAGA